>JANJXV010000038.1:10092500-10182500 GCA_024803745.1 Megascapheus bottae
TAGGGTAAGGGATAGGTTTACGGTTAGGCTTAGGGTAAGGGTAACTGTTAGTGTTAGGATTAGGTTTAGGGTTACGGTTAGGGTTAAGATTAGGGTTAAGTTTAGGATAACGATAAGGGTTAGGGTTAGGTATAGGGTTAGGGCTTAGGCTTAGGTTTAGTGTAAGGGTTAGGGTTAGTGTCAGGGTTATTGTTAGGGTTAGGGGAAGTGTTAGGTTTAGGGTTAGGGTTAGGTTAAGTGTAAGTTTTATGATTAGGTTTAGGGTTAGGGTAAGGGTAAGGGATAGGATTAGGGTTAGGTTTAGGGTTAGGGTAAGGGTAAGGGATAGTATTAGCGTTAGGATTACATTAGGGTTAGGGTAAGGGTTAGGGTTAGGTTTAGGGTTAGGTTTAGGTTTGAGGTTAGGGTTAGGGTAAGGGTAAGGGTTGGGGTTAGGGTTAGGGTTAGGTTTAGTGTTTCGGTTCGGGTTAGGGTTAGGGTAAGGTTTAGGTTTAGGGTTAGGGTTAGGGTTAGGTTTAGTGTTGGGGTTAAGGTTAGGGTTAGGGTAAGGATTAGGGTTAGGGTTAGTGTTAGGTTTAGGGTTAGGTTAGGGTTAGGGTTAGGGTTAGTGTTAGGGTTAGGGTTAGTGTTAGGGTTAGGCTAATTGTTAAGGTTAGGTTTAGGGTTAAGTTAAGGGTAAGGGTTAGGGTTAGGGTTAGGGTAAGGGTAAGGGTTAGGTTTAACGTTAGGTTTAGGATAAGGGTTAGGTTTAGGGTTAGCGTTAGGGTTAGGGTTAGGTTAAGGGTAAGCGTTAGGTTTAGGGAGAGGGTTAGGTTTAGGGTCAGGGTAAGGGTAAGGGTTAGGGTTATGGTTAGGGTTAGGGTTAGGGGTTGGGGTTAGGGTTAGGGTAAGGGTTAGGTAAGGGTTAGGGGTAGGGGTTAGGGTAAGTGTTAGGGTTGGGTTAAGTGTTAGTGTTAGGATTAGGGTTAGGGTTAGGGTTAGGATAAGGGTTAGGGTTAGGGTTAGGGTAAGTGTTAGGGTTAGGGTTAGGGTTAGGGTTAGGGGTGAGGGTTAGGGTTTATGGTTAGGGTTAGGGTTAGGTAAGATTTAGGTTTAGGGGTTAGGATTAGTGTTAGGGTTAGGTTAAGGGTTAGGGTTAGGGTTAGGGTTAGGGTTAGGGTTAGGGTAAGTGTAAGGGTTAGGGTTAGGGTTAAGGTTAGCGTTAGGGTAAGGGTAAGGGTTAGGGTTAGGGTTAGGGTTAGGGGTTATGGTTAGGGTTAGGTTTAGGGTTAGCTTTAGGGTAAAGGTAAGGGATAGGTTTGGGGATAGGTTTAGGGTTAGGGTTAGGTTTAGGGTTAGGGTTAGTGTAAGTGTAAGGGTTAGGTTTAGTGTTGGGTTTAAGGTTATGGTTAGGGTAAGTGTTAGGGTTAGCGTTACGGTTAGGTTTAGGGTTAAGTTTGGAGTTAGGTTAAGATTAGGGTTAGGGTTAGGGTAAGAGTATGTGTTAGGGTTAGGGTTAGGGTTAGGGTTATGGGTTAGGTTTTAGGGATAGGGATAGGGTTAGTGTTAGGGTTAGGGGTTAGGGTTAGGGTAGGGTTAGGATAAGGCTTAGGGTAAGGGTTAGGGTTACGTGTAGGGAAAGGTAAGGGTTATGTTTAAGGTTAGGTTTAGGGTTAGGGTTAGGGTTAAGATTAGGTTTACGGTTAGGATAACGCTAAGGGTTAGGGTTAGGTATTGGGTTAGGGTAAGGGTTAGGGTTAGGGGTTAGGCTTAGGGTTAGTGAAAGGGTTAGTGTTTGTGTTAGGATTAGGGTTAGGGTTAGGGTAAGCGTTCTGGTTAGGGTTAGGGTTGGGTGAAGGGTAAGTGTTATGGTTAGGGTTATGGTTAGGGTTAGGGTAAGGGTAAGGGTTAGGGTTAGGGTTAGGATTAGGGTAAGTGTATGTGTTAGTGTTAGAGTTAGGGTTAGTGTTAGGTTTAGGGTTGTGGTTAGGGTTAGGTTTAGGGTAAGGTTAAGGTTTAGGGTTAGAGTTAGGGTAAGGGTAAGGGTTAGGGTTAGGGTTAGGTTTAGGTTTAGGGTTAGTGTTAGGGTTAGGGTAAGGGTAAGGGTTAGGGTTAAGGTTAGGGTTAGGGTTAGTTTTATGGTTAGGGTTAGGGTTAGGGTAAGGTTAAGGGTTAGAGTTAGGATTAGGGTTAGGGTTAGGGTAAGGGTAAGGGTTAGGGTTAGGGTTAGGGTTAGGATTAGTGTTGGGGTTAAGGTTAGGGTTAGGGTAAGGGTTAGGGTTAGGGTTAGGGTTAGGGTTAGGGTTAGGTTATGGTAAGGGTTAGGGTTAGGGTAAGGGTATATGTTAGGGTTACAGTTAGGGTTAGCGTTAGGGTTAGGGATAGCGTTAGGGTTAGGGTTAGGGTTAGAGTTAGGGTTAGGGTTAGTTTTATTGTAATGTAAGAGTTAGGGTAGGGTTATGGTTAGGGTTAGGGTTAGGGATTAGGGTTAGGGTTATGGTAAGGTAAGGGTTAGCATTAGGGGTTAGGGTTAATGTTAGTGTTGGGTTAAGGATTAGTGTTAGTGTTAGGGTTAGGGTTAGGATAAGGGTTAGGGTAAGCGTTAGGGTTAGGGTTAGGGTGAGGGGTTAGGTTTACGGTTAGGGTTAGGGGTTAGGGTTAGGTTTACGGTTAGGGTTAGGTAAGGGTTAGGGTTAGGGTTTAGGGTTAGGGTTAGGGTAAGGTTAAGGGTTAGAGTTAAGATTAGGGTTAAGTTTAGGATAAGGATAAGGGTTAGGTTCAGGAATAGGGTTAGGGTTAGGCTTAGGTTTAGTGTATGGTTAGGGTTAGGGTTAGGGTTAGGGTTAGGGTTAGGAGAAGCGTTAGGGTTAGCGTTAAGGTTAGGTTAAGTGTAAGTGTTATGGTTAGGGTTTGGATTAGGGTAAGGGTCAGGGTTAGGATTAGGGTTAGTTTTATGGTTAGGGTTAGGGTTAGGGTAAGGGTTAGTGTTAAGGTTAGGGTTAGGGTTAGTTTTAGGGTTAGGGTTAGGGTTATGGTAAGGGCAAGGTTTAGGGTTAGGATTACTTTAGGGTTAGGGTTAGGTTTAGGGTTAGGATTAGGTTTCAGTTTAGGGTTAGGGTAAGGGTAAGGGTTCGGGTTAGGGTTAGGGTTTGGTTTAGTGTTTCGGTTAGGGTTAGGGTTAGGGTAAGGGTTAGGTTTAGGGTTAGGGTTAGGTTTAGGGTTAGGTTTAGGGTTACGGTTAGGGTTAGGGTTAGAGTAAGGGTATGTGTTAGGGTTAGGGTTGCTTTTAGGGTAAGGGTAAGGGCAAGGGTTAGGGCTAGGGATAGGGTTAGGGATAGGGTTAGGGTTAGGGTTAGAGTTAGACTAAGGGTTAGGGTTAGGGGTAGGTTAAGGGTTAGGTTTATCCTTACGGTTAGAGGTAGGGTTAGGGTCAGGGTAAGGGTAAGGGTTAGGGTTAGGGTTAGGGTTAGGGTAAGGGTTAGGGTTAGGGGTTAGGTTTAGGGTTAGGGTTAGGTTTAGGGTAGGGTTAGGATTAGGGTTAGGGTTAGGTTTAGCGTTAGGGTTAGGGTTAGGGTAAAACTTAGGATTAGAGTTAGGGTTAGGGTAAGGGTAAGTGTTAGGGTTAGAGTTAGGGTTAGGGTAAGGGTAGGTGTTAGGGTTAGGGTTAGGGTTGGGTTTAGGTTTGGGGTAAAGTTTAGGGATTGTGTTAGGGCAAGGGTAAGGGTTAGGGTTAGGGTTAGGGTTAGGTTTATGGTTAGATTTGGGTTAAGGGTAAGGGTTAGGGTTAAGGTTAGGGTTAGCGCAAAAGGTTTGGGTTAGGGTTAGGGTTAGGTTTCGGTTTACCGTTAGTTAAGTGTAAGGGATAGGGTTAGGGTTAAGTTCAGGGTTAGGGTTAGGGTAAGGGTTAGGGTTATGGTTAGTGTTAGGTTCAGGGTTAAGTTTAGGGTTAGGGTTAGGGTTAGGGTTAGGGTTAGGGGTTAGGGTTAGGGTTAAGGTTAGGTTTAGGGTTAGGGTAAGGGTAAGGTTTAGGGTTAGGGTTAGGGGTTAGGGTGTGTGTTAGGGTTAGGGTAATGGTTAGGGTTAGGTTTAGGGTAAGGGTAAGGTTTAGGATTAGGGTTAGGGTTGGGTTTGGGATTAGGGTTACGGTAAGAGTAAGAGTAAGGTTTAGGGTTAGGGTTAGGTTTAGGGTAAGGGTAAGTTTAGGGTTAGGTTTAGGTTTACAGTAAGGTTTAGGTTTAGTGTTAGGGCTAGGGTTAGGTTTATGGTTAGGGTTAAGGTTAGGGTGAGGTTTACGGTAAGGGTAATGGTTAGGGTTAGGGTCAGGGTTAGGATTAGGTTTAAGGTTAGGGATAGGGTAAGGGTAAGGGTTAGGGTTAGGTTTAAAGTGAGGGTTAGGGTTTTGGTTAGGGTTAGTGTAAGGGTAATGGTTAGGGTTTGGGTTAGGGTTAGGTTTAAGGTTAGCCTAAGGGTTAGGGTTAGGGCTAGGTTAAGTTTAAGTCTTAGGGTTACAGTTAGGGTTAGGGTTAGGTTTAGAGTAAGGGTAAGGGTTATGGTTAGGGTTAGGGTTAGGGTGAAAGTTAGGGTTAGGGATAGGGTTAGGGTTAGGGTTAGGGTTAGGGTTAGGTTTAGGGTTAGGTTTAGGGTATGGGTAAGGTTTTGGGTTCGGGTTAGTGTTAGGGTAAGGTTTAGGGTTAGGGTTAGGGTAAAGGTTAGGGTTAGGGTTAGGGTTAGGGTAAGGGTAAGGGTAAGTGTAAGGTTTAGGGTTAGAGTTAGGGTTAGGGGTAGGGAAAGGGTAAGGGTTAGGCTGAGGGTTAGGTTTAGGGTCAGGATTAGGGTTAGGGTTAGTGTAAGCCTAAGGGTTAGGGTTAGGGTTAGGGCAAGGGTAAGGGTTAGGATTAGAGTTAGGGTTAGGGTTAGGTTTAGGGTTAGGGTTACGGCTAGGGTAAGGGTTAGGGTTAGAGTTAGGGTTATGGTCAGCATTAAGGTTAGGGTTAGGGTTAGGGATAGTGTTAGGTAAAGGGTAAAGGTTAGGGTTAGGGTTAGGGTTAGGGTAAGGATAAGAGTTAGGTTTAGGTTTAGGGTAAGGTTTAGGGTTAGCGTTAGTGTTAGGGTTAGCATTAAGCTTAGGGTTAGGGTTAGTGTAAGGGTAAGGGTTAGGGTTAGGGTTAGGGTAAGGGTTAGGGTTATGGTTAGGGTTAGTGTTGGGGTAAGGATTAGTGTTAGGGTTAGGGTTAGGGTTAGGTTTAGCGTTAGGGTAAGGTTAAGGGTTAGGGTTAGGGTTATGGTAAGGGTTAGGTTTAGGGTAAGGGTTAGGGTTAGGGTTAGTGTTAGGGTAAGGGTTAGGGTTAGGGTTAGGGTAAGGTTTAGGGTTAGGGTTAGGGTTAGGGTAAAGGTTAGGGTTACGGTTAGGGTTTGAGTTAGGGTAAGGATAAGGGTTAGAGTTAGGGTTGGGGTTAGGTTAGGTTTAGGGTTAGGGTTACGGGTAGGTTAAGGGTTAGGGTTATCGTTAGGGTTAGAGGTAGGGTTAGGGTCAGGGTAAGGGTAAGGGTTAGGGTTAGGGTTAGGGTTAGGGTAAGGTTTAGGGTTAGGGGTTAGGGTTAGGGTTAGGGTAAGGGTTAGGTTTAGGGTTAAGGTTAGGGTAGAGGTAAGGGTTAGGATTAGGGTTAAGTTTAGGGAAAGGGTAAGGGTTAGGGTTAGTTTTAGGGTTAAGGTTACGGTCAGTGTTAGGGTTAGGGTTTGGGTAAGGGCAAGGGTTAGGGCTAGGGATAGGGTTAGGGATAGGGTTAGGGTTAGGGTTAGAGTTAGGCTAAGGGTTAGGGTTAGGGGTAGGTTAAGGGTTAGGGTTATCGTTATGGTTAGAGGTAGGGTTAGGGTCAGGGTAAGGGTAAGGTTTAGGGTTAGGGTTAGGGTTAGGGTTAGGGTAAGGGTTAGGGTTAGGGGTTAGGGTTAGGGTTAGGGTTAGGTTTAGGGTAGGGTTAGGATTAGGGTTAGGGTTAGGTTTAGCGTTAGGGTTAGGGTTAGGGTAAAAGTTAGGATTAGAGTTAGGGTTAGGGTAAGGGTAAGTGTTAGGGTTAGAGTTAGGGTTAGGGTTAGGGTTAGGGTAAGGGTAGGTGTTAGGTTTAGGGTTAGGGTTGGGTTTAGGTTTGGGGTAAAGTTTAGGGATTGTGTTAGGGCAAGGGTAAGGGTTAGGATTAGAGTTAGGGTTAGGGTTAGGTTTAGGGTTATGGTTACGGCTAGGGTAAGGGTTTGGGTTAGAGTTAGGGTTATGGTCAGCATTAAGGTTAGGGTTAGGGTTAGGGATAGTGTTAGGTGAAGGGTAAAGGTTAGGTTTAGGGTTAGGGTTAGGGTAAGGATAAGAGTTAGGTTTAGGTTTAGGGTAAGGTTTAGGGTTAGCGTTAGGGTTAGGGTTAGCATTAAGCTTAGGGTTAGGGTTAGCGTAAGGGTAAGGGTTAGGGTTAGGGTTAGGGTAAGGGTAAGGGTTAGGGTTAGGGTTAGGGTTAGTGTTGGGGTAAGGATTAGTGTTAGGGTTAGGGTTAGGGTTAGGTTTAGCGTTAGGGTAAGGTTAAGGGTTAGGGTTAGGTTTCTGGTAAGGGTTAGGGTTAGGGTAAGGGTTAGGGTTAGGGTTAGTGTTAGGGTAAGGGTTAGGGTTAGGGTTAGGGTAAGGGTTAGGGTTAGGGTTAGGCTTAGGGTTAGGTTTGGGTTTAGGGTTAGGGTAAGGTTTAGGGTTAGGGTTAGGGTTAGGGTAAAGGTTAGGGTTACGGTTAGGGTTAGAGTTACCGTAAGGATAAGGGTTAGAGTTAGGGTTGGGGTTAGGTTAGGTTTAGGGTTAGGGTTACGGGTACGTTAAGGGTTAGGGTTATCGTTACGGATAGAGGTAGGGTTAGGGTCAGGGTAAGGGTAAGGTTTAGGGTTAGGGTTAGGGTTAGGGTAAGGTTTAGGGTTAGGGGTTAGGGTTAGGGTTAGGGTAAGGGTTAGGTTTAGGGTTAAGGTTAGGGTAGAGGTAAGGGTTAGGATTAGGGTTAAGTTTAGGGAAAGGGTAAGGGTTAGGGTTAGGTTTAGGGTTAAGGTTACGGTCAGTGTTAGGGTTAGGGTTTGGGTAAGGGCAAGGGTTAGGGCTAGGGATAGGGTTAGGGATAGGGTTAGGGTTAGGGTTAGAGTTAGGCTAAGGGTTAGGGTTAGGGGTAGGTTAAGGGTTAGGGTTATCGTTACGGTTAGAGGTAGGGTTAGGGTCAGGGTAAGGGTAAGGGTTAGGGTTAGGGGTTAGGGTTAGGGTTAGGGTTTGGGTAAGGGTTAGGGTTAGGGGTTAGGGTTAGGGTTAGGGTTAGGTTTAGGGTAGGGTTAGGATTAGGGTTAGGGTTAGGGTTAGGGTAAAAGTTAGGATTAGAGTTAGGGTTAGGGTAAGGGTAAGTGTTAGGGTTAGAGTTAGGGTTAGGGTTAGGGTTAGGGTAAGGGTAGGTGTTAGGTTTAGGGTTAGGGTTGGGTTTAGGTTTGGGGTAAAGTTTAGGGATTGTGTTAGGGCAAGGGTAAGGTTTAGGTTTAGGGTTAGGGTTACGTTTAAGGTTAGATTTGGGTTAAGGGTAAGGGTTAGGGTTAAGGTTAGATTTAGCACAAAGGTTTGGGTTAGGGTTAGGGTTAGGGTTAGGGTTAGGTTTCGGTTTACCGTTAGTTAAGTGTAAGGGTTAGGGTTAAGGATAAGTTCAGGGTTAGGGTTAGGGTAAGGGTTAGGGTTATGGTTAGTGTTAGGGGTTAGGGTTAGGGTTAGGGTTAGGGTTAGGGTTAAGGTTAGGTTTAGGGTTAGGGTAAGGGTAAGGTTTAGGGTTAGGGTTAGGGGTTAGGGTGTGTGTTAGGGTTAGGGTAAGGGTTAGGGTTATGTTTAGGGTAAGGGTAAGGTTTAGGATTAGGGTTAGGGTTAGGTTTGGGATTATGGTTACAGTAAGAGTAAGAGTAAGGTTTAGGGTTAGGGTTAGGGTTAGGATAAGGGTAAGGGTTAGGGTTAGGGTTAGGATTACAGTTAGGTTTAGGTTTAGTGTTAGGGCTAGGGTTAGGTTTATGGTTAGGGTTAAGGTTAGGGTGAGGTTTACGGTAAGGGTAAGGGTTAGAGTTAGGGTTAGGTTTAGAATTAGGTTTAAGGTTAGGGATAGGGTAAGGGTAAGGGTTAGGGTTAGGTTTAAAGTGAGGGTTAGGGTTATGGTTAGGGTTAGTGTAAGGATAATGGTTAGGGTTTGGTTTAGGGTTAGGTTTAAGGTTAGCCTAAGGGTTAGGGTTAGGGTTAGGGTTAGGGTAAGTTTAAGTCTTAGGGTTACAGTTAGGGTTAGGGTTAGGTTTAGGGTAAGGGTAAGGGTTATGGTTAGGGTTAGGGTTAGGGTGAAAGTTAGGGTTAGGGACAGGGTTAGGGTGAAAGTTAGGGTTAGGTTTAGGGTTAGTTTTAGGGTACACGTAAGGGTTAGGGTTAGGGTTAGGGGTAGGGGTAGGGCTTAGGTTTAGGGTTTGGGTTAGGGTTAGTTTCAGGGTTAGGGTAAAGGTAAGGGTTAGTGTTAGTGTTAGGTTTATGGTTAGGTTTAGGGTAAGGTTAAGGGTTAGACATAGGGTTAGGGTTAGGGTTAAGTTTAGGCTTAGGGTTAGGGTTACGGTTTGGTTTAGGGTTAGGGTTAGGGTAAGGGTAAGGATTAGGATTAGGGTTAGTGTTAACCTTAGGTTTAAGGTTAGGGTTAGGGTTAGGGAAATGGTTAGGGTTAGGTTTAGGGTTAGGGTAAGGGTTAGGGTCAGAGTTAGTTTTTGGTTAAGGGTAAGGGATAGGGTTAGAGTTTGGGTTAGGGTTAGGTTAAGGTTTAGGGTAAGGATTAGGGTTAGGGTAAGGGTAAGTGTTAGGGTTAGGGTTACCGTTAGGGTTATGTTTAGGGTTAGGGTAAGGGTAAGGGTTAGGGTTAGGGTTATGCATAGGTTTTGGTTGGGGTTAAGTTTAGGGGTACGGTTAGGGTAAGGGTAAGGGTTAGGGTTAGGGTTAGGGGTAAGGTTAGCGAAAGGATAAGTGTAAGGGTTAGAGTTAGGGTTAGGTTTAAGGTAAGAGTAAGGGTTAGGGTTATGGTTAGGGTTATGTTTAGGGTACGGATTAGGTTTAGGGTTAGGGTATGGGTAAGATTTATGGTTAGGGTTAGTGTTAGGGTTAGGTTAAGGGTAAGGGTTTGGGTTAGGGTTAGGATTAGGGTTAGGTTTAGGGTAAAGGTTAGGGTTAGGGATAGGGTTAGGTTTAGGGTTAGGGTTAGGGTAAGAGTAAGGGTTACGGTTAGGGGTAGGTTTAGGGTTGGGGTTGAGGTTAGTGTTAGGGTTAGGGTGATGGTAAGGGTAAGGGTTAGGGGTAGGGGTAGGGTAAGGTTTAGGGGTAGGGTTAGGGTTACGGTTAGGTTTAGGGTTACAGTTAGGGTTACGGTAAGCATATGTGTTAGGGTTAGTGTTAGTGTTAGGGTAAGGGCAATTGTTAGGGTTAGGGTTAGGGTGAACTTTAGGGTTAGGGATAGGGTTAGGTTTAAGTTTAGGGTCAGGGTTAGGGTAAGGGTAAGGGTTAGGGTTAGGGTTAGTGTTAGGTTTAGGGTTAGGGTTAGGGTAAGGGCAATTGTCAGGGTTAGGGTTAGGGTTAAGGTTAGGTTTAGGGTTAGGGTTAGTGTTAGGGTTAGGTTTAGGGTTAGGGTTAGGGTAAGTGTAAGGGTTAGGGTTAGGGTTAGGGATAAGGTTAGGGTTAGGGTTAGGGTGAGGGTTAGGGTAAGGGTTAGGGTTAGGGTAAGGGTTAGGTTTAGGGTTAGGGTTAGGTTAGAGTTAGGTTTAGGGTTATGGTAAGGGTAAGGGTTAGGGTTAGGGTTAGGTTAAGGGTTAGGGTTAGGGGTTAGGGTTAGGACTAGGGTTTGGGTAAGGGTTAGGGTTAGGGTTAGGGTTAGGGTAAGGTTTAGGGTTACGGTAAGTGTTAGGGTTAAGGTTAGGTTTAGGGTTATGGTAAGGGCAAGGGTTAGGGTTAGGGTTAGGGTTAGGGTTTGGGTAAGGGTTAGGGTTAGGGTTAGGTTAAGGGTTAGGATTAGGGTTAGGGTTAGGGTAAGGGTTAGTGTTAGGGTTAGGGTTAGGGTTAGGTTTAGGGTAAGGGTTAGGGTTAGGGTTAGGGATAGGGTAAGAGTAAGGGTTAGCGTTAGGGTTAGGGTTAGTGTTAGGTTTAGGGTTAGGGTAAGGGTAAGGGTTACGGTTAAGGTTAGGGTTAGGGTTAGTTTTCAGATTAGGGTTAGGGTTAGGGTAAGGGTAAGGGTTAGGGTTAGGGTTAGAGTCAGGGTTAGTGTAAGGGTTAGGGTTAGGGTTAGGTTAAGTGTTAGGGTTAGGGTTAGGGTTAGTGTTAGGGTAAGGGTTAGGGTTAGGGTTAGGGATAGGTTAAGAGTAAGGGTTAGCATTAGGGTTAGGGTTAGGGTTAGTGTAAGGGTAAGGGTTAGGGTTAAGGTTAGGGTTAGGGATAGTTTTAGGATTAGGGTTAAGGTTAGGGAAAGGGTAAGTGTTAGGGTTAGGATTAGTGTTAGGTTTAGGGTAAGGTTTAGGGTTAGGGTTAAGGTTAACGTTAGGGTTAGTGTTAGTTTTAGGGTTAGGGTTTGGGTTAAGGTTAGGGTAAGTGTAAGACTTAGGGTTAGGATTAGGGTTAGAGTTAGGGTAAGGGTTAGGGTTAGGTTTAGGGTTAGGGTGAGGTTAAGTGTTAGGGATAGGTTTAGGTTTAGTGTTAGGATAAGGGTAAGGTTTAGGGTTAGGGTTAGGGTTAGGGTTAGTGTAAAGTTAAGGGTTAGGGTTAGTGTTAGGTTTAGGGTTAGGTTTAGGGTAAAGGTAAGGGTTAGAAACAGGGTTAGGGATAGGTTTAAAGTTAGGGTTAGGGTTAGGGTTACGGTTAGGTTTAGGGTTAGGTTTAGGGTTAGGGTTAGCATTAGGGTTTAGGTTAGGGTTAGGGTTACGTAAAGGGTTAGGGTAAGGTTTAGGGTTAGAGTTAGGCTTTGGGTAAGGGTAAGGAAAAGGGTTAGGGTTAGTGTTAGGTTAAGGGTTAGGGTAAGGGTTAGGGTTAGGTTAAGGGTAAGTGTTAGGGTTAGGGCTACCGTTAGGGTTATGGTTAGGGTTAGGGTAAGGGTAAGGGTTAGGGTTAGGGTTAGGGTTATGGGTTAGGTGTTAGGGTAAGGGTTAGTGTTAGGGTTAGGTATACGGTTAAGTTTAGGGGAAGGTTTAGGTTTAGGGTTAGGGTCAGGATAATGGTAAAGGCTAGGGTTAGGATTATGGTTAGGGTTAGGGTAATGGTTAGGGTTAGGGTTAGGGTTAGGTTTAGGGTAAGGGTTAGGGTTAGGTTTAGGGTAAGGGTAAGGTTTAGGCTTAGGGTTAGGGTTTGTGTTAGGGTAAGGGTAAGGGTTATGGTTAGGGGTATGGTTAGGGTTAGAGTTAGGTTTAGGGTTGGGTTTTAAGGTTAGGTTTAGGGTTACGGTAAGGGTAAGGGTTAGGGTTAGGGTTAGGGTTAGTGTAAGGGCTAGGGTCAGGGTTAGGTTTAGGTTTAGGGTTAGGGTTAGGGTTAGGGTTAGGATAAGGGAATGTGTTAGGGTTAGGGTTAGAGTTAGGGTTAGGCTTAGTGTTAGGGTTAGCGTTAGGGTAAAGGTAAAGGTTAGGGTTAGGGTTAGGGTTAAGGTTAGGGTAAGGGTAAGGGTTATGGTTAGGGGTATTGTTAGGGTTAGGGTTAGGTTTAGGTTTAGGGTGAGGGTAAGTGTAAGGGTTAGGGTTAGGGTTAGAATTAGGGTAAGGGTTAGGGTTAGGCTTAGGGTTAGTTTTAGGGTTGGGTTTTAATGTTAGCTTTAGGGTTAGGGTAAGGGTAAGGGTTAGGGTTAGGGCTAGGTTTAGGGTAAGGGTTTGGGTTAGGGTTAGGATTAGGGTTAGGTTTAGGGTTACGGTTAGGGTTAGGTTTAGGTTTAGAGTAAGGGTATGTGTTAGGGTTAGGGTTAGGGTTAGGCTTAGTGTTAGGGTTAGCATTAGGGTAAGTGTAAAGGTTAGGGTTAGGGTTAGGGTTTAGGTTAGGGTAAGGGTTAGGGTTAGAGTTTCGGTTAGGTTTAGGGTAAGGGTTAGTGTTAGGTTTAGGTAAGGGTAAGGTTTAGGGTTAGGGTTAGGTTTAGGGTTAGGGTTAGGTTTAGGGTTAGAGTAAGTGTAACGGTTAGAGTTAGGGTTAGAGTAAGGGTAAGGGTTAGGGTTAGGGTTAGGGTAGGGTTTAGGGTTAGAGTAAGTGTAACGGTTAGGGTTAGGGTTAGAGTAAGGGTAAGGGTTAGGGTTAGGGTTAGGGTAGGGTTTAGGGTAAGGGTAAGTGTTAAGGTTAGGGTTAGGTTTAGGATAAGGGTAAGGGTTAGGTTTAGGGTTACGGTTAGGGGTTAGAGTTAGGGTTAGGGTTAGGTTAGGGTTAGGGTTAGGGTAAGGATAAGTTTTAGGGTTAGGGTAAGGCTTAGGGTTAGGGTTAGGTTTAGGGTAAGGGCAAGGGTTAGGGTTAGGTTTAGGGTTAAGGTTAGGGTTAGGGTTAGGTTTAGGGTTACGGTTAGGTTAAGGGTAAGAGTTAGGGTTAGGGTTAAGTTTAGGGTTAGGTTTAGGGTTAGTGTAAGGGTTAAGGTTAGGGTTAGAGTAAGGGTTAGGGTTATGGTTAGGGTAAGGGTTAGAGTTAGGTTTAGGGTTTGGTTAAGGGTAAGGTTTAGGGTTAGGGTTAGGCTTAGGTTTAGGGTTAGGTTAAGGGTTAGGGTTTGGGTTAAGGAAAGGGTTAGGGTTAGGTGTAGGGTAAGGTTCACGGTTAGGGTTAGGTTTATGGTAAGGTTTATGGTTAGGGTTAGGGTTAGGGTATGTGTTAGGTTTAGGTGTTAGGGTTAGTGTTAGGGTTAGGTTAAGGGTTAGGGTTAGGGTTAGGTTTAGGGATAGTGTTAGGATAAGGGTTAGATTTAGGGTTAGGGTTAGGGTTAGGGTAAGGGTTAGGTGTAGGGTTAGGGTTAGGGTTAGTTTAAGTGTTAGGGTTAGGTTTAGGGTTAGGGTTAGGGTTATGGGAAGGGTTTGGGTTAGGCTTAGGGTTAGGGTAAGGGTTAGGGTTAGGTTTAGGGTTAGGTTTAGGGTTAGGGTTAGGATTAGGGTTAGATTAAGTGTTAGGGTTAGGGTTAAGTTTAGGATTAGGTTTAGGGTTAGGGTTAGGGTTAGGGTAAGGTTAAGGGTTAGAGTTAGGATTGGGGTTAGGATTAGGGTAAGGGTTAGGGTTAGGGTTAGGGTTAGGGTTACGGTTAGGTTTAGGGTTACGGTTAGGGTAAGGGTAAGGGTTAGGGTTAGGTTTAGGGTAAAGGTAAGGTTTTGGGTTAGGATTAGGTTTAGGGTTAGAGATATGTTAAGGGCAAGGTTAAGGGTTATGGTTAGGTTTAGCGTTAGGGTAATGGTAAGGGTTAGGGGTAGGGTAAGGGTTAGGGTTAGGGTAGGGGTTAGGGTAAGGGTAAGTATTAGGGTTAGGGTGAGGGTTAGGATAAGGGTAAGGGTTAGGGTTAGGGTTAGGGTTAGGTTTAGGGGTTAGGGTTATGGTTAGGTTTAGCGTTAGGGGTTAGGTTTAGTCTTAGGGTTAGGTTAAGGGTTAGGGTTAGGGTTAGGCTAAGGATTAGGTTTAGGGTTAGGGTTAGGTTTAGGGTTAGGGTTAGGGCAAGGGTAAGTGTTAGTGTTAGGGTTAGGGTTAAGTTAAGGTTTAGGGTTAGGGTTAGGGTTAGGTTTAGGGTTGGGGTTAAGATTAGGGTTAGGGTTAGGGTTAGGGTTACGGCAAGGGTAAGGGTTAGGTTTAAGTTTAGGGTTAGGGTTAGGGTTAGGGTTAGTGTTAGGGTAAGCATAAGGGTTAGCGTTAGGATTGGGGTTAGGGTAACGGTTAGGGTTAGTTTTAGGGTTAGTGTTAGGTTTAGGGTTACTGTTAGGGTAAGGATAAGGGTTAGGGTTAGGGTTAGGTTTAGTGTTGGGGTTAAGGTTAGGGTTTGGGTAGGTGTTAGGATTAGGTTTAGTGTAAGGATAAGGTTTAGGTTTAGTGGTAGAGTTAGGGTTAGCATTAGGGTAAGGGTTAGGCTTAGGGTTAGGCTTAGGCTAGGGATTAGGGTAAGGGTAAGTGTTAGGGTTAGGGTTAGGGTTAGGACAAGGGTAAGGGTTAGGCTTAGGGTTAGTGGTTTGGTTTGGGGTTAGGGTTAGGGTAAGGGTTAGGGTTAGGGTTAGGGTTAAGTTTAGGGTTAGGGTTAGGGTTAGGGTTAGGGTTAGGGTTAGGTGTAGGGTAAGGCTTAGGCTCAGTGTTAGGGTTCGGGTTAGGGTAAGGGTTAGGGTTAGGGTTGGGGTTAGGGTAAGGGTTAGGTTTAGGTTTAGGTTTAGGTAAGGGTAAGTGTTAGGGTTAGGGTTAGGGCAAGGGTAAGGGTTAGGGTTAGGTTTAGGTTTAGGGGTTAGGGTTAGGGTAAGGGTAAGGTTTAGGGTTAGGATTAGGGTTAGGGTTAGGATTAGGGTTAGGTTTACGGTTAGGTTTAGGTTAAGGGTAAGGGTTAGTGTTAGGGTTAGGGTTAAGGTTGAAGTTAGGGTTAGGGTAAGGGTTAGGGTTAGGGTTAGGGTAAAGATTAGGGTTAGGTTTAGGGTTAGGTTTACAGTTAGTGTTAGGTTTAGAGTAAGGGTAAGGTTTAGGGTTAGTGTTAGGGTTAGGGTTTGGGTTAGGATTGGGGTTAGGGTTAGGGTAAGGGTTATGGTTAGGTTTAGGGTTAGTGTTAGTTTTAAGGTTAAGGTTAGGGTAAGGATAAGGGTTAGGGTTAGGGTTATCGTTAAGGTTAGGGTCAGGGTTAGGGTAAGGCTAAGGGTTAGGGTTATGGTTAGGGTAGGGTTAGGGGAAGTGTTAGGGTTAGAGTTAGGCTTAGGTTTTGGGTTAGGGTTAGGGTAAAGGTTAGGACTAGGGTTAGGGTTAGGGTTAAGGTTAAGGTTGGGGTGAGGGTAAGGGTAAGGGTTAGGGTTAGGTTTATTATTACGCTTATGGTAAAGGTAAGGGTTAGAGTTAGGATTAGGGTTAGGTTTAGGGTTAGGGTTAGGGTTAGGGTAAGGGTAAGGGTTAGGGTTAAGGTTAGGGTTAGGGTTAGGGTTAGGGTAAGGGTAAGGGCTAGGGTTAGGATTAGGTTTAGGGTTAGGGTAATGGTTAGGGTTAGGGTTAGGGTTAGGTTTAGGGTTAGGGTTAGGGTAAGGGTAAGGGTTAGGGTTAGGGTTAGAGCTGGGTTTAGGGTTGGGTTTTAATGTTAGATTTAGAGTTAGGGTAAGGGTAAGGGTTAGGATTAGGGTTAGGTTTAGGGTAAGGGTTATTGTTAGTGTTAGGTTTAGGGTTACGGTTAGGGTTAGCGTTAGGGCTAGGGTAAGGTTATGTGTTAGGGTTAGGGTTAGGGTTAGGGTTAGGCTTAGTGTTAGTGTTAGCGTTAGGGTAAGGGTTAGGGTTAGGGTTAAGGTTAGGGTTAGGTTTAGGTTTCAGGTTAGGGTTAGGGTTAGGGTAAGGGTAAGGGTTAGGGTTTGGTTTGGGGTTAGGGTTAGGGTAAGGGTTAGGGTTAGGGTTAGGGTTACGGTTAGGGTTAGGTTTAGGGTTAGGGTTAGGGTTAGGACAAGGGTAAGGTTTAGGCTTAGGGTTAGTGGTTAGCATTATGGTTATGGTTAGGGTTAGGGTAAGGGTTAGGTTTAGGGGTTAGGGTTAGGTGTAGGGTAAGGCTTACGCTCAGTGTTAGGGTTCGGGTTAGGGTAAGGGTTAGGGTTAGGGTTGGGGTTAGGGTAAGGGTTAGTTTTAGGTTTAGGTTTAGGTAAGGGTAAGTGTTAGGGTTAGGGTTAGGGCAAGGGTAAGGGTTAGGGTTAGGTTTAGGTTTAGGGGTTAGGGTTAGGGTAAGGGTAAGGTTTAGGGTTAGGATTAGGGTTAGGGTTAGGATTAGGGTTAGGTTTACGGTTAGGTTTAGGGTAAGGGTAAGGGTTAGTGTTAGGGTTAGGGTTAAGGTTGAAGTTAGGGTTAGGGTAAGGGTTAGGGTTAGGGTTAGGGTAAAGATTAGGGTTAGGTTTAGGGTTAGGTTTACAGTTAGTGTTAGGTTTAGAGTAAGGGTAAGGTTTAGGGTTAGTGTTAGGGTTAGGGTTTGGGTTAGGATTGGGGTTAGCGTTAGGGTAAGGGTTATGGTTAGGTTTAGAGTTAGTGTTAGTTTTAAGGTTAAGGTTAGGGTAAGGATAAGGGTTAGGGTTAGGGTTATCGTTAAGGTTAGGGTCAGGGTTAGGGTAAGGCTAAGGGTTAGGGTTATGGTTAGGGTAGGGTTAGGGGAAGTGTTAGGGTTAGAGTTAGGCTTAGGTTTTGAGTTAGGGTAAGGGTGAGGGTTAGGGTTAAGGTTAGGTTTAGGGTTAGGTTTAGGGTTAGGGTTAGGGTAAGGATAAGGGTTAGGGTAAAGGTTAGGACTAGGGTTAGGGTTAGGGTTAAGGTTAAGGTTGGGGTGAGGGTAAGGGTAAGGGTTAGGGTTAGGTTTATTATTACGCTTATGGTAAAGGTAAGGGTTAGAGTTAGGATTAGGGTTAGGTTTAGGTTTAGGGTTAGGGTTAGGGTAAGGGTAAGGGTTAGTGTTAAGGTTAGGGTTAGGGTTAGGGTTAGGGTTAGGGTAAGGGTAAGGGGTAGGGTTAGGATTAGGGTTAGGGTTAGGGTAATGGTTAGGGTTAGGGTTAGGGTTAGGGTTAGGTTTAGGGTTAGGGTTAGGGTAAGGGTAAGGGTTAGTGTTAGGGTTAGAGTTAGGTTTAGGGTTGGGTTTTAATATTAGATTTAGAGTTAGGGTAAGGGTAAGTGTTAGGATTAGGGTTAGGTTTAGGGTAAGGGTTATTGTTAGTGTTAGGTTTAGGGTTACGGTTAGGGTTAGCGTTAGGGTTAGGGTAAGGTTATGTGTTAGGGTTAGGGTTAGGGTTAGGGTTAGGCTTAGTGTTAGGGTTAGCATTAGGGTTAGGGTTAGGGTTAAGGTTAGGGTTAGGTTTAGGTTTCAGGTTAGGGTTAGGTTTAGGGTAAGGGTAAGGGTTAGGGTTTGGTTTGGGGTTAGGGTTAGGGTAAGGGTTAGGGTTAGGGTTAGGTTTAGGGTTAGATTTAGTGTTGTGGTTAAGCTTAGGGTTAGAGTAAGGGTTAGGGTTAGGTTTAGGGTAAGGGTAAGGTTTTGGGTTAGGGTTAGGTTAGGGTTATGTTAAGGGCAAAGGTAAGGGTTATGGTTAGGTTTAGGGTTAGGTTTAGGGTTAGGGTAATGGTAAGGGTTAGGGTTAGGGTAAGGGTTAGGGTAAGGGTAGAGGTTAGTGTAAGGGAAAGTTTAGGGTTAGGGTGAGGGTTAGGGTAAGCGTAAGGGTTAGGATTAGTATTAGGTTTAGGTTTAGGGGTTAGGGTTATGGTTAGGGTTAGGGTTAGGGGTTAGGGTTAGTGTTAGGGTTAGGTTAAGTGTTAGGGTTAGGTTTAGTTTAAGGGTTAGTTTTAGGGTTAGGGTTAGGTTTAGGGTTAGGGTTAGGGTAAGGGTAAGTGTTAGTGTTAGGGTTAGGGTTAGTTTAAGGGTTAGGTTTAGGGTTAGGGTTAGGTTTAGGGTTGCGGTTAAGATTAAGGTTAGGGTTAGGGTTAGGGCAGGGGTAAGGGTTAGGGTTAAGTTTAGGGTTAGGGTTAGGTTTAGGGTTAGGGTTAGGGTTAGGGTTAGGGTTAGGGTAAGCGTAAGGGTTAGGGTTAGGATTGGGGTTAGGGTTAGGGTAAAGTTTAGGGTTAGGTTTAGGGTTAGTGTTAGGTTTAGGGTTACGGTTAGGGTAAGGATAACGGTTAGGGTTAGGGTTAGGGGTAGGTTTAGTGTTGGGGTTAAGGTTAGGGTTAGGGTAAGTGTTAGGATTAGGTTTAGGATAAGTGTAAGGTTTAGGGTGAGGGGTAGGGTTAGGGGTAGGGTTAGGGTAAGTATTAGGCTTAGGGTTAGGGTTAGGGTTAGGATAAGTGTAAGGGTTAGGGTTAGGGTTAGTCTTAGGGTTAGTGGTTAGGATTATGGTTATGGTTAGGGTTAGGGTAAGGGTTAGGTTTAAGGGTTAGGGTTAGGTTTAGGGTAAGGCTTAGGGTCAGTGTTAGGGTTAGGATTAGGGTAAGGGTTAGGGTTAGGGTTGGGGTTAGGGTAAGGGTTAGGGTTAGGTTTAGGTTAAGGGTAAGTTTTAGGGTTAGGGTCAGGGTAAGGGTAAGGGTTAGGGTTAGAGTTAGGGTAAGGGTTAGGGTTAGGGTTAGGTTTATGGGTTAGGGTTCGGGTTAGGGTTAGGTTGAGGGTTAGGTTTAGGGTAAGGGTAAGTGTTAGGGTTAGGGTTAGGCTTAGGGTTAGGTTTAGGGTAAGGATAAGGGTTATTGTTAGGGTTAGGGTTAGGTTTATGGTTAGGTTTAGGGTAAGGGTAAGTGTTAGGGTTAGGGTTAGAGTTAAGGTTGAAGTTAGGGTTAGGGTAATGGTTAGGGTTAGGTTTAGGGTAAGGATTAGGGTTAGGTTTAGGGTTAGGGTTAGAGTTAGGGTTAGGGTAAGGGTAAGGGTAAGGGTTAGGGTTAGTGTTAGTGTTAGGGTTAGGGGTTAGGGTTAGGGTAAGGGTTAGGGTTAGCGTTGGGGTCAAGATAAGTGTTGTGGTTAGGGTTAGGGTTAGGGTAATGGTAAGTGTTAGGGTTAGGGTTAGTTTTACAGTTGGGGTTAAGGTTAGGGTTAGGGCTAGGGTAAGGATAAAGGTTAGCGTTAGGGTTAGGGTTAGGGTTAGGGTAAGGGTTAGGGTTAGGGTTAGGGTTAGGTTTAGGGTTGGGGTAAAGATTATGGTTAGGGTTAGGTAAGGGTAAGGGTTAGAGTTAGGGTTAGGGTTAGGGTAAGGGTAAGGGTTAGGGTTAGGGTTAGGTTTAGGTTTTAGGGTTAAGCTTAGGGTTAGGTTTAGGTTTAGGGTCAGGGTTAGAGTAAGGGTTAGGGTTAGGGTTAGGGTTAGATTTAGGGGTAGTTTTAGGGTTAGGGTTAGGTTAAGGGTAAGGTTAGGTTTTGGTTAGGGTTAATGTTAGGTTTAGGGTTAGGGTTAGCCTTAGGGTTAGTGTTAGGTTTAGGGTTAGGGTTTGGGTAAGGATAAGAGTTAGGTTTAGGGATAGGGTTAGGGTTAGGGTAAGGGTTAGGGTTAGGGTTAGGGTGAGGATAAGGGTAAGTGTTAAGGTTAATGTTACGGTTAGGGTAAGTGTTAGGGTAAGTGTTAGGGTTATGGTTAAGGTGAGGGTTAGGGTTAGGGTAAGGGTATGGGTTAGGGTTACGGTTAAGTTTAGGGTAAGTGTTAGGGTTAGGGTTATTGTTAGGGTTTGGGTAAGGGTAAATATTAGTGTTAGGGTTAGGGTTAGGGTTATGGTTTGGGGTTAGGGTTACAGTTAGGATTAGGGTTAGGTTTAGGGTTAGGGTTAGGGTAAGGGTAAGGTTTAGGGTTAGGGTTAAGATTCGGTTTAGGTTAGGGTTAGGGTTAGGGTTACGGTTAGGGTTCGGGTTTGGGTGAGGGTAAATATTAGGGTTAGGGTTAGGGTTTGGGTTAGGGGTTAGGGTTAGGGTTGGGATTAGGGTTAGGATTAGGGTTAGGGTTAGGGTAAGGGTAAGGTTTAGGGTTAGGGTTAGGGTTAGGTTTAGGGTTAGGGTCAGGGTATGTGTAAGGGTTAGGGTTATGGTTAGGGTTATGGTTAGGGTAAAGGTTAGGGTAAGGGTTAGGGATAGTCTTAGGATTAGGTTGAGGGTTAGGGTTAGGGTTAGGGTTTGCATAAATGTTAGGTTTATGGTAAGGGTAAGGGTAAGTGTTAGGGTTAGGTTTAGGGTTAGGGTTAGGGTTAGGGTGAGGATAAGGGTAAGGTTTAGGGTTAGGTTTAGGATCACGGTTAGGTGTTAAGGTTAGTGTTAGGGTTAGGTTAAGGGTTAGAGTTAGGGTTAGGGTTAGGGTTAGGATAAGGTTTAGGGTTAGGTTTAGGGTAAGGGTAAGTGTTAGGGATAGGGTTAGGGTTAGGGTTAGGGTGAGTATAAGGGCAAGGGTTAGGGTTAGGTTTAGGGTAATGGTTAGTGTTAGGGGTTAGGGTTAGTGTTAGTTTTAGGGTTAGGGTAAGGATAAGAGTTATGGTTAGGGTTAGTGTTATGGATAGGGTTAGGGTAAGGGTTAGGTTAGGTTTAGTGTTAGGGTAAGGGTAAGTGTTATGGTTAGGGTTAGTGTTATGGTTAGTGTTAGGGTAAGGGTTATGGTTAGTGTTAGGGTAAGGGTAAGTGTTAGGGTTAGGGTTAGGCTTAGGGTTAGGTTAAGTGTTAGGGTAAGGGTTAGGGTTAGGGTTAGGTTTAGGGTTGGGGTTAAGGTTAGCGTTAGGGTTAGGGTAAGGTTAAGAGTTTGGGTTAGGGTTAAGGTTAGGGTAAGTGTTAGGGTTAGGGTGAGGGTTAGGGTTTGGGTAAGGGTAAGGGTTAGGGTTAGGGTTATGGTTAGGGTTAGTGGTTAGGGTTAGGGTTAGGATTAGGGTTAGGTTTAGGTTTAGGGTAAGGGTAAGGGTTAGAGTTAGGGTTATGGTTAGGTTTAGTGTTTGCCTTCGGGTAAGTTTAAGGGTTAGGGTTAGTGTTAGGGTTAGGGTTAGGGTTAAGTTTGAGGTTTGGGTTAGGGTTAGGGTAAGGATAAGGGTTAGGGTTAGGGATACGTTTAACTTTAGGGTAAGGGTTAGGGTTAGGGTTAGGTATACTGTTAAGGTTAGGGTAACGCCTAGGGTTAGGGTTTGGTTTAAAGTTGAATTTAGGGTTAGGGTTAGAGTAAGGGTTAGGTTTAGGGTTAGGGTAAGGTTTAGGGTTAGGGTTATGGTTAGGGTTAGAATTAGGGTAAGGGTTAGGGTAATTGTAAGGGTTAGGGTTAGGATTAGGGTTAGGGTTAGGATTAGGTTTAAGGTTGAGGTTAGGGTTAGGGTTAGAGTAATGGTTAGGTTTATGGTTACTGTAATGGTTAGGTTAGGGTTATGGTTAGGGTTAGAGTTAGGGTTAGGGTAATTGTAAGGGTTAGGGTTAGGGTTAAGGTTAGGCTAAGGGTTAAAGTTAGGTGTTAGGGTTAGTGTTAGGGTTAGGGTAAGGGTTAGGGATAGGGTTAGGTTTAGGATAAGGTTTAGGGTTAGGGTTAGGGTAAGTGTAAGTGTTAGGGGTTGGGTTAGGGTTAGGGTTAGGTAAGGGTTAGGGTTAGGGTTAGGGTTAGGTTTAGGGTTGGGGTGAAGGTTAGGGTTAGGGTTAGGGTAAAGTTAAGGGTTAGGGTTAGGGTTAGGGTTAGCGTAAGTGTTAAGGGTAGGGTTAGGGTTAGGGTTAGGGTAAAGGTAAGGTTTAGGGTTAGGGTAATGATTAGGTCTTAGGGTTAGTGTTAGGGTTAGGTTTAGGGTTAGGGTTAGGATAAGGGTAAGTGTTAGGGTAAGGGTAAGTGTTAGGGTTAGGGTTAGGGTTAGGGTTAGAGAAATGGTAAGGATTAGGGTTATGGTTTGGATTAGGGTAAGGATTAGGGTTAGGTTTAGGGTTAGGGTAAGGGGTATGGTTAGGGTTAGGGTTAGCATTAAGGTTAGGGTTAGGTTTAGGGTAAGGGTATGTGTTAGGGTTAGAGTTAGGGTCACGGTTAGGGTTAGGGGTTAGGGTTAGTTTTAGGTTTAGGCTTAGGGTTAGGGTGAGCATAAGAGTTAGTTTTGGGCTAGGGTTAGGATTAGGGTAAGGGTAAGGGTCAGGGTTAGGGTTATGGTTAAGGTTAGGGTCAGGGTTAGGGTAAGGATAAGTGTTAGGGTTAGGGTTAGGGTAGGCTTAGGGTAAGTGTTAGGGTTAGAGTTAGGCTTAGGGTTAGGGTTAGGGTAAGGGTAAGGGTTAGGATAAGAATAAGGGTTAGGGTTAAGGTTAGGGCTAGGGTTAGGGTTAGGGTTAAGGTTAGGTTTAGGGTGAGGGTTAGGGTAAGGTTTAGGGCTAGGTTTATTGTTATGGTTATGGTAAAGGTAAGGGTCAGAGTTAGGATTAGGGTTAGGTTTAGGGTTAGGGTTAGGGTTAGGGTAAGGGTAAGGGTTAGGGTTAAAGTTAGGGTTAGGGTTAGGGTTAGGTTTAGGGTTAGGGTGAGGGTAAGTGTAAGGGCTAGGGTTAGGGTTAGGTTTAGGGTTTGGGTTAGGGTAAGGGTAAGGGTTAGGGTTAGGGTTAGGGTTAGGTTTAGGGTTGGGTTTTAATGTTAGGTTTAGAGTTAGGGTAAGGGTAAGGGTTAGGATTAGGGTTAGGGTTAGGGTAAGGGTTATTGTTAGGGTTAGGTTTAGGGTTACGGTTAGGGTTAGGGTTAGGGTTATGGTAAGGGTATGTGTTAGGGTTAGGGTTAGGGTTAGGGTTAGGCTTAGTGTTAGGGTTAGCGTTAGGGTAAGGGTTAGGGTTAGGGTTAGGGTTAAGGTTAGGGTTAGGTTTAGGTTTCGGGTTACGGTTAGGTTTAGGGTTTCGGTTAGGGTAAGGGTAAGGATTAGGGTTAGGTTTAGGGTTAGATTTAGTGTTGTGGTTAAGGTTAGGGTTAGATTAAGGGTTAGGGTTAGGTTTAGGGTAAGGGTAAGATTTTGGGTTAGGGTTAGGGTTAGGGTTGTGTTAAGGGCAAGGGTAAGAGTTATGGTTAGATTTAGGGTTGGTTTAGGGTTAGGGTACTGGTAAGGGTTAGGGTTATGGTAAGGGTTAGGGTAAGGGTGGCGGTTAGGGTAAGGGTAAGTGTTAGGGTTAGGTGGAGGGTTAGGATAAGGGTAAGTGTTAGGATTAGTGTTAGGGTTAGGTTTAGGGGTTAGGGTTATGGTTATGGTTAGGGTTAGGGGTTAGGGTTAGTGTTAGGGTTAGGTTAAGGGTTAGGGTTAGGGTTAGGATAAGGGTTAGGTTTAGAATTAGGGTTAGGTTTAGGGTTAGGGTTAGGGTAAGGGTAAGTGTTAGTGTTAGGGTTAGGGTTAGGTAAAGGTTTAGGTTTAGGGTTAGGGTTAGGTTTAGGGTTGGGGTTAATATTAGGGTTAGGGTTAGTGTTAGGGTTAGGGTTAGGGCAAGGTTAAGGGTTAGGGTTAAGTTTAGGGTTAGGGTTAGGGTTAGGGTCAGGGTCAGGGTTAGGGTAAGAGTAAGGGTTAGGATTAGGGTAAGGTTAGGGTTAGTGTTAAGGTTATGGTTAAGGTTAGGTTCAGGGTTAGGGTAAGAGTAAGGGTTAGGGTTAGGGTTAGCATTATGGTTAGGGTTAGGGTTAGGGATTAGCGTTAGGGTCAGGGTCAGGGTTAGGGTAAGAGTAAGGGTTAGGATTAGGGTAAGGTTAGGGTTAGTGTTAGGTTTATGGTTAAGGTTAGGGTAAGGGTTAAGGTAAGAGTAAGGGTTAGGGTTAGGGTTAGAGTAGGGTTAGGGTAAGTGTTAGGGTTAGGGTTAGGCTTAGGCTTAGGGTTAGGGTAAGGGTTAGGCTTAAGTTTAGGTTTAGGGTTAGGTTTAGGGTTAGGGTTAGGGTAAGGATAAGCGTTAGGGTTAAGGTTAGGGCTATGGTTAGGGTTAGGGTTAAGGGTAGGGTTAGAGTGAGGGTAACGGTAAGGGTTAGGTTTATTTTTACGGTTATGGTACGGGTAAGGGTTAGAGTTAGGATTAGGGTTAGGTTTAGGGTTAGGTTTAGGGTTAGGGTAAGGGTAAGGGTTAGGGTTAAGGTTAGGGTTAGGGTTAGGTTTAGGGTTAGGTTTAGGGTTAGGGTAAGGGTAAGGGCTAGGGTTAGGATTAGGTTTAGGGTTAGGGTAATGGTTAGGGTTAGGGTTAGGGTTAGGTTTAGGGTTTTGGTTAGGGTTAGGGTAAGGGTTAGGTTTAGGGTTAGGGTTAAGTTTAATGTTGGATTTTAATGTTAGGTTTAGGGTTAGAGTAAGGGGAAGGGTTAGGATTAGGTTTAAGGTTAGGGTAAGGGTTAGGCTTAGGATTAGGTTTATGGTTACTGTTAGGGTTAGGGTTAGAGTTAGGGTAAGGATATGTGTTATGGTTAGGGTTAGGTTTAGGGTTGTCTTTAGGGTTAGGGTTAGGGTTAGGGTAAGGGTATGTGTTAGGGTTAGGGTTAAGATAAGGGTAAGGGGTAGGATTACAGTTAGGTTTAGGGTAAGGGTTAGGGTAGGTTTAGGGTAAGGGTAAGGTTTAGGTTTAGGGTTAGGTTTTGGGTTAGGGTAAGGGTAAGGGTTAGGGTTAGGGTTTGGGTTAGGCTTAGGTTTATGGTTAGGGTAAGTTTAAGGGTTAGGGTTAGGGTTAGAGTTAGGGATAAGGGTTAGGGTTAGGGTTAGCATTAGGGTAGGGGTTAGGGTAAGTGTAGGGAGCCGGGACAAACGCCATTAGATGGCGCCCGTTTCTTGACTCCTTAGAGGTAAACGACTTCACATAAGGCAATGTGGTGCTCGACTACGTGTCCTAAGTTATGCGCATGCGTGAATCACATGATGATCCCTGGCCAATCCCGCCGGCACCTCGTTGTGGCTGTAGGGCGGCAGGCAATGGTGGAGCGATCCGTGTTCCTGTTCCCTATATAAGCTGCTGCTTTTGATGCCTCGGCCTTTTTCGCTTCCTGCCCCCCCTTCAATCAAATGGCTCTCCAATAAAGTATGATTTGAGAAGAATCCTCGCGTGGTGGTCGTTCTTCCTCGCTGGTCGAGGAGCTCGCCGCAACTGGTGCCGAAACCCGGGACCTTGGGAAGACAGGACGACAAGTGAAAAGGCCGAGGAGGATTCAGAACTCGACATACGGAGAGGAGACGTCGGTAAGTATCAGCCTGATCAGCTGAGATCCCCGGATATGCTGTTTCTTTGGGTACAATTCTGGATGCTTGTTGTTGTCCTTCCTTGCTTGCTGCTAGTGTGTTTTTGTTGCATTTGTCTGCGTTGCAGCAACTCACAGATTGTTAAGAGAGCCAGTAGGACATTGACGAAGCACCAGGATAGTCTCTCCGAGGCAGAATCAAATGGGGAGGAAAAAGGTAGGCCAAAAAGAAAAGGGAAAGAAAATAAAAAAGGGAGACTTTATGTGAAAGAACAGAGGGTGGACGCACCCTTTCAAGATACTGGGCAGGAGGGAGATAAGGAGGACCAAGGCATAAGAACAATGGAGACGCCCCCAGGGCAGTCTTACCCGGATCCAGGCAGGTTTCAACATTTACAAATAAGGGAGTCTAGAGATGAGGATCTAAACGATTCAAAAGAGGAGTTAAGCAACTCAGATGAGGAAGTGACTAACAATTCAGATGAGGAACAGGACCCGAAAGAGGGAAAAGGCTTGGAGGAGGCGGCTGCTAGGTATGAGGAGGGAAGGTATGGAGTTCAGCGACCTCTTCTGGCCGGAGTGTCTAAAGGAAATGAACAAGAGAGAGCCATGCCCTCTGCGCCCCCGCCTTATCCTGTGGCGGCGGGAAAAAGTCATTTCATAAAAGGAAGCACGTGGTCCCGCCTGGCGGCTGCGTTCCCAGTTTTTGAGAACCCAGTTACCCAGGAGAGGACCTTTGAACCAGTCTCCTATAAACAGTTAAAGGATTTGATGGAGGCAGTACATAATTATGGAGTTACGGCCAGTTATACCACTGCCTTGCTTAGAAGACTAACTGCTAATGCTATGACACCTAATGATTGGTATGAGGTCGCGCGGACATGCCTCAATTATGGACAATTCCTTGACTTCAGGTCTATAGTTATGGACAGAGCTCAGGCTCAATATAGAGTAAATGTACAAGAAGGGCGGCCCGAGTGGACTGTGGACATGCTCCTAGGGCAAGGACAATGGGCTGCCGATCAGACAAATTTCCCCTGGGATGTTTATAAACAAATAAATGAGGTTTTTTACAAGTCCTGGAGGGCAATCCCAAACAAAGGCCATGGTTTTGACAGCTATTGATTCTGTAGAATCAGCAAAAACTTTTCATCAGTTATATCAGGTACCTGCTAATACTCTTAGAATAAAATTTAATATAACCAGACATGAAGCAGGAAATATTGTTAAAGCCTGTCAGTCTTGTGTGATTTTTCTCCCCTCTCCTAATGTGGAGATAAACCCTAGAGGCCTAAAACCAAATGCCCTATGGCAAATGGATGTTACTCATTTAGCGGAATTTGGAAAATTAAAATATTTACATGTCTCAGTGGATACCTATTCTGGTATAGTACATGCCACGCCCTTGGCAGGAGAAAAGGTTTCCCATGTAAAAGTACATTGTTTAGAAGCCTGGGCGGCCTGGGGAAAACCCCTTCAATTAAAAACTGATAATGGCCCTGCCTATACTTCTCATGGTTTCCGCGTCTTTTGTGCGCAAATGCAAGTAGCCCATACAACAGGGTTACCATACAATCCGCAAGGACAAGGAATTGTGGAAAGAACCAACAAAAAATTAAAAGAAATACTTCAAAAACAGAAAGGGGGAATTGCGGAAGGAGCATCTCCCAGGGAAAGACTTTCCCTTGCACTTTTTACTTTAAATTTTTTAATTTTAAATAGTGATGATAAGTCAGCAGCAGATAGACATGCTGCCCAAAACTCTAAAATTATAACTGAGATGGTTAAATGGAAGGATGTTATTACAAATAATTGGTGCGGACCGGATCCCGTAGTAAGGAGATCCAGGGGAGCTGTTTGTGTTTTTCCACAGGAGCAGGAAACACCGCTTTGGGTCCCATTGCGATTGACGCAAAAGGTGGAAGGAGAACCCGAGAAAGGCACTGACGATGAAGATTATTCTCATGTTGGTGGCAATACTAGCAGATCCAGTGATGGCCCAGGAGAGGATTTTGTGGGCACGGATGAAGACCTTTCCAATACCGATGCCTGTGAAGCATGACGCTCGTGTTTTCCCGTATCTTTTCACGACCAATTCATCATTGCAGTTACCTTTTCTTCCCATGGACAGACAGTTGGACAATTATGTCTTTATACCGTTAATTTATCAAGGCAATTAGGTCAAATGTTAACTGGACAATGGTCACATGATTTTGAAAACCTTACAAGCCAATTGAGATATGAAATTATTGTTAATTCAACCAGGGTAAATGTGGCCCCTTTTCGGGAAAATTACTGATTTGATATTACAGGCATCCTCCTGGGCAAAAGAATGGGCTGGAAGTTTAGCCTTATTGGAATTAATGATGTGTGGGTTGGGGATTTTGTGTTGGATGATAAAACAGGCTTTTGCAGCATTAGAAATGCATGACTCCCCCCAAGTGTGGTTAAGTATGCTTGGAAAGAAAAGGACATGTGGTCTGCCTATGGTTGGTCTGTCGCCTGCAAGCCCAAACACAGACGTAATGATTTTCGCAAGCATTAGCCGCCTTGGAAGTTGGATCCTCACCCCAAATATGGCTTTCAGCCTTAAAGGGCAATTGAGCCTATTTTTCTGCATAGCCTTTGCACCCCGGGGGACAAGATCCCATTGCACAGGGACAGGTATGCAGCTTAAGATCTGGAGCAAACAGGATGTGAGGCGTATGCACTGCACTTGGGAAAAGGGAGATGCCTTTTCTCGAGAAGAGCACGTCTGTTTGCATGTGGGCAGATGCCAAAATTTCCCACCTCTGAAAAAAGGGCATCGGACTGGCGGGTCACCCTCTGGGAAAGAGCCTGGAGAGGAGGCCTTGCATTGTCCTTATTCTCTTCAGAGAACAGACCCCTACTCTTGCCTGATGCTCAAAACAGGAAGGGGGAGCTGTAGGGAGCCGGGACAAACGCCATTAGATGGCGCCTGTTTCCTGACTCCTTAGAGGTAAACGACTTCACATCAGGCAATGCGGTGCTCGACTACTTGTCCTAAGTTATGCGCATGCGTGAATCACATGATGATCCCTGGCCAATCCCGCGGCACCTCGTTGTGGCTGTAGGGCGGCAGCCAATGGTGGAGCGATCCGTGTTCCTGTTCCATATATAAGCTGCTGCTTTTGATGCCTCGGCCTTTTTCGCTTCCTGCCCCCCCTTCAATCAAAAGGCTCTCCAATAAAGTATGATTTGAGAAGAATCCTCGCGTGGTGGTCGTTCTTCCTCGCTGGTCGAGGAGCTCGCCGCAGGTAAGGGTAAGTGTTAGGGTTAGGGTTAGGGTTAGGATAAGCGTAAGGGTTAGGGTTAGGGTTAGGGTTATGGGTTAGGGTTAGGGTTAGGGTTAGGGTAAGGGTAAGGGTTAGGGTTAGGATTGGGGTTAGGGTTAGGTTAAGGGTTAGGGTTAGGGTTACGGTTACGGTTAGGTTTAGGGTTATGGTTAGGGTAAGGGTAAGGATTAGGGTTGGGTTTAGGGTTAGATTTAGTGTTGTTGTTAAGGTTAGGGTTAGTGTAAGTGTTAGGGTTAGGTTTAGGGTAAAGGTAAGGTTTTAGGTCAGGGTTAGGGTTAGGGTTGGGTTAGGGTAAGGGCAAATGTAAGGGTTATGGTTAGGTTTAGGGTTAGGTTTAGGGTTAGTGTAATGGTAAGTTTTAGGGTTAGGGTAAGGGTTAGGGTTAGGTGGGGTTAGGGTAAGGGTAAGTGATAGGGATAGGGTGAGGGTTAGTTAAAGTGTAAGGGTTTGGGTTAGGGTTAGGGTTAGGTTTAGGGGTTAGGGTTATGGTTATGGTTAGGGTTAGGGGTTAGGGTTAGTGTTAAGGTTAGTTTGAGGGTTAGGGTTAGGGTTAGGATAAGGGTACGTTTAGGGTTAGGGTTAGGATTAGGGTTAGGGTAAGGGTAAGTGTTAGTGTTAGGGTTAGGGTTAGGGTAAGGGTTAGATTAGGGTTAGGGTTAGGTTTAGGGTTGGGGTTAGTTTTAGGGTTAGGGTTAGGTTTAGGGTTTGGGCTAGGGTAAGTGTTAGGGTTAAGTTTAGGGTTAGGGTTAGGTTTAGGGTTAGTGTTAGGGTTAGGGTAAGCTTAAGGGTTAGGCTTAGGATTGGGGTTAGGGTTAGGGTAAGGGTTAGGGTTAGGTTTAGGGTTAGTGTTAGGTTACGGTTTACGGTTAGGGTAAGGATAGGGGTTAGGGTAAGGGTGAGGGTTAGGTTTAGTGTTGGGGTTAATGTTAGGGTTAGGGTAAGTGTTAGGATTAGGTTTAGGTTAAGGGTAACGTTTAGGGTTAGGGGTAGGGTTAGGGTTAGGGTTAGGGTAAGGCTTAGGCTTAGGGTTAGGGTTAGGGTAGGTGTTAGGATAAGGGTAAGTGTTAGGGTTAGGGTTAGGATAAGGGTAAGGGTTAGGGTTGGGGTTAGGGTTAGTGGTTAGGGTTATGGTTATGGTTAGGGTTAGGGTAAAGGTTAGGTTTAGGGGTTAGCGGTAGGTTTACGGTAAGGCTTAGGGTCAGTGTTAGGGTTAGGGTTAGGGTAAAGTTTAGGGTTAGGGTTGGGGTTAGGGTAAGGGTTAGTGTTAGGTTTATGTTTAGGTTAAGGGTAAGTGTTAGGGTTAGGGGTAGGATTAGAGTAAGGGTAAGGGTTAGGGGTAGGTTTAGGGTTAGGGATTAGGGTTAGGGTTAGGGTTATGTTGAGGGTTAGGGTTAGGGTAAGGTAAGTGTTACGGTAAGGGTTAGGGTTAGGGTTAGGTTTAGGGTAAGGGGAAGGGTTAGGGTTAGGGTTACGGTTAGGTTTAGGGTTTGGTTTAGGATAAGGGTAAGGGTTAGGGTTAGGGTTATGGTTAAGGTTGAATTTAGGGTTAGGGTAAGGGTTAGCGTTAGGAATAGGGTAAGGTTTAGGGCTAGGTTTAGGGTTAGGGTTAGATTTAGGGTTAGGGTTAGGGTAAGGGTTAGGGTAATTGTAAGGGTTAGGGTTAGGGTTAGGGTAAGGGTTAGAGTTAGGTGTTAGGGTTAGTGTTAGGGTTAGGTTAAGGGTTAGGGTTAGGGTTAGGTTTAGGGTTAGGTTTAGGGTTAGGGTAAGGGTAAGGGCTAGGGTTAGGATTAGGTTTAGGGTTAGGGTAATGGTTAGGGTTAGGGTTAGGGTTAGGTTTAGGGTTTTGGTTAGGGTTAGGGTAAGGGTTAGGTTTAGGGTTAGGGTTAAGTTTAATGTTGGATTTTAATGTTAGGTTTAGGGTTAGAGTAAGGGGAAGGGTTAGGATTATGTTTAAGGTTAGGGTAAGGGTTAGGCTTAGGATTAGGTTTATGGTTACTGTTAGGGTTAGGGTTAGAGTTAGGGTAAGGATATGTGTTATGGTTAGGGTTAGGTTTAGGGTTGTCTTTAGGGTTAGGGTTAGGGTTAGGGTAAGGGTATGTGTTAGGGTTAGGGTTAAGATAAGGTAAGGGGTAGGATTACAGTTAGGTTTAGGGTAAGGGTTAGGGTAGGTTTAGGGTAAGGGTAAGGTTTAGGTTTAGGGTTAGGTTTTGGGTTAGGGTAAGGGTAAGGGTTAGGGTTAGGGTTTGGGTTAGGCTTAGGTTTATGGTTAGGGTAAGTTTAAGGGTTAGGGTTAGGGTTAGAGTTAGGGATAAGGGTTAGGGTTAGGGTTAGCATTAGGGTAGGGGTTAGGGTAAGTGTAGGGAGCCGGGACAAACGCCATTAGATGGCGCCCGTTTCTTGACTCCTTAGAGGTAAACGACTTCACATAAGGCAATGTGGTGCTCGACTACGTGTCCTAAGTTATGCGCATGCGTGAATCACATGATGATCCCTGGCCAATCCCGCCGGCACCTCGTTGTGGCTGTAGGGCGGCAGGCAATGGTGGAGCGATCCGTGTTCCTGTTCCCTATATAAGCTGCTGCTTTTGATGCCTCGGCCTTTTTCGCTTCCTGCCCCCCCTTCAATCAAATGGCTCTCCAATAAAGTATGATTTGAGAAGAATCCTCGCGTGGTGGTCGTTCTTCCTCGCTGGTCGAGGAGCTCGCCGCAACTGGTGCCGAAACCCGGGACCTTGGGAAGACAGGACGACAAGTGAAAAGGCCGAGGAGGATTCAGAACTCGACATACGGAGAGGAGACGTCGGTAAGTATCAGCCTGATCAGCTGAGATCCCCGGATATGCTGTTTCTTTGGGTACAATTCTGGATGCTTGTTGTTGTCCTTCCTTGCTTGCTGCTAGTGTGTTTTTGTTGCATTTGTCTGCGTTGCAGCAACTCACAGATTGTTAAGAGAGCCAGTAGGACATTGACGAAGCACCAGGATAGTCTCTCCGAGGCAGAATCAAATGGGGAGGAAAAAGGTAGGCCAAAAAGAAAAGGGAAAGAAAATAAAAAAGGGAGACTTTATGTGAAAGAACAGAGGGTGGACGCACCCTTTCAAGATACTGGGCAGGAGGGAGATAAGGAGGACCAAGGCATAAGAACAATGGAGACGCCCCCAGGGCAGTCTTACCCGGATCCAGGCAGGTTTCAACATTTACAAATAAGGGAGTCTAGAGATGAGGATCTAAACGATTCAAAAGAGGAGTTAAGCAACTCAGATGAGGAAGTGACTAACAATTCAGATGAGGAACAGGACCCGAAAGAGGGAAAAGGCTTGGAGGAGGCGGCTGCTAGGTATGAGGAGGGAAGGTATGGAGTTCAGCGACCTCTTCTGGCCGGAGTGTCTAAAGGAAATGAACAAGAGAGAGCCATGCCCTCTGCGCCCCCGCCTTATCCTGTGGCGGCGGGAAAAAGTCATTTCATAAAAGGAAGCACGTGGTCCCGCCTGGCGGCTGCGTTCCCAGTTTTTGAGAACCCAGTTACCCAGGAGAGGACCTTTGAACCAGTCTCCTATAAACAGTTAAAGGATTTGATGGAGGCAGTACATAATTATGGAGTTACGGCCAGTTATACCACTGCCTTGCTTAGAAGACTAACTGCTAATGCTATGACACCTAATGATTGGTATGAGGTCGCGCGGACATGCCTCAATTATGGACAATTCCTTGACTTCAGGTCTATAGTTATGGACAGAGCTCAGGCTCAATATAGAGTAAATGTACAAGAAGGGCGGCCCGAGTGGACTGTGGACATGCTCCTAGGGCAAGGACAATGGGCTGCCGATCAGACAAATTTCCCCTGGGATGTTTATAAACAAATAAATGAGGTTTTTTACAAGTCCTGGAGGGCAATCCCAAACAAAGGCCATGGTTTTGACAGCTATTGATTCTGTAGAATCAGCAAAAACTTTTCATCAGTTATATCAGGTACCTGCTAATACTCTTAGAATAAAATTTAATATAACCAGACATGAAGCAGGAAATATTGTTAAAGCCTGTCAGTCTTGTGTGATTTTTCTCCCCTCTCCTAATGTGGAGATAAACCCTAGAGGCCTAAAACCAAATGCCCTATGGCAAATGGATGTTACTCATTTAGCGGAATTTGGAAAATTAAAATATTTACATGTCTCAGTGGATACCTATTCTGGTATAGTACATGCCACGCCCTTGGCAGGAGAAAAGGTTTCCCATGTAAAAGTACATTGTTTAGAAGCCTGGGCGGCCTGGGGAAAACCCCTTCAATTAAAAACTGATAATGGCCCTGCCTATACTTCTCATGGTTTCCGCGTCTTTTGTGCGCAAATGCAAGTAGCCCATACAACAGGGTTACCATACAATCCGCAAGGACAAGGAATTGTGGAAAGAACCAACAAAAAATTAAAAGAAATACTTCAAAAACAGAAAGGGGGAATTGCGGAAGGAGCATCTCCCAGGGAAAGACTTTCCCTTGCACTTTTTACTTTAAATTTTTTAATTTTAAATAGTGATGATAAGTCAGCAGCAGATAGACATGCTGCCCAAAACTCTAAAATTATAACTGAGATGGTTAAATGGAAGGATGTTATTACAAATAATTGGTGCGGACCGGATCCCGTAGTAAGGAGATCCAGGGGAGCTGTTTGTGTTTTTCCACAGGAGCAGGAAACACCGCTTTGGGTCCCATTGCGATTGACGCAAAAGGTGGAAGGAGAACCCGAGAAAGGCACTGACGATGAAGATTATTCTCATGTTGGTGGCAATACTAGCAGATCCAGTGATGGCCCAGGAGAGGATTTTGTGGGCACGGATGAAGACCTTTCCAATACCGATGCCTGTGAAGCATGACGCTCGTGTTTTCCCGTATCTTTTCACGACCAATTCATCATTGCAGTTACCTTTTCTTCCCATGGACAGACAGTTGGACAATTATGTCTTTATACCGTTAATTTATCAAGGCAATTAGGTCAAATGTTAACTGGACAATGGTCACATGATTTTGAAAACCTTACAAGCCAATTGAGATATGAAATTATTGTTAATTCAACCAGGGTAAATGTGGCCCCTTTTCGGGAAAATTACTGATTTGATATTACAGGCATCCTCCTGGGCAAAAGAATGGGCTGGAAGTTTAGCCTTATTGGAATTAATGATGTGTGGGTTGGGGATTTTGTGTTGGATGATAAAACAGGCTTTTGCAGCATTAGAAATGCATGACTCCCCCCAAGTGTGGTTAAGTATGCTTGGAAAGAAAAGGACATGTGGTCTGCCTATGGTTGGTCTGTCGCCTGCAAGCCCAAACACAGACGTAATGATTTTCGCAAGCATTAGCCGCCTTGGAAGTTGGATCCTCACCCCAAATATGGCTTTCAGCCTTAAAGGGCAATTGAGCCTATTTTTCTGCATAGCCTTTGCACCCCGGGGGACAAGATCCCATTGCACAGGGACAGGTATGCAGCTTAAGATCTGGAGCAAACAGGATGTGAGGCGTATGCACTGCACTTGGGAAAAGGGAGATGCCTTTTCTCGAGAAGAGCACGTCTGTTTGCATGTGGGCAGATGCCAAAATTTCCCACCTCTGAAAAAAGGGCATCGGACTGGCGGGTCACCCTCTGGGAAAGAGCCTGGAGAGGAGGCCTTGCATTGTCCTTATTCTCTTCAGAGAACAGACCCCTACTCTTGCCTGATGCTCAAAACAGGAAGGGGGAGCTGTAGGGAGCCGGGACAAACGCCATTAGATGGCGCCTGTTTCCTGACTCCTTAGAGGTAAACGACTTCACATCAGGCAATGCGGTGCTCGACTACTTGTCCTAAGTTATGCGCATGCGTGAATCACATGATGATCCCTGGCCAATCCCGCGGCACCTCGTTGTGGCTGTAGGGCGGCAGCCAATGGTGGAGCGATCCGTGTTCCTGTTCCATATATAAGCTGCTGCTTTTGATGCCTCGGCCTTTTTCGCTTCCTGCCCCCCCTTCAATCAAAAGGCTCTCCAATAAAGTATGATTTGAGAAGAATCCTCGCGTGGTGGTCGTTCTTCCTCGCTGGTCGAGGAGCTCGCCGCAGGTAAGGGTAAGTGTTAGGGTTAGGGTTAGGGTTAGGATAAGCGTAAGGGTTAGGGTTAGGGTTAGGGTTATGGGTTAGGGTTAGGGTTAGGGTTAGGGTAAGGGTAAGGGTTAGGGTTAGGATTGGGGTTAGGGTTAGGTTAAGGGTTAGGGTTAGGGTTACGGTTACGGTTAGGTTTAGGGTTATGGTTAGGGTAAGGGTAAGGATTAGGGTTGGGTTTAGGGTTAGATTTAGTGTTGTTGTTAAGGTTAGGGTTAGTGTAAGTGTTAGGGTTAGGTTTAGGGTAAAGGTAAGGTTTTAGGTCAGGGTTAGGGTTAGGGTTGGGTTAGGGTAAGGGCAAATGTAAGGGTTATGGTTAGGTTTAGGGTTAGGTTTAGGGTTAGTGTAATGGTAAGTTTTAGGGTTAGGGTAAGGGTTAGGGTTAGGTGGGGTTAGGGTAAGGGTAAGTGATAGGGATAGGGTGAGGGTTAGTTAAAGTGTAAGGGTTTGGGTTAGGGTTAGGGTTAGGTTTAGGGGTTAGGGTTATGGTTATGGTTAGGGTTAGGGGTTAGGGTTAGTGTTAAGGTTAGTTTGAGGGTTAGGGTTAGGGTTAGGATAAGGGTACGTTTAGGGTTAGGGTTAGGATTAGGGTTAGGGTAAGGGTAAGTGTTAGTGTTAGGGTTAGGGTTAGGGTAAGGGTTAGATTAGGGTTAGGGTTAGGTTTAGGGTTGGGGTTAGTTTTAGGGTTAGGGTTAGGTTTAGGGTTTGGGCTAGGGTAAGTGTTAGGGTTAAGTTTAGGGTTAGGGTTAGGTTTAGGGTTAGTGTTAGGGTTAGGGTAAGCTTAAGGGTTAGGCTTAGGATTGGGGTTAGGGTTAGGGTAAGGGTTAGGGTTAGGTTTAGGGTTAGTGTTAGGTTACGGTTTACGGTTAGGGTAAGGATAGGGGTTAGGGTAAGGGTGAGGGTTAGGTTTAGTGTTGGGGTTAACGTTAGGGTTAGGGTAAGTGTTAGGATTAGGTTTAGGTTAAGGGTAACGTTTAGGGTTAGGGGTAGGGTTAGGGTTAGGGTTAGGGTAAGGCTTAGGCTTAGGGTTAGGGTTAGGGTAGGTGTTAGGATAAGGGTAAGTGTTAGGGTTAGGGTTAGGATAAGGGTAAGGGTTAGGGTTGGGGTTAGGGTTAGTGGTTAGGGTTATGGTTATGGTTAGGGTTAGGGTAAAGGTTAGGTTTAGGGGTTAGCGGTAGGTTTACGGTAAGGCTTAGGGTCAGTGTTAGGGTTAGGGTTAGGGTAAAGTTTAGGGTTAGGGTTGGGGTTAGGGTAAGGGTTAGTGTTAGGTTTATGTTTAGGTTAAGGGTAAGTGTTAGGGTTAGGGGTAGGATTAGAGTAAGGGTAAGGGTTAGGGGTAGGTTTAGGGTTAGGGATTAGGGTTAGGGTTAGGGTTATGTTGAGGGTTAGGGTTAGGGTAAGGTAAGTGTTACGGTAAGGGTTAGGGTTAGGGTTAGGTTTAGGGTAAGGGGAAGGGTTAGGGTTAGGGTTACGGTTAGGTTTAGGGTTTGGTTTAGGATAAGGGTAAGGGTTAGGGTTAGGGTTATGGTTAAGGTTGAATTTAGGGTTAGGGTAAGGGTTAGCGTTAGGAATAGGGTAAGGTTTAGGGCTAGGTTTAGGGTTAGGGTTAGATTTAGGGTTAGGGTTAGGGTAAGGGTTAGGGTAATTGTAAGGGTTAGGGTTAGGGTTAGGGTAAGGGTTAGAGTTAGGTGTTAGGGTTAGTGTTAGGGTTAGGTTAAGGGTTAGGGTTAGGGTTAGGTTTAGGATGAGGGTTAGGGTTAGAGTTAGGGTAAGTGTAAGTGTTAGGGGTTGGGTTAGGGTTAGGGTTAGTGTAAGGGTTAGGGTTAGGTTTTGGTTTAGTGTTGGGGTGAAGGTTAGGGTTAGGGTTAGGGTTAGAGATAGGGTTAGGGTTAGGGTAAGGGTTAGGGTTAGGTTTTGGTTAAGTGTTGGGGTGAAGGTTTGGGTTAGGGTTAGGGTTAGAGATAGGGTTAGGGTTAGGGTTAGCGTTAGGGTAAAGGTTAGGTTTAGGGTTAGGGTAAGTGTAAGTGTTAGGGGTTGCGTTAGGGTTAGGGTTAGGGTAAATGTTAGGGTTAGGTTTAGGGTTAGGTTTAGGGTTGGGGTGAAGTTTAGGGTTAGGGTTAGGGTAAAGGTAAGGGTTAGGGTTAGGGTTAGGGTTAGGGAAAGTTTTAGGGTTAGGGTTAGTGTTAGGGTTAGGGCTAGGGTAAGGGTAAGGGTTAGGGTTAGTATTAGGGTTAGGTGTTAGGGTTAGGGTTAGGGTTAGGTTTAGGGTTAGGGTTAGGATAAGGGTAAGGGTTAGGGTAAAGGGTAAGGGTTAGGATTAGGGGTAGGGTTAGGGAAAGGGTAAGGGTTAGCGTTATGGTTAGGTTTAGGGTAAGGATTAGGTTTAGGGTTAGGGTTAGGGTAAGCGGTAGGGTTAGGGTTAGGGTTAGCATTAAGGTTAGGGTTAGGGTTAGGGTAACGGTAAGTGTTAGGGTTAGGGTTAGGGTCACGGTTAGGGTTAGGGGTTAGGGTTAGTGTTAGGTTTAGGATTAGGGTTAGGGTAAGGATAAGAGTTAGGTTTAGGGATAGGGTTAGGATTAGCATAAGGGTTAGTGTTAGGGTTAGGGTTATGGTTAAGGTTAGGTTGAGGGTTAGGGTAAGGCTAAGGGTTAGGTTTAGGGTTAAGGTAGTGTTAGGGTAAGTGTTAGGGTTAGGGTTAGGCTTTGGGTTACTGTTAGGGTAGGTGTTAGGATAAGGGTAAGTGTTAGGGTTAGGGTTAGGGTTAGGATAAGGGTAAGGGTTAGTGTTACGGTTAGGGTTAGTGGTTAGGGTTATGGTTATGGTTAGGGTTATGGTAAAGGTTAGGTTTAGGGGTTAGGGGTAGGTTTAGGGTAAGGCTTAGGGTCAGTGTTAGGGTTAGGGTTAGGGTAAGGGTTAGGGTTAGGGTTGGGGTTAGGGTAAGGATTAGTGTTAGGTTTAGGTTAATGGTAAGTGTTAGGGTTAGGGTTAGGGTAAGGGTAAGGGTTAGGGGTAGGTTTAGGGTTAGGGATTAGGGTTAGGGTTAGGGTTATGTTGTGGGTTAGGGTTAGGGTAAGGTAAGTGTTAGGGTAAGGGTTAGGGTTAGGGTTAGGTTTAGGGTAAGGGTAAGGGTTAGGGTTAGGGTTAGGGTTAGGGTTAGGGTTAGGTTTAGGGTTAGTGTTAGGGTTAGGGTAAGCGTAAGGGTTAGGCTTAGGATTGGGGTTAGGGTTAGGGTAAGGGTTAGGGTTAGGTTTAGGGTTAGTGTTAGATTACGGGTTACGGTTAGGGTAAGGATAAGGGTTAGGGTTAGGGTTAGGGTTAGGGTGAGGGTTAGGTTTAGTGTTGGGGTTAACGTTATGGTTAGGGTAAGTGTTAGTGTTAGGTTTAGGGTAAAGGTAAGGTTTTAGGTCAGGGTTAGGGTTAGGGTTAGGGTTAGGGTAAGGGCAAATGTAAGGGTTATGGTTAGGTTTAGGGTTATTTTTAGGGTTAGTGTAATGGTAAGGTTTAGGGTTAGGGTAAGGGTTAGGGTTAGGTGGGGTTAGGGTAAGGGTAAGTGATAGGGATAGGGTGAGGGTTAGTTAAAGTGTAAGGGTTAGGGTTAGGGTTAGGGTTAGGTTTAGGGGTTAGGGTTATGGTTAGGGTTAGGGTTAGGGGTTAGGTTTAGTGTTAAGGTTAGGTTGAGGGTTAGGGTTAGGGTTAGGATAAGGGTTATGTTTAGGGTTAGGGTTAGGATTAGGGTTAGGGTAAGGGTAAGTGTTAGTGTTAGGGTTAGGGTTAGGGTTAGGGTTAGGGTTAGGGTAAGGGTTAGATTAGGGTCAGGGTTAGGTTTAGCGTTGGGGTTAAGGTTAGGGTTAGAGTTAGGTTTAGGGTTTGGGCTAGGGTAAGTGTTAGGGTTAAGTTTAGGGTTAGGGTTAGGTTTAGGGTTAGTGTTAGGGTTAGGGTAAGCGTAAGGGTTAGGCTTAGGATTGGGGTTAGGGTTAGGGTAAGGGTTAGGGTTAGGTTTAGGGTTAGTGTTAGGTTACGGGTTACGGTTAGGGTAAGGATAAGGGTTAGGGTTAGGGTGAGGGTTAGGTTTAGTGTTGGGGTTAACGTTAGGGTTAGGGTAAGTGTTAGGATTAGGTTTAGGTTAAGGGTAAGGTTTAGGGTTAGGGGTAGGGTTAGGGTTAGGGTTAGGGTAAGGCTTAGGCTTAGGGTTAGGGTTAGGGTAGGTGTTAGGGTAAGGGTAAGTGTTAGGGTTAGGGTTAGGGTTAGGATAAGGGTAAGGGTTAGGGTTCGGGTTAGGGTTAGTGGTTAGTGTTATGGTCATGGTTAGGGTTAGGGTAAAGGTTAGGTTTAGGGTTTAGGGGTAGGTTTACGGTAAGGCTTAGGGTCAGTGTTAGGGTTAGGGTTAGGGTAAAGTTTAGGGTTAGGGTTGGGGTTAGGGTAAGGGTTAGTGTTAGGTTTACGTTTAGGTTAAGGGTAAGTGTTAGGGTTAGGGTTAGGATTAGGGTAAGGGTAAGGGTTAGGGCTAGGTTTAGGGTTAGGGATTAGGGTTAGGGTTAAGGTTATGTTGAGGGTTAGGGTTAGGGTAAGGTAAGTGTTACGGTAAGGGTTAGGGTTAGGGTTAGGTTTAGGGTAAGGGGAAGGGTTAGGGTTAGGGTTACGGTTAGGTTTAGGGTTTGGTTTAGGATAAGGGTAAGGGTTAGGGTTAGGGTTATGGTTAAGGTTGAATTTAGGGTTAGGGTAAGGGTTAGCGTTAGGGATAGGGTAAGGATTAGGGCTAGGTTTAGGGTTAGGGTTAGATTTAGGGTTAGGGTTAGGGTAAGGGTTAGGGTAATTGTAAGGGTTAGGGTTAGGGTTACGGTAAGGGTTAGAGTTAGGTGTTAGGGTTAGGGTTAGGGTTAGGTTAAGGGTTAGGGTTAGGGTTAGGTTTAGGATAAGGGTTAGAGTTAGAGTTAGGGTAAGTGTAAGTGTTAGGGGTTGGGTTAGGGTTAGGGTTAGTGTAAGGGTTAGGGTTAGGTTTTGGTTTAGTGTTGGGGTGAAGGTTAGGGTTAGGGTTAGGGTTAGAGATAGGGTTAGGGTTAGGGTAAGGGTTAGGGTTAGGTTTTGGTTTAGTGTTGGGGTGAAGGTTAGGGTTAGGTTTAGGGTTAGAGATAGGGTTAGGGTTAGGGTTAGGGTTAGGGAAAAGGTTAGAGTTTGGTGTTAGGGTTAGTGTTAGGGTTAGGTTAAGGGTTAGGGTTAGCGTTAGGATAAGGGTTAGGTTTATGGTTAGGGTAAGTGTAAGTGTTAGGGGTTGCGTTAGGGTTAGGGTTAGGGTAAATGTTAGAGTTAGGTTTAGGGTTAGGTTTAGGGTTGGGGTGAAGGTTAGGGTTAGGGTTAGGGAAAAGGTAAGGGTTAGGGTTAGGGTTAGGGTAAGTGTTAGGGTTAGGGTTAGTGTTAGGGTTAGGGCTAGGGTAAGGGTAAGGGTTAGGGTTAGTATTAGGGTTAGGTGTTAGGGTTAGGGTTAGGGTTAGGTTTAGGGTTATGGTTAGGATAAGGGTAAGGGTTAGGGTAAAGGGTAAGGGTTAGGGGTAGGGGTAGGGTTAGGGAAAGGGTAAGGAGTAGCGTTATGGTTAGGTTTAGGGTAAGGATTAGGTTTAGGGTTAGGGTTAGGGTAAGCGGTAGGGTTAGGTTTAGGTTTAGCATTAAGGTTAGGGTTAGTGTTAGGGTAACGGTAATTGTTAGGGTTAGGGTTAGGGTCACGGTTAGGGTTAGGGGTTAGGGTTAGTGTTAGGTTTAGGATTAGGGTTAGGGTAAGGATAAGAGTTAGGGTTAGGGATAGGGTTAGGATTAGCGTAAGGGTTAGGGTTAGGGTTAGGGTTATGGTTAAGGTTAGGTTCAGGGTTAGGGTAAGGCTAAGGGTTAGGTTTAGGGTTAAGGTAGTGTTAGGGTAAGTGTTAGGGTTAGGGTTAGGCTTTGGGTTACTGTTAGGGTAGGTGTTAGGATAAGGGTAAGTGTTAGGGTTAGGGTTAGGGTTAGGATAAGGGTAAGGGTTAGTGTTATGGTTAGGGTTAGTGGTTAGGGTTATGGTTATGGTTAGGGTTATGGTAAAGGTTAGGTTTAGGGGTTAGGGGTAGGTTTAGGGTAAGGCTTAGGGTCAGTGTTAGGGTTAGGGTTAGGGTAAGGGTTAGGGTTAGGGTTGGGGTTAGGGTAAGGATTAGTGTTACGTTTAGGTTAATGGTAAGTGTTAGGGTTAGGGTTAGGGTTAGGGTAAGGGTAAGGGTTAGGGGTAGGTTTAGGGTTAGGGATTAGGGTTAGGGTTAGGGTTATGTTGAGGGTTAGGGTTAGGGTAAGGTAAGTGTTAGGGTAAGGGTTAGGGTTAGGGTTAGGTTTAGGGTAAGGGGAAGGGTTAGGGTTAGGGTTAGGGTTAGGGTTAGGGTTAGGTTTAGGGTTTGGTTTAGGATAAGGGTAAGGGTTAGTGTTAGGGTTAGGGTTAGGGTTAAGGTTGAATTTAGGGTTAGGGTAAGGGTTAGCGTTAGGAATAGAGTAAGGATTAGGGCTAGGTTTAGGGTTAGGGTTAGAGTTAGGGTTAGTGTTAGGGTAAGGGTTAGGGTAATTGTAAGGGTTAGGGTTAGGGTTAGGGTTAGGGTAAGGGTTAGAGTTAGGTGTTAGGCTTAGTGTTAGGGTTAGGTTAAGGCTTAGGGTTAGGGTTAGGTTTAGGATAAGGGTTAGGGTTAGAGTTAGGGTAAGTGTAAGTGTTAGGGTTTGGGTTACAGTTAGGGTTAGGGTAAGGGTTAGGGTTAGGTTTTGGTTTAGTGTTGGGTTGAAGGTTAGGGTTAGGGTTAGGGTTAGAGATAGGGTTAGGGTTAGGGTAAGGGTTAGGGTAATTGTAAGGGTTAGGGTTAGGGTTAGGGTTAGGGAAAGGGTTAGAGTTAAGTGTTAGGTTAGTGTTAGGGTTAGGTTAAGGGTTAGGGTTAGGGTTAGCGTTAGGATAAGGGTTAGGTTTAAGGTTAGGGTTAGGTTTAGGTTTATGATAAATGTTAGGGTTAGAGTTAGGGTAAGTGTAAGTGTTAGGTGTTGGGTTACGGTTAGGGTTAGGGTAAGTGTTAGGGTTAGGTTTTGGTTTAGTGTTGGGGTGAAGGTTAGGGTTAGGGTTTGGGTTAGAGATAGGGTTAGGGTTAGGGTAAGGGTTAGGGTAATTGTAAGGGTTAGGGTTAGGGTTAGGGAAAGGGTTAGAGTTAGGTGTTAGGGTTAGTGTTAGGGTTAGGTTAAGGGTTAGTGTTAGGGTTAGCATTAGGATAAGGGTTAGGTTTAGGGTTAGGGTAAGTGTAAGTGTTAGGGGTTGCGTTAGGGTTAGGGTTAGGGTAAATGTTTGGGTTAGGTTTAGGGTTAGGTTTGGTTTGGGGTGAAGGTTAGGGTTAGGGTTAGGGTAAAGGTAAGGGTTATGGTTAGGTTTAGGGTCACGGTTAGGGTTATGGGTTAGGGTTAGTGTTATGTTTATTGTTATGGTTATGGTAAGGGTAAGATTTAGAGTTAGGATTAGGGTTAGGTTTAGGGTTAGGGTAAGAGTAAGGGTTAGGGTTAAGGTTAGGGTTAGGGTTAGGTTTAGGGTTAGGGTTAGGGTTAGGGTAAGGTTAAGGGCTAGGTTTAGGATTAGGGTTAGGGTTAGGGTAATGGTTAGGGTTAGGGTTAGGGTTAGGTTTAGGTTTGGGGTGAAGGTTAGGGTTAGGGTTAGGGTAAGGGTAAGGGTTAGGTTTAGGGTTAGGGTTATTGAAAGGGTAAGGGTTAGGGTTATGGTGAGGGTTAGGTTAAGGATTAAGGTTAGGTTTAGGGTTAGGGTAAGAGGTACTGTTAGGGTTAGTGTTAGCATTAAGGTTAGGGTTAGGGTTAGGGTAAGGGTAAGTGCTAGGGTTAAGGTTAGGGTCACGGTTAGGGTTAGGGGTTAGGGTTAGTGTTTGGTTTAGGCTTAGGGTTAGGGTAAGGATAAGAGTTAGGGTTAGGGATAGGGTTAGGATTAGGGTAAGGGTTAGGGTTAGGGTTAGAGTTATGGTTAAGGTTAGGGTCAGGGATAGGGTAAGGGTAAAGTTTAGGTTTAGGGTTAGGGTAGGGTTAGAGTAAGTGTTAGGGTTAGGGTTAGGCTTAGGGTTAGGGTTAGGGTAAGGGTAAGGGTTACGTTTAAGGTTAGGGTTAGGGTTAGGTTTACGGTTAGGGTTAGGTTAACTGTAAGGGTTAGGGTTAGGTTTAGGGTTATGGTAAGGGTAAGGGTTTAGTTTAGGTTTTGGGTTAGGTTTAGAGTTAGGGTTAGGGTAAGGATAAGGGTTAGGTTTAAGGTTAGGGCTAGGGTTAGGGTTAGGGTTAAGGTTAGGGTTAGGGTGAGGGTAAGCGTAAGGGTTAGTGTTATGTTTACTGTTATGGTTATCGTAAGGGTAAGGGTTAGAGTTAGGATTAGGGTTAGGTTTAGGGTTACGGTTAGGGTTAGGGTTAGGGTAAGGGTAAGGGTTAGGTTTAAGGTTAGGTTTAGGGTTAGATTTAGGGTTAGGGTTAGGGTTAGGGTAAGGTTAAGAGCTAGGTTTAGGATTAGGTTTAGGGTTACGGTAATGGTTAGGGTTAGGGTTAGAATTAGGTTTAGGGTTAGGGTTAGGGTAAGGGTAAGGGTTAGGGTTAGGGTTAGGTTTAGGATTGGGTTTTAATCTTAGGTTTAGAGTTAGGGTAAGGGTTAGGATTAGGGTTAGGGTTAGGGTAAGAGTTATGGTTAGGTTTAGGTTTAGTGTTACAGTTAGGGTTAGGGTTAGGGTAAGGGTTTGTGTTAGGGTTACGGTTAGGGTTAGGTTTAAGCTTAGTGTTAGGGTTAGCGTTAGGGTAAGGGTTATTGTTAGGCTTAGGGTTAAGGTAAGGGTAAGAGTTAGGGTTAGGGTTAGGGTTAGGGTTATGTTTAGGGTAAGGGTTAGGATTAGGTTTAGGGTAAGGGTAAGGTTTAGGGTTAGGGTTAGGGTTTGGGTTAGGATAAGGGTTAGGGTTAGGGTTAGAGTTATGGTAAGGGTTAGGGTTAGGGTTAGGGTTAGGATTAGGGTAGGCGTTAGGGTAAGGGTAAGTGTTAGGGTTTGGGTTAGGGTTAGGATAAGGGTAAGTGTTAGGGTTAGGGTTAGGGTTAGGGTTATGGGTTAGCGTTAGGGTTGGGTTAGGGTTAGGTTAAGGGTTAGGGTTAGGGTTAGGGTAAGGTTTAAAGTTAGGTTTACGGTTTGGTTAAAGGTGAGGGTTAGGGTTAGGCTTTGGTTTAGGGTTAGGTTAAGGGTTAGGGTTATGGTTAAGGTAAGGGTTAGGGTTAGGGTTAGGGTAAGGTTTAGGGTTAGGGTTAGGGTTAAGGTTAGGGTTATGGTAATGGTAAGGGTTAGGGTTATGAATAGGGTTAGTGTTAAGGTAAGGGTTAGGGATAGGGTGAGGGTTAGGGTTAGGTTTAGGGTTAGTGTTAGGGTAAGGATAAGGGTTAGGATTAGGGTTAGGGTTAGGTTTAGTTTTGGGGTTAAGGTTAGGGTTAGGGTAACGGTTAGTGTTAGGTTTAGGGTTAGGTTTAGGGTTAGGATTAGGGTTACGGTTAGGGTTAGGGTTAGGATTAGTGTAAGGGTATTTGTTAGGGTATGTGTTAGGGTTAGGGTTAGGGTTAGCGTTAGGGTAAGGGTAAGGGTAAAGTTTAGGGTTAGAGTTATGGTTAAGGTAAGGGTAATGGTTAGGGTTAGGTTTAGGGTTAGATTTAGGGTAAGGGTTAGGGTTAGGTTTAGACTAAGATTTAGGTTTAGGGTTAGGGTTAGGGTTAGGGATAGGATAAGGGTAAGTTTTAGGGTTAGGGTTAGGGTAAGGGTTAGGATTAGGGTTAGGGTTAGGGTAGGGTTTAGGGTAAGGGTAAGGGTAGGGTTAGTGTTAGGTTTAGGGTTAGGGTTAGGTTAAGATAAGGGTTCGAGATAGGGTTAGGTTTAGGGTTAGGGTTAGGGTTAGTGTAAGGGTAAGGCTTAGAGATAGAGTTAGGGTTAGGGTCAAGGTTTAGGTTAGGGTTAGTGTTAGGGTTACGGTTAGGTTTAGGGTTAGGGTTAGGTTAAGGGTTAGGGTTAGCGTAAGGGTTAGGGTTAGAGATAGGCTTTGGGTAAGGATAAGGGATAGGTTTAGGGTTAGGGTAAGGGTAAGTGTTAGGGTGAGGGTTAGTGTTAGGGTTATGGTTAGGGTTAGGGTTGGGGTTAAGGTTAGGGTTACGGTTAGGGTAAGGGTAAGGGTTAGGGTTAGGTTTAGGGTTAAGGTAAATGTAAGGGTTGGGTTATGGTTTGGGTAAGGTTTAGGGTTAGGGTTAGGTGTAGGGTATTGGTTAGGGTGTTAGGGTTAGGGTTAGGGTTAGGATAAGGGTAAGGGTTAGGGTTAGGGTAAGCGTTAGCCGTTAGGGTTAGGGTTAGAGTTAGGGGTTAGGGTTAGTGTTAGGGTTAGGAAAAGGTTAGGGTTAGGGTTAGGGTTAGGATAATAGTTACGGTTAGGGTTAGGGTTAGCGTTAGGGTAAGTGTAAGTTTTAGGGTTACGGTTAGGTTTAGGGTGAGGGTTAGGGTTAGGGTTAGGGTTAGCGTGGGGTTACGTTTAGCGTTAGGGTTAGGGTAAGGCTAAGGGTTAGGGTTAGGGTTAAGGTTTGGGTAAGTGTAAGGGTTAGGGTTAGGGTTATGTTTAGGTTTAGGGTTAGGGTAAGGGTAAGGGTTAGGGTTAGAGTTAGGTTTAGGGTTCGTGTTAGGTTTAGGGTAAGGGTTAGGGTAAGGGTAAGGTTTAGGGTTATGGTTAGGGTTAAGGTTAGGGTTAGGGTTAGGGTTAGGATTAGGTTTAGGTTTAGGGTTAGGGTTAGGGTAAGGGTTAGGGTTAGGGTTAGGGTTAGCATTAAGTTTAGGGTTACGGTAAGGTTAAGGGTTAGGGTTAGTGTTAGGGTTACGGTTAGGGTTAGGGGTTATGGTTAGGGTTAGGTTTAGGGTTAGAGTTAGGGTAAGGATAAGAGTTAGGATTAGTGATAAGGTTAGGTTTCGGGTTAGGTTTAGGTTAGGGTTAGTCTTAGGTTTAGGCTTAGGGTTATGATTAGGGTGAGGGTAAGGGTTAGGGTTAAGATTAGGTTTAGGGTTAGGGTAAGTGTTACGGTTAGGGTTAGGGTTAGATTTAGGGATAGGGTTGGGGTATGGGTAAGGGTTAGGGTTAGGGTTAGGTTTACGGTTGGGGTTAAGGTTAGGGTTAGTTTAGGGTTAGGGTATGTGTTAGGGTTAGTGTTAGGGTTAGGGTTATTGTTAGCATTAGTGTTAGGGTAAGGGTAAGGGTTAGTTTTAGGGTTAGAGTTAAGGTAAGGGAAAGGGTTAGGGTTAGGTTAGGGATAGGTTTAGGGTAAGGGTTTAGGTTAGGTTTAGGGTAAGGGTAAGGTTTAAGGTTTGGGTTAGGGTTAGGGTTAGGGTTAGGGTAAGGGTAAGGGTTAGGGTTAGGGTTAGGTTTAGGGTTAGGGTAAGGGTAAGGGTAAGGGTTAGGGTTAGGGTTAGGTTTAGGGTTAGGTTAAGGGTAAGGGTTAGGGTTAGGGTTAGGGTTTAGGTGAAGTTTAAGGTTAGGGTTAGGATTAAGGTTAGGGTAAGGGCAATTGTTAGGGTTAGGGTTAGGGTTAGTTTAAGGGTTAGGGTTAGGGATTAAGGTAGGGTTAGGGTTAGGGTTAAGGTAAGTGTTAGGGTCAGGGTTAGGTTTAGGGTAAGGATTAGGATTAGGGTTAGGTTAAGGGTAAGGGTAAGGGTTAGGGTTAAGGTTAGGGTTCGGTTTAGGGTTAGGTTTAGGGTTAGGTTTAGGGTTAGGATGAGGTTAAGGGTTAGGATTAAGTGTAGGGTTAGGGTTAGTTTTAGGGATAGGGTTAGGGTTATGGTAAGGGGAAAGTTTAGGGTTAGGATTAGGGTTATGTTTAGGGTAAGGGTTAAGGTTAGGGTTAAGGTTAGGGTTGGGGTTAGTTTTAGGGTTAGGGTTAGGGTATGGGTAAGGGTTAGGGTTAGGATTAGGGTTAGGGTTAGAGTAAGGGTTAGGGTTAGGGTTAGGGTAAGGTTTAGGGTTTGTTTTTTGGTTAGGTTTAGGGTTTGGGTTAGGGTTAGGATTAGGTTTAGGGTTAGGGTTAGGGTTAGAATAAGGGTAAGTGTTAGGGTTAGGTTTAGGATTAGGTTTAGGGTTTCAGTTAGGATAAGAGTAAGGGTTATGGTTAGGGTTAGCGTTAGGGTTAAAGTTAGGGTTAGGGTTAGAGTTAGGGTTAGGTTTAGGGTTAGGGTTAGGTTAAGGGTAAGGTTTTGTGTTAGGGTTAGGGGTAGGGTTAGGGAAAGAGTAAGGATTAGGGTTAGGGTAAGGGTTAGTGTTAGGGTTAGGGTAAGGGTTAGGGTTAGGGTTAAGGTTAGCATTAATGTTAGTGTTAGGGTTAAGGTAAGGGTAAGTGTGATGGTTAGAGTTAGTGTTAGGGGTTATGGTTAGGGTTAGGGTTAGGGGTTATGGTTAGGGTTAGGTTTAGGGTTAGGGTTAGGGTAAGGGTAAGGTTTAGGGTTAGGGTTAGGTTTCGTGTTAGGTTTAGAGTAAGGGTTAGGGTAAGGGTAAGGTTTAGGGTTAGGGTTAGGGTTAAGGTTAGGGTTAGGGTTAGGGTTAGGATTAGGTTTAGGTTTAGGGTTAGGGTTAGGGTTAGGGTTAGGGTAAGGGTTAGGGTTAGGGTTGGGGTTAGCATTAAGTTTAGGGTTACGATAAGGTTAAGGGTTAGGGTTAGTGTTAGGGTTACGGTTAGGGTTAGGGGTTATGGTTAGGGTTAGGGTTAGGGTTAGGGTAAGGATAAGAGTTAGGATTAGTGATAAGGTTAGGTTTCGGGTTAGGTTTAGGTTAGGGTTAGTCTTAGGTTTAGGCTTAGGTTTATGATTAGGGTGAGGGTAAGGATTAGGGTTAGGATTAGGTTTAGGGTTAGGGTAAGTGTTACGGTTAGGGTTAGGGTTAGATTTAGGGATAGGGTTGGGTATGGGTAAGGGTTAGGGTTAGGGTTAGGTTTACGGTTGGGGTTAAGGTTAGGGTTAGTTTAGGGTTAGGGTATGTGTTAGGGTTAGTGTTAGGGTTAGGGTTAGTGTTAGCGTTAGTGTTAGGGTAAGGGTAAGGGTTAGTTTTAGGGTTAGAGTTAAGGTAAGGGAAAGGGTTAGGGTTAGGTTAGGGATAGGTTTAGTGTAAGGGTTTAGGTTAGGTTTAGGGTAAGGGTAAGGTTTAGGGTTTGGGTTAGGGTTAGGGTTAGGGTTAGGGTTAGGGTAAGGGTAAGGGTTAGGGTTAAGGTTAGGGTTCGGTTTAGGGTTAGGTTTAGGGTTAGGTTGAGGGTTAGGATGAGGTTAAGGGTTAGGGTTAAGTGTAGGGTTAGGGTTAGTTTTAGGGATAGGGTTAGGGTTATGGTAAGGGAAAGTTTAGGGTTAGGATTAGGGTTATGTTTAGGGTAAGGGTTAAGGTTAGGGTTAAGGTTAGAGTTGGGGTTAGTTTTAGGGTTAGGGTTAGGGTATGGGTAAGGGTTAGGGTTAGGATTAGGGTTACGGTTAGAGTAAGGGTTAGGGTTAGTGTTAGGGTAAGGTTTAGGGTTTGGTTTTTGGTTAGGTTTAGGGTTTGGGTTAGGGTTAGGATTAGGTTTAGGGTTAGGGTTAGGGTTAGAATAAGGGTAAGTGTTAGGGTTAAGTTTAGGATTAAGTTTAGGGTTTCGGTTAGGATAAGAGCAAGGGTTATGGTTAGGGTTAGCGTTAGGGTTAAAGTCAGTGTTAGGGTTAGGGTTAGAGTTAGGGTTAGGTTTAGGGTTAGGGTTAGGTTAAGGGTAAGGTTTTGTGTTAGGGTTAGGGGTAGGGTTAGGGAAAGGGTAAGGATTAGGGTTAGGGTTAGGGTTAGTGTTAGTGTTAGGGTAAGGGTTAGGGTTAGGGTTAAGGTTAGCATTAATGTTAGTGTTAGGGTTAAGGTAAGGGTAAGTGTTATGGTTAGAGTTAGGGTTAGGGGTTACGGTTAGGGTTAGGTTTAGGGTTAGTGTTAGGGTAAGGGTAAGGTTTAGGGTTAGGGTTAGAGTTAGCGTTAAGGTTAGGGTTAGGGTTAGGGTAAGGCTAAGGGTTAGGTTAGGGTTAGGGTTAGGGTTAGGGTAAGGGTTAGGTTTAGGGTTAGGGTTAGGTTTAGGGTTAGGGTTAGGGTAAGGGTAAGATTTAGGGTTAAGGTTAGGGTTAGGATTAGGGTTAGGGTTAGGGTTACGATAAGGGTAAGGTTTAGGGTTAGGTTTAGGGTTAGGGTTAGGGTAAGGGTAAGCGTTAGGTTTAGGGTTAAGCTTAGGTTTAGACTTATGGTTAGGGTTAGGGTTAGGGAAATTATAAGGTTTAAGGTTAAGGTTAGTTTTAGGGTTATGGGTAGTGTTAAGATTAGGGTTAGGGTTAGGGCAAGGGTAAATGTTATGGTTAGGGTTAGGGTGAGGATAAGGGTAAGGGTTAGTGTTACAGTAAGGGTTAGGTTTAGGGTTAGGGGTTAGGGTTAGGGATAGGGTTAGGTTTAGGGTTAGGGTAAAGGTAAGGTTTAGGGTTAGTGTTAGGTTTAGGGTTAGGTTTAGGTTACGGGTACGGGTTAGGGATATGCTTAGGGGTAGGGTTAAGGTTAGGGTTAGGGTTAGGGTTAGGTTTAGGGTTAGGGTTAGGGTAAGGGTAAGGATTAGGGTTAGGGTTAGGGTTAGCGTTAGGGTTAAGGTTAGGGTTAGGGTTAGGGTTAGGTAAGGGTTAGGGTTAGGGTAGGGAAAGGGTTAGTGTTTGGGTTAGGGTTAGGGTAAGGGTTAGGTTCTAGGGTTCGGGTTAGGGTTAGATTTAGGCTTAGGGTAAGGGTAAGGTTTAGGGTTAGGTTTAGGTTTAGGGTTATGTTAAGTGTTAGGGTTAGGGTTTAGGGTTAGGTTTAGTGTTTAGGTTAGTGTTAGGGTAAGAGTTAGGTTTAGGGTAAGGGTAAGTGTTAGGGTTAGGGATAGCCTTAGAGTTATGGTTAGGGTTAGGATAAGGGTAAGGGTTAGGGTTTGGGTTAGTTTTAGTGTTGGGGTTAAGGTTATGGTTAGGGTAAGGATAAGAGTTAGGTTTAGGGATATGGTTAAGGTTCGGATTAGGTTTAGGGTTAGTTTTAGGGTAAGGGTTAGGGTTAAGGTAAGAATAAGGGTTAGGGTTAGGGTTAGGTTTAGGGTAAGGGTTAGTTTTAGGGTTAGGGTATGGGTAAGATTTAGGGTTAGGGTTAGTGTTAGGGTTAGGTTAAGGGTAAGGGTTAGGGTTAGGGTTCGGTTTAGGATTAGGGTTTGGTTTAGGGTAAGGGTTAGTGTTATTGTTAGAGTTAGGTTTACGGTTAGGGTTAGGGTAAGGGTTAGTGTTAGGTTTAGAGTTGGGGTTGAGGTTAGTGTTAGGGTTAGAGTGAGGGTAAGGGTAATGGTTAGGGTTAGGTTCAGGGTTAGGATTAGGGTTAGGTTAGGCTTACGGTTAGTTTTATGGTTACAGTTAGGGTTAGGGTTAGGGTTAGGTTAAGGGTATGTGTTAGGTTTAGTGTTATTGTTAGGGTTAGGGTTAGGGTTAGAGTTAGGGTAAGGGTAAGGGTTAGTGTTAGGGTTAAGGTAAGGGTAATGGTTAGTGTTAGGGTTGGGGTTAGGGTAAGGGTTAAGGTTAGGTTTAGGGTAAGGGTAAGGTTTAGGTTTAGGGTTAGGGTTAGGGATAGTGTGAGGGTAAGGGTAAGGGTTAGGGTTAGGGTTAGGTTTAGGGTTAGGGTAAGGGTAAGGGTTAGGGTTAAGTTTAGGGTAAGGGTTAGGGTTAGGGTTAGCGTTAGGGTAGGGGTTAGGGTAAGGGTAAGTGTTAGTGTTAGCGTTAGAATAAGGGTAAGGATTACGGTTAGGGTTAGGTTTAGGGGCTGGGTTAGGGTCAGGGTTAGGGATAGGGTTAGGGTTAGGTTTAGGGTTAGGGTTAGGGTAAGTGCAAATGTTAGGGTTAGGGTTAAGTTTAGGATTAGGGTTAGGGTTAGGTTTAGGTTTAGGGTTAGGGTTAGGGTAAGGGTAAGGTTTAGGGTTAGGGTTAGGGTTAAGGTTAGGGTTAGTGTAAGTGTTAGGGTTAGGGTAAGGGTTAGGGTTAGAGTTAGTGTTAGGTTAGAGTTAGGTTTAGGGTTAGGGTAAGGGTAAGGGTTAGGGTTAGTGTTAGCATTAGGGTTAGGGTTAGGGTAAGGGTTAGGGTTAGGGTTAGGGTTAGGGTAAGGGTGAACATTAGGGTTAGGGTTAGGGTAAGTGTTAGTGTAAAGTTAGGGTAAGGGATAGGGTTATTGTTAGGGTAAGGGTTGGGTTTAGGGTTAGGGATGGGGTAAGAGTAAGGGTTAGCGTTAGGGTTAGGGTTAGGTTTAGGGTTATGGTTAGGGTAAACGTAAGAGTTAGGGTTAAGGTTATGTTTAGGGTTAGTTTTCGGACTAGGGTTAGGGTTAGAGTGAGGGTAAGGGATAGGGTTAGGTTAGTGTTAGGGTTAGGGTAAGGGTTAGGGTTATGGTTAGGGTTAAGGTTAGGGTTAGGGTTAGTTTTAGGGTTAGGGTTAGGGTTAGGGTAAGTGTAAGGGTTAGGGTTAGGATTAGGGTTAGGGTTAGGGTAAGGGTTAGGTTTAGGTTTAGGCTTAGGTTTAGGGTTAGGATAAGTGTAAGTGTTAGGGTTAGGGTTAGGGTTAGGGGTAGGGCTTAGGTTTAGCGTTTGGGTTAGGGTTAGGTTTAGGGTTAGGGTAAAGGTAAAGGTTAGGGTTAGTGTGAGTTTTAGGGTTAGGTTTAGGGTAAGGGTAAGGGTTGGAGATAGGGTTATGGTGAGGGTTAAGGTTAGGGTTAGGGTTAGGGTTACGGTTAGGTTTAGGTTTATGGTTAGGGTAAGGGTAAGGATTAGGGTTAGTGTTATTGTTAGCGTTAGGGTTAAGGTTAGGGTTAGGGTTTGGGTTAGGTAAGGGTTAGGGTTAGGGTTAGTGTAAGGGTTAGGTTTAGGGTTAGGGTAAGGGTTAGGGTTAGAGTTAGGCTTTGGGTAAGTGTAAGGGATAGGGTTAGAGTTAGGGTTAGGGTTAAGTTAAGGGTTATGATAGGGGTTAGGTTTAGGGTAAGGGTAAGTGTTAGAGTTAGGGTTACCGTTAGGGTTATTGTTAGGGTTAGGGTAAGGGTAAGGGTTAGGGTTAGGGTTAGGTGTAGGTTTGGGTTGGGGTTAAGGTTAGGGTTACGGTTAGGATAAGGGTAAGGGTTAGGGTTAAGGTTAGGGGTAGGGTTAGCGAAAGAGTAAGGGTAAGGGCTAGGGTTAGGGTTAGGGTTAGGGATAACGTAAGATTAAGGGTTAGGTTTAGGGTTAGGGTTAGGTTTAGGTAAGGGTTAGGGTTAGGGTTAGGGTTAGGATTAGCCATAGGGTAAGGGTAAGGGTTAGGGTTATGGTTAGGGTTAAGGTAAGAGTAAGGGTTAGGGTTATGGTTAGGGTAAAGTTTAGGTTTAGGGTTAGGGTTAGGGTTAGGATAAGAGTTAGGGTTAGGGTTAGCGTTAGAGTTAGGGTACGGGTAAGTTTTAGGGTTAGGGTTACGGTTAGGGTTAGGGTTAGGGTAAGGCTCAGGGTTAGGGTTAGGGTTAAGGTTAGGGTAAGTGTTAGGTTTAGGGTTAGGGTTAGGGTAAGTTTAAGGGTTAGGGTTAGGTGTTAGGGTTAGGGTTAGTTTTAGTGTTGGGGTTAATGTTAGGGTTAGGGTAAAGGTTAGGGTTAGGGTTAGGGTTAGGTTTAGGGTTAGGGTTAGGTTTAGGGTTATGTTAGGGTTAGGGTTAGGGTAAGGGTATGTGTTAGGGTTAGGTTTAGGGTTAGGTTTAGGGTTTGGGTTAGGGTAAGGGTAAGGGTTAGGGTTAGGTTTAGGGTGAGGTTTAGTGTTAAGTTTAGGGTTAGGGTTAGGGTTAGGGTTAGGTTTAGGGTTAGGGTTAGGTTAAGGGTAAGGTTTAGTGTTAGAGTTTGGGTTAGGGTTAGGGAAAGGGTAAGGGTTAGGGTTAGCGTTAGGGTTAGGTTTAGGGTTAGGGTTAGTGTTAGCGTTAGGGTAAGGGTTAGAGTTAGGGGTAGGGTTAGCATTAAGGTTAGTGTTAGGGTTAGGGTAAGGGTAATGGTTAGGGTTAGGGGTTAGGATTAGGGTTAGGGTAAGGGTTAGGGTTAGGTTTGGGGTTAGGATAAGGGCTGGTTTAGTTTAAGGGTAAGGGTTAGGGTTAAGGACAGGGTAAGATTTAGTTTTAGGATTAGGGTTAGTGTGAGGGTAAGGGTAAGGGTTAGGGTTAGGATTAGTGTTAGGGTTAGGGTAAGCTTAGGGTTAGGGTTAGGGTTAAGGTTAGGGTTAGGGTTAGTTTTAGGGTTAGGGTTTGTGTTAGGGTTAGGGTAAGTGTAAGAGTTAGGGTTAGCACAACTTGTTGAAGAGGCTGTCTTTCTTCCATTCTATTTTTTGGCTCTCTTGTAATAGATTAGGTGGCCATAGGTCTGTGGTTTAATATCTGGGTCCTCAGTTCTATTCCATTGGTCTTCAGGCCTATTCCTGTGCCAGTGCCAACCTTTTTTGAGGATTATAGCTCTGTAATAGAGTCTAAAGTTTGGAATTGAAATTCCTCCAGCGGTGTTCTTTCTGCTAAGAAGTGTTTTTGCTATACGGGGTCTTTTATTATTCCATATGAAATTTTGGATTGCCTCTTCTGTTTCTTTAAAGAATGACATTGGGATGTTGATGGGTATTGCATTGAATTTGTAGATAGCTCTTGGCAAGATTGTCATTTTCACAATGTTGATTCTTCCAATCCAGGAGCATGGGAGGTTTTTCCATTTCCTTAGTTCTGCTTTAATTTCCTTTTTTAGGGTTTTGAAGTTTTCGTCAAAAAGGTCCTTTACATTCTTAGTTAAGCTAATTCCTAGGTACTTTATTTTCTTTGAGGCTATTGTGAAAGGAGTTTCTTTCCTGATTATTGCCTCGTTCCTCTCACTGTTGGCATAAACGAAGGCAGTTGATTTTTGAGGGTTGATTTTATAGCCTGCTACTCTTCCAAAGCTTTGGATCAGCTCAAGGAGCTTGGGAGTAGAGTCTATAGGATTCTTTAAATACAGAATCATGTCATCTGCAAAGAGGGATAGTTTTATTTCCTCTTTCCCTACTTGGATCCCCTTTATGCTTGCTTCATGCCTTATTGCACTGCCTAGGAATTCTAGTACTATGTTAAAGAGTAGTGGAGAGAGTGGGCATCGTTGTCTCGTTCCTGATTTTAGAGGGAATGGCTTTAGATTTTCACCATTAAGTGTAATACTAGCAGTAGGTTTCTCATACACAGCCTTTATTACATTAAGGAATGTTCCATGGATTCCTAGTTTCTCCAGAGCTTTTAACATGAAGGGGTGTTGGATCTTGTCAAATGCCTTTTCCGCGTCTATTGAGACAATCATGTGATTTTTGTCTTTGCTCCTGTTGATGTGTTGAATTATATTAATTGATTTGCGTAAGTTGAACCAGCTTTGCCTCCCTGTGATGAATCCAGTTTGATCATAGTGTATAATTTTTTTGATGAGTTGTTGTAGACGGTTGGCCAGTATTTTGTTGAGAAGTTTTGCATCGATGTTCATCAAAGATATAGGTCTATAGTTCTCTTTCTTTGATGAATCTCTGTCTGGTTTGGGGATGAGGGTTATACTGGCTTCATAGAATGAGTTTGGTAAGGAACCTTCATTTTCAATTTCGTTGAAGAGCATGAGGAGTATTGGTGTGAGCTCTGCTTTGAAGACCTTATAGAATTCAGCTGTGAATCCATCTGGCCCAGGGCTTTTCTAAGGTGGAAGATCTCTAATTGCCATTTCTATTTCAGAGCTTGAAATAGGCCTGTTGAGTTGGCTTAGTTCTTCTTGGTTCATTGTGGGTATGTTAATATTGTCTAGGAATTCATCCATTTCATCTAGGTTCTCAAATTTGTTGGCATAAAGGTTTGAGAAGTATTCCCTCATGATATTCTGGATCTTGGTAATTTCTGTCGTGATATTACCATTTTCATCTGCGATTTTGGTTAGTTCGATATGCTCTCTTCTTTTTTTGGTAAGATTTGCTAAGGGCTTGTCAATTTCGTTAATTCTTTCAAAGAACCAACTCCTTGTTTTGTTGATTCTTTCTATAGTTTTTTTGGATTCCAAATCATTTAATTCTGCTTTGATTTTAATTATTTGCTTTCTTCTACTGGGATTAGGGTTGGTTTGTTGCTCTTTTTCAGGAGCTTAAGGTTGGACATTAACTTGTTGGTTTGCAATTTTTCCAACTTGTTGTTGTAGGCACTCAGCGCTATAAATTTTCCTCTGAGTACTGCCTTTGCTGTGTCCCAAAGGAGTTGGTATTTTGTGTGCTCCTTACTGTTAAATTTCATAAACTGTTGGATTTGTGTTCTGATCTCTTCAATGACCCATTGGTGGTTCAACAATGTGTTGTTCAGTCTCCATGAGTTACAGGGTTTTCGTTGGTGGAGGTGGGTGTACAGTTCAAGTTTGATGCCTTTGTGGTCTGAGAGTGTGCATGGAATAATTTCTGTGTTTCTGAATCTGTCCAGGTTTGTTTTATGGCCTAAGATGTGATCTATTTTGGAAAATGTTCCATGTGCTGCTGAGAAAAACGTATACTGTGTTGTTGCTGGGTGGAACATTCTGCAGATGTCTGTTAGATCTAGTTGGTCTATATAGCTGTTCAGTTCTAAGGTTTCTCTGTTGAGTTTTTGCCTTGTTGATCTGTCCATAGGTGAGAGTGGTGTGTTAAAGTCACCGACAATCACTGTATTTCGATCTATGTATGGTTTCAGTGTAAGTAAAGTTTGCTTGATGAAGTTTGGAGCTCCGGGATTGGGTGTGTAAATATTTAGGATCGTTATGTCTTCCTGGAGGAAAGATCCCTTTAGTAGTATGTAGTAACCTTCTTTGTCTTTTCTTACTAATTTTGGTTTGAAGTCTATTTTATCTGATATGAGGATGGCAACTCCAGCCTGTTTATGGGGGCCGTTAGCTTGATAGAGTTTATTCCAACCTCTCACTTTCAAAAGATGCTTGTTTTTTTGGGTAAGATGTGTCTCTTGAAGACAGCAGAACGATGGCTCTTGCTTTTTGATCCAACTAGACAGCCTATGCCGTTTAATTGGACAGAACTGGTTAAGCACCTGCAGAAAACTAAAGCTGGATCCTTCTTTGTCACCTTGCACTAGAATTAACTCCAAATGGATGTAAGACCTGAAGGTAAAAGCTGACACACTGGAAACTCTACAGGAAGGAATAGGAGATACACTAGGCCTCCTTGGCACAGGTCGAAACTTTCTTAATAAGGACCAAGAATCACAACAAATCAGAGAAAGGCTGGATAAGTGGGACTGCATTAAATTGCTGAGCTTTTGTATGGCAAAGGACATAGCTAGTAAACTAATCAGGAAGCCTACAGAGTGGGAGAAGATCTTCACCAACCAAACAACGGACAAAGGCCTCATATCTAAAATATATCAACAACTCAAAAAATTGAATCACTCCAAAACTAACCTCCAAAGTAACAACCATTCCATTAAAAATGGGCCAAAGACTTAAAGAGAATCTTCTCTGAAGAAGAAAGAAAAATGGCCTATAGACACATGAAGAAATGCTCAACATCTCTGGTCATAAAAGAAATGCAAATCAAAACAACTCCACCTCACTTCAGCTAGAATGGCCTGGATTAGGAAAACGAATGACAACAGATGCTGGAGGGGATGTGGCCAGGAGGGATCACTACTACACTGTTGGTGGGAGTGCAAACTCGTCTAACCACTGTGGAAAGCAGTGTGGCAGTGCCTCAGAAGGCTAAACCTAGAACTCCCCTATAACCCAGCAATTCCACTACTTGGCATTTACCCAACCATCCAGAAACAAGGACATACTAAACCCAGTAGCACAACAATGTTCATTGCAGCACTATTCACCATAGCAAAGATATGGAACCAACCTAGATGTCCCTCAGTTGATGAGTGGATCAACAAGTTGTGGTATTTGTACACAATGGAATTCTATGCTGCTGTCAGAAAGAATGACATCGCCGCATTTGTTAGGAAATGGAAAGACTTAGAAAAAATCATATTAAGTGAAGTAAGCCAGACTCAAAGGAACTTAGGCTCAATGGTTTCACTCATTCGTCATAATCAGTAGAAACCTTGGGCTCTACTAGCAGAGATTTGCAATAGAGCAAAATCTTGATACATAAGGACATATAATGTGAAGCTAATTAAAAGGACCTCCAGGATAGTGAAACAAAAGCCATATAATGAATGATTGTTGTCCTTAATGTAATATCTTGTCTCTCATCTCCTGTGCTGCCCCTTGTTATCTCATATTGGTATAGTATCTCACTTTGTTATCTAATATATTGAATTTATTTGTATTTGGATATTTGAAATTTGATAGGGAAGGGGGGAAAACCAAGACGGGTGAGGGGTGTGGGGGGGGAGGGAAATGGGTACCAAGACATGTGAAAGGGTATCAATGTTTGAGAATTAACACAACTTCTATCTGGCAAATATCATGTAACCCTTTTACTAATTACAATAAAAAATTTAAAAAAAAGAGTTAGGGTTAGGATTAGGGTTAGGGTTAGGGTAAGGGTTAGGGTTAGGTTTAGGGTTAGGGTAAGGGTAAGTGTTAGGGTTAGGGTTAGGTTTAGGGTTAGGATAAGGGTAAGGGTTAGGGTTAGGGTTGGGGTTAGGGTTAGGGCTTAGGTTTAGGGTTTGGGTTAGGGTTTGGTTTAGGGTTAGTGTAAAGGTAAGGGTTAGGGTTAGTGTTAGGTTTAGGGTTAGGGTTAGGGTAAGGGTAAGTGTTAGAGATACGGTTAGGGTTAGGGTTAAATTTAGGGTTAGGGTTAGGGTTAGGGTTACAGTTAGGTTTAGGGTTAGGGTTAGGGTAAGGGTAAGGATTAGGGTTAGGTTAGGGTTTGCGTTAGGGTTACGGGTAGGGTTAGGGTTAGGGTTAGGGTAAGGGTTAGGGTTAGGGTTAGTGTAAGGGTTAGGGTTAGGGTAAGGGTTAGGGTTAGGGTAACTGTTAGGGTTAGAGTTAGGCTTTGGGTAAGGGTAAGGGATAGGGTTAGGGTTAGGTTTAGGTTAAGGGTTAGGGTAAGTGTTAGAGTTAGGGTAAGGGTAAGTGTTAGGGTTAGGGTTACCGTTAGGGTTATGGATAGGGTTAGGGTAAGGGTAAGGGTTAGGGTTAGGGTTAGGGTTACGTATAGGTTTGGGGTTAAGGTTAGGGTTACGGTTAGGGTAAGGGTAAGGGTTAGGGTTAGGGTTACGGATAGGGTTAGTGAAAGGGTAGGGTAAGGCTTAGGGTTAGGGAAAGGGTTAAGGTAAGAGTAAGGGTTAGGGATAGGGTTAGGGTTAGGTTTAGAGTAAGGGTTAGGGTTAGGGTTAGGATTAGGGTTAGCGATAGGGTAAGGGTAAGGGTTAGGGTTTGGCTTAGGGTTAAGGTAAGAGTAAGGGTTAGGGTTATGTTTAGGGTAAGGTTTAGGGTTAGGGTTAATTCTAGGGGAGGGGTTAGTGTAAGTGTTAGTGTTAGGGTTAGGGTTAGGACAAGGGTAAATTTAGGGTCAGGGTTAGGGTTAGCGGTTAGGGTTAGGGTTAGGGTTAGGGGTTAGGATTAGTGTTAGGGTTAGGATAAGGGTAGGGTCAGGGTTAGGGTTAGGATAAGAGTTAGGTTTAGGGTTAGGGTTAAAGTTAGGGTACGGGTTAGGGTACGGGTTAGGTTTAGGGTTAGCGTTGGGGTTAAGGTTAGGTTTAGGGTTAGGGTAAGGGTAAGGGTTAGGGTTATGGTTAAGTTTAGGATAAGTGTTAGGGTTAGAGGTGGGTTAGGTTTAGTGTTAGGGTTAGGTTTAGGGTTAGGGTTAGGGTTAGTGTTGGGTTTAAGGTTAGGGTTAGGGTAAGGGTTAGGGTTAGGGTTAGGGTTAGGTTTAGGGTTGGGTTTAGGGTTAGGGTTAGGGTTAGGGTAAGGGTATGTGTTAGGGTTAGGTTTAGGGTTAGAATTAGGGATTGGGTTAGGGTAAGGGTAAGGGTTAGGGTTAGGGTTAGCATTAGGGTTGGGGTTAAGGTTAGGATTAGGGTTAGGTTTAGAGTTAGGTTTAGGGTTAGAGTTAGGGTTAGGGTTAGCATTAATGTTAGTGTTCGGTTTAGGGTAAGGGTAAGGTTTAGGGTTAGTGGTTATGGTTAGGGTTCGGTTAAGGGTTAGATTTAGGGTAAGTGTAAGGGTTAGGGTTAGGTTAGGGTTAAGTTTAGGGTTAGGGTTAGGGTTAGGGTAAGGGTTCGGGATAGGTTAAGGGTTAGGGTTAGGGTTAGGGTTAGGTTCGAGTTAGGTTTAGGTTTAGGGTAAGGGTAAGGGTGAGGGTTAGGGTTAGGGTTAGGTTAAGGGTTAGGGTTAGGTGTTAGGGTTAGGGTTAGGGTTAGGGTTAGGGTTAGGTTTAGGGTAAGGTTTAGGGTTAGGGTTAGGGTAAGTGTTAGTGCTAGGGTTAGGTTTAGGGTGAGGGTTAGGGTAAGGGTTAGGGTTAGGGTTAGGGATAGGGTAAGAATAAGCGTTAGCGTTAGGGTTAGGGTTAGGGTTATGGTTAGGGTAAGGGTAAGGGTTAGGGTTAAGGTTAGGGTTAGGGTTAGTTTTAGAATTAGGGTTAGAGTTAGGGTAATGGTAAGGGTTAGTGTTAGCATTAGTGTTAGGGTTAGGGTAAGGGTTAGGGTTAGGGTTAGGGTTAAGCTTAGGGTTAGGGTTAGTTTTAGGGTTAGGGTTAGGATTAGGGTTAGGGTAAGTGTAAGAGTTAGGGTTAGGATTAGGGTTAGGGTTAGGGTAAATGTTAGGGTTAGGTTTAAGGTTAGGGTAAGGGGAAGTGTTAGGGTTAGGGTTAGGGTTAGGTTTAGGGTTAGGATAAGGGTAAGGGTTAGGTTTAGGGTTAGGTTTAGTGCTTAGGTTTAGTGTTTGGGTTAGGGTTAGGGTTAGGGTTACGGTTAGGGTTAGGGTTGGGGTTAGGGTAAGGGTATGTGTTACGGATAGTGTTAGTGTTAGGGTTAGGGTTAGGTTTAGGGTTAGTGTTAGGGTAAGGGTAAGGGTTAGGGTTAGGGTTAGGGTTAAGGTAAGGGTAAGGGTTAGTGTTAGGGTTTGGTTTAGGGTAAGGTTAGGGTTAGGTTTAGGGTAAGGGTAAGGATTAGGTTTAGGGTTAGGTTTAGGAATAGGGTTAGGGTAAGGGTAAGGGTTAGGGTTAGGTTTAGGTTTAGGGTTATGGTAAGGGTAAGGGTTAGGGTTAAATTTATGGTAAGGGTTAGGGTTAGGGTTATGGTTAGGGTAGGGGTTAGGGTTAGGGTTAGTGTTGGGTTTAAGGTTAGGGTTAGGGTTAGGTTTAGGGTTAGGGTTGGGTTAGGGTTAGGGTAAGTTTAAGGATTAGGGTTAGGGTTAGGTGTTAGGATTAGGGTTAGGGTTAGTGTTGGGTTTAAAGTTAGGGTTAGGGTAAGCGTTAGGGTTAGGGGTAGTGTTAGGTTTAGGGTTACGTTTAGGGTTACGTTTAGGGTTAGGGTTAGGGTAAGGGTATGTGTTAGGGTTAGGTTTTGGGTTAGGATTAGGGATTGCGTTAGGGTAAGGGTAAGGTTTAGAGTTAGAGTTAGGTTTAGGGTTAGGGAAAGGGTAAGGGTTAGGGTTAGGGTTAGGTTTAGGGTTACGGTTGGTGTTAGGGTTAGGGTTAGGGGAAGGGTTAGGGTTAGGGTTAGGGTTAGGTTTAGGGTTACAGTTAGTGTTAGGGTTAGGGTAGGGGTTAGGGTTAGGGTTGGGGTTAGGTTAGCATTAAGGTTAGTGTTAGGGTTAGGGTAAGGGTAAGGTTTAGGGTTAGGGTTAGGGTTAGGGTTACGGTTAGGGTTAGGTTTAGGGTTAGGGTTAGGGTAAGGGTAAGGGTTAGGGTTAGGGTTAACTTTAGGGTTAGGGTTAGGGTTAGGGTAAGGGTTAGGGTTAGGGTAAGTGTTAGGGTTAGGGTTAGGGTTAGGTTCGAGTTAGGTTTAGGGTTAGGGAAAGGGTAAGGGTTAGGGTTAGGGTTAGGTTAAGGGTTAGAGTTGGGGGTTAGGATTAGAGTTAGGGTTAGGGTTAGGGTAAGGGTTAGGGTTAGGGTTAGGTTCAGGGTAGGGGTTAGGGTTAGGGTTAGGGTAAGTGTTAGTGTTAGTGTTAGTGTTAGGGTTAGGGTTAGGGTTAGGGTAATGGTTAGGGTTAGGGTTAGGGATAGGGTAAGAGTAAGGGTTAGCGTTAGGGTTAGGGTTAGGTCTAGGGTAAGGGTAATGGTTAGGGTTAAGGTTAGGGTTAGTGTTAGGGTAAGGGTATGTGTTAGAGTTAGTGTTAGTGTTAGTGTTAGGGTTAGGGTTAGGGTTAGCGTTAGGGTAAGGGTAAGGGTTAGGGTTCGAGTTAGGGTAAAGGTAAGGGTTAGGGTTAGGATTAGTGTTAGGGTTAGGGTAAGGGTTAGCGTTAGGTTTGGGGTTAGGGTAAGGGGAAGTGTTAGGGTTAGGGTTAGGTTTAGGGTTAGGATAAGGGTAAGGGTTAGGTTTAGGGTTAGGGTTAGGGTAAGTGTAAGAGTTAGGGTTTGGATTAGGGTTAGGGTTAGGGTAAGGGTTAGCATTAGGTTTGGGGTTAGGGTAAGGGGAAGTGTTAGGGTTAGGGTTAGGTTTAGGGTTAGGATAAGGGTAAGGGTTAGGGTTAGGGTTAGTGTTAGGGTTAGGGCTTAGGTTTAGGTTTTGTGTTAGGGTTAGAGTTAGGGTTAGGGTTAGGGTTACGGTTAGGGTTAGGGTTGGCATTAGGGTAAGGGTAAGGGTTAGGGTTAGGGTTAGGGTTAAGGGAAGGGTAAGGGTTATTGTTAGGGTTTGGTTTAGGGTAAGGGTTAGGGTTAGGTTTGGGGTAAGCTTAAGGATTAGGTTTAGGGTTAGGTTTAGGGATAGGGTTAGGGTAAGGGTTAGGGTTAGGGTTAGGGTTAGAGTTAGGTTTAGGGTTAGGGTAAGGGTAAGGGTTAGGATTAATGTTAGGGTAAGGGTTAGGGTTAGGGTTAGGGTTAGGGTAGGGGTTAGGGTTAGGGTTAGGGTTAGCGTTGGGGTTAAGGTTAGGTTTAGGGTTAGGATAAGAGTAAGGGTTAGGGTTGTGGTTAAGTTTAGGGTAAGTGTTAGGGTTAGGGTTGGGTTAGGGTAAGGGTAAGTATAAGGGTTAGCGTTAGGGTTAGGTGTTTGGGTTAGGGTTAGGGTTAGGGTTAGTGTTGGGTTTAAGGTAAGGGTTAGGGTAAGGGTTAGGGTTAGGGTTAGGGTTAGGGTTCGGGTAAGGGTTAGGGTTAGGGTAAGGGTTAGGCTTAGGTTTAGGTTAGGGTTATGTTCGAGTTAGGTTTAGGGTTAGGGTAAAGGTAAGGGTTATGGTTAGGGTTATGGTTAGGGTTAGGATAAGAGTTAGGGTTAGGGGTTAGGCTTAGGGTTAGGGTTAGGGTTAGCGTTAGGGTAAGGTTTAGGGTTAGGATTAGGTTTAGGGTAAGGGTTAGGGTAAGGGTAAGCGTTAGAGATAGGCTTAGGGTTAGGGTTAAGGTTAGGGTTAGGGTTTGGTTTACGGTTAGGTTTAGGGTTAGGTTTAGGGTAAGGGAAAGGATTAGGGTTAGGGTTATGGTTAGGGTTAGGGTTAAGGTAAGAGTAAGGGTTAGGGTTAGGGTTAGGGTTAGGTGTAGGGTAAGCGTTAGGGTTAGGGTTAGTGTTAGGGTTAGCGATAAGGAAAGGGTAAGGGTAAGGGTTAGGGTTAGGGTAAGGTTTAGGGTAGGGTTAGGTCTAGGGTAGGGGTTACTGTAAGTGTTAGGGTTAGGGTTAGAGTTAGGATAAGGGTAAGGGTTAGGGTTAGGGTTAGGGTTAGCGGTTAAGGTTAGGGTTAGGGTTAGGGGTTAGGGTTAGTGTTAGGTTTAGTATAAGTGTTTAGGTGAGGTTTAGGAGAAGAGTTAGGGTTAGGGTTAGGGTTAGAGTTAGGGTAAGGGTGAGTTTTAGGGTTATGGTTAGGGTAAGGTTAGGGTTAGGGTTAGGGTTAGGGTTAGCGTTGGAGTTAAGTTTAGGGTTAGGGTTAGGGTTAATGTTAGGGTAAGTTTTAGGGTTAGGGTTAGGGTTAGGGTAAGTTTAAGGGTTAGGGTTAGGGTTAGGTGTTAGGGTTAGTGTTAGGGCTAGGGTTAGGTTTAGGGTTAGGGTTAGGGTTAGGGTAAGGGTAAGGGTTAGAGTTAGGGTTAGGTTTCGTGTTAGGTTTAGGGTAAGGGTTAGCGTAAGGGTAAGGGTAGGGTTTGGGTTAGGGTTAAGTTTAGGGTTAGGGTTAGTGTTAGGATTAGGGTTAGGTATAGGTTTAGGGTTAGGGTAAGGGTAAGGGTTAGGGTTAGGGTTAGGGTTAGGGTGAGGGTAAGGGTAAGTGTTAGGGTTAGGGTTAGGTTTAGGGTTAGGGTAAGTGTTAGGGTAAGTGTTAGGGTTAGGGTTAGGGTTAGGGTTGGGTTTAATGTTAGGATTAGGGTTAGGGTAAGGGTATGGGTTAGGGTTACGGTTAACTTTAGGGTAAGTGTTAGGGTTAGGTTTATGTTTAGGGTTTGGGTGAGGGTAAATATTAGGGTTAGGTTTAGGATTATGGTTAGGGGTTAGGGTTAGGGTTAGGATAATGGTTAGGTTTAGCTTTAGGGTTAGGGTAAGGGTAAGGTTTAGGGTTAGGGGTTAGGGTTAGGGTTGGGATTAGGGTTAGGTTTAGGGTTAGGGTTACGGTTAGGGTTAGGGTTTGGGAGAGGGTAAATATTAGGGTTAGGGTTAGGGTTAGGTTTAAGGTTAGGGTTAGGGTGAGGGTTAGTTTTACGGTTATGGTTACGGTTAGGGTAAGGGTAAGGTTTAGGATTTGGGTTAGGGTTAGGTTTAAGGTTAGGGTTTGGTTAGGGTTAGTGTTACGGTTAGGGTTAGGGTTAGGGTTAGGTTTAGGGTTACGGTTAGTGTTAGGGTTAGGGTAAGGGTTAGGGTTAGGGTTAGGTTTAGGTTAGCATTAAGGTTAGTGTTAGGGTTAGGGTAAGGGTAAGGTTTAGGTTTAGGGTTAGGGTTAGGGTTTACGGTTAGGGTTAGGTTTAGGGTTAGGGTTAGGGTAAGGGTAAGGTTCAGGGTTAAGGTTAACTTTAGGGTTAGGGTTAGGGTTAGGGTAAGGATTAGGGTTAGGGTAAGTGTTAGCGTTAGGGTTAGGCTTAGGTTCGAGTTAGGTTTAGGGTTAGGGTAAGGGTAAGGGTTAGGGTTAGGGTTAGGGTTAGGTTAAGGGTTAGGGTTAGGGGTTAGGGTTAGGGTTAGGGTTAGGGTTAGGGTAAGGGTTAGGGTTAGGGTTATGGTTAGGGTAAGTGTAAGGGTTAGGGTTAATTTTAGGGTTAGGGTTAGTTTTAGAATTAGGTTTAGAGTTAGGGTAAGGGTAAGGGTTAGTGTTAGCATTAGTTTTAGGGTTAGGGTAAGAGTTAGGGTTAGGGTTAGGTTTAAGCTTAGGGTTAGGGTTAGTTTTAGGGTTAGGGTTAGGATTAGGGTTAGGGTTAGGGTAAAGGTTAGGGTTAGGTTTAAGGTTAGGGTAAGGGGAAGTGTTAGGGTTAGGGTTAGGGTTAGGTTTAGGGTTAGGATAAGGGTAAGGGTTAGGTTTAGGGTTAGGTTTAGGGCTTAGGTTTAGTGTTTGGGTTAGGGTTAGGGTTAGGGTTACGGTTAGGGTTAGGGTTGGGGTTAGGGTAAGGGTATGTGTTACGGATAGTGTTAGTGTTAGTGTTAGGGTTAGGTTTACGGTTAGGGTTAGGGTAAGGGTAAGGGTTAGGGTTAGGGTTAGGGTTAAGGTAAGGGTACGGGTTAGTGTTAGGGTTTGGTTTAGGGTAAGGGTAGGGTTAGGTTTAGGGTAAGGGTAAGGATTAGGTTTAGGGTTAGGTTTAGCAATAGGATTAGGGTAAGGGTAAGGGTTAGGGTTAGGTTTAGGTTTAGGGTTAGGGTAAGGGTAAGGGTTAGGGTTAAATTTAGGGTAAGGGTTAGGGTTAGGGTTAGGGTTAGGGTAGGGGTTAGGGTTAGGGTTAGTGTTGGGTTTAAGGTTAGGGTTAGGGTTAGGTTTATGGTTAGGGTTGGGTTAGGGTTAGGGTAAGTTTAAGGATTAGGGTTAGGGTTAGGTGTTAGGGTTAGGGTTAGGGTTAGGGTTAGGGTTAGTGTTGGGTTTAAGGTTAGGGTTAGGGTAAGCGTTAGGGTTAGGGGTAGGGTTAGGTTTAGGGTTAGGTTTAGGGTTACGTTTAGGGTTAGGGTTAGGGTAAGGGTATGTGTTAGGGTTAGGTTTTGGGTTAGGATTAGGGATTGCGTTAGGGTAAGGGTAAGGTTTAGTGTTAGAGTTAGGGTTAGGGTTAGGGTAAGGGTAAGGGTTAGGGTTAGGGTTAGGTTTAGGGTTGCGGTTGGTGTTAGGATTAGGGTTAGGGAAAGGGTAAAGGTTAGGGTTAGGGTTAGGTTTAGGGTTACGGTTAGTGTTAGGGTTAGGGTAAGGGTAAGGGTTAGGTTTAGGGTTAGGGTTAGGTTAAGGGTTAGAGTTAGGGGTTACGGTTAGAGTTAGGGTTAGGGTTAGGGTTAGGTTAAGGGTTAGGGTTAGGGTTAGGTTTAGGGTAGGGGTTAGGTTTAGGGTTAGGGTAAGTGTTAGTGTTCGTGTTAGGGTTAGGGTTAGGGTTAGGGTTAGGGTAATGGTTAGGGTTAGGGTTAGGTTAGGGATAGGGTAAGAATAAGGGTTAGCGTTAGGTTTAGGGTTAGGCTTAGGTTAAGGGTAATGGTTAGGGTTAAGGTTAGGGTTAGGGTTAGGGTAAGGGTATGTGTTAGGGTTAGTGTTAGTGTTAGTGTTAGGGTTAGGGTTAGGGTTAGCGTTAGGGTAAGGGCAAGGTTTAGGGTTCGAGTTAGGGTAAAGGTAAGGGTTAGGGTTAGGATTAGTGTTAGGGTTAGGGTAAGGGTTAGGGTTAGGGTTAGGGTTAGGTTTAGGTTAGCATTAAGGTTAGTTTTAGGGTTAGGGTAAGGGTAAGGGTAAGGTTTACGGTTAGGGTTAGGGTTAGGGGTTACGGTTAGGGTTAGGGTAAGGGTAAGGGTTAGGGTTAGGGTTAACTTTAGGGTTAGGGTTAGGGTAAGGGTAAGGGTTAGGGTTAGGGTAAGTGTTAGGGTTAGTGTTAGGGTTAGGTTCGAGTTAGGTTTAGGGTTAGGGTAAGGGTGAAGGTTAGGGTTAGGGTTAGGGTTAGGTTAAGTATTAGAGTTAGGGGTTGGGGTTAGATTAGGGTTAGGGATAGGGTAAGGGTTAGGGTTAGGGTTAGGGTTAGGTTTAGGGGATAGGTTTAGGTTTTGGGTTAGGGTTAGGGTTAGTGTTACGGTTAGGGTTAGGGTTGGCTTTAGGGTAAGGGTAGGGGTTAGGGTTAGGGTTAGAGTTAAGGTAAGGGTAAGGGTTATTGTTAGGGTTTGGTTTAGGGTAACGGTTAGGGTTAGGTTTGGGGTAAGGGTAAGGATTAGGTTTAGGGTTAGGTTTAGGGATAGGGTTAGGGTAAGGGTTAGGGTTAGGGTTACAGTTAGGTTTAGGGTTAGGGTAAGGTTGAGGGTTAGGATTAATGTTAGGGTAAGTGTTAGGGTTAGGGTTAGGGTTAGGGTAGGGGTTAGGGTTAGGGTTAGGTTTTGGGTTAGCGTTGGGGTTAAGGTTAGGTTTAGGGTTAGGGTAAGGGTAAGGGTTAGGGTTCTGGTTAAGTTTAGGGTAAGTGTTAGGGTTAGGGTTGTGTTAGGGTAAGGGTAAGTATAAGGGTTAGCGTTAGGGTTAGGTGTTAGCGTTAGGGTTAGGGTTAGGGTTAGTGTTGGGTTTAAGGTTAGGTTTAGGGTAAGGGTTAGGGTTAGGGTTAGGTTTAGGGTTAGGTTTGGGGTTAGGGTTAGGGTTAGGGTTAGGGTTAGGGTAAGGGTATGTGTTATGGTTAAGTTTAGGGTTAGGATTAAGGTTTGGGTTAGGGTAAGGTTAAGGGTTAGGGTTAGGGTTAGCGTTAGGGTTAGGGTTAGGGTTAGGGTTAGAGTTAGGTTTAGAGTTAGGCTTAGGGTTAGGGTTAGCGTTAGGGTTAGGGTAAGGATTAGGATTAGGGTTAGGGTTAGCATTAAGGTTAGTGTTAGGGTTAGGGTATGGGTAAGGTTTAGGATTAGGGTTAGAGTTAGGGGTTACAGTTAGTGTTAGATTTAGGGTTAGGTTTAGGGTAAGGGTAAGAATTAGTATTAGGGTTAGGGTTAAGTTTAGGGTTAGGGTTAGGTTTAGGGTAAGGTTTAAGGTTAGGGTAAGGGTTAGGGTTAGGGTTAGGGTTAGGTTCGAGTTAGGTTTAGGGTTAGGGTAAAGGTAAGGGTAAGGATTAGGATTAGGTTTAGGGTTAAGGTTAGGGTAGGGTTAGGGTTAGCGTAAGGGTTAGGGTTAGAGTTAGCGTTAGGGTAAGGGTTAGGGTTAGGGTTAGGTTTAGGGTAAGGGTTAGGGTAAGGGTAAGCGTTAGAGATGGGCTTAGGGTTAGGGTTAATGTTAGGGTTAGGGTTTGGTTTACGGTTAGGTTTAGGGTTAGGTTTAGGGTAAGGGTAAGGATTAGGGTTAGGGTTAGGGTTAGCGTTAGGATTAAGGTTAGGGATAGGGTTAGGGTTAAGGTAAGAGTAAGGGTTAGGGTTAGCGTTAGGGTTAGGTGTAGGGTAAGGGTTAGGGTTAGGGTTAGGGTTAGTGTTAGGGTTAGCAATAGGGAAAGGGTAAGGGTAAGGGTTAATTTTAGGGTTAATTTAAGAGTAAGGGATAGGTTTATGGTTAGGGTAAAGTTTAGGGTTAGGGTTAAGTCTAGGGTAGGGTTTAGTGTAAGTGTTAGGGTTAGGGTTAGGGTTAGGATAAGGGTAAGGGTTAAGGTTAGGGTTAGGGTTAGCGGTTAAGGTTAGGGTTAGTGTTAGGGTTAGTATAATGGTTAGGGTTAGGGTGAGGTTTATGATAAGAGTTAGGGTTAGGGTTAGGGTTATTTTTAGGGTAAAGGTGAGTTTTAGGGTTAGGGTTAGGGTAAGGTTTAGGGTTAGGGTTAGGGTTAGGGTTAGCGTTGGTGTTAAGTTTAGGGTTAGGGTTAGGGTTAATGTTAGGTTAAATTTTAGGGTTAGGGTTACGGTTAGGGTAAGTTTAAGGGTTAGGGTTAGGTGTTAGTGTTAGTGTTAGGGTAAGGGTTAGGTTTAGGGTTAGGATTAGGGTAAGGGTAAGGGTTAGGGTTAGGGTTAGGATTCGTGGTAGGTTTAGGGTAAGGGTGAGGGTAAGGGTAAGGGTTAGGGTTAGGGTTAGGGTTAAGTTTACGGTTAGGGTTAGTGTTAGGATTAGGGTTAGGTATAGGTTTAGGGTTAGGGTAAGGGTAAGGGTTAGAGTTAGGGTTAGGGTTAGGGTGAGGTTAAGGGTAAGTGTTAGGGTTAGGGTTAGGTTTAGGGTTAGGGTAAGTGTTAGGGTAAGTGTTAGGGTTAGGGTTAGTTTTAGGGTTGGGTTTAAGGTTAGGGTTAGGGTTAGGGTAAGGGTATGGGTTAGGGTTACGGTTAACTTTAGGGTAAGTGTTAGGGTTAGGGTTAGGTTTAGGGTTAGGGTAAGGGTTAGGGTTAGGGTTAGGGTTAGGGTGAGGTTAAGGGTAAGTGTTAGGGTTAGGGTTAGGTTTAGGGTTGGGGTTAAGGTTAGGGTTAGGGTTAGGGTTAGGGTAAGGGTATGGGTTAGGGTTACGGTTAACTTTAGGGTAAGTGTTAGGGGTAGGGTTATGGTTAGGGTTTGGGTGAGGGTAAATATTAGGGTTAGGTTTAGGATTATGGTTAGGGGTTAGGAATAGGGTTAGGATTAGGGTTAGGTTTAGGATTAGGGGTAGGGTAAGGGTAAGATTTAGGGTTAGGGGTTAGGGTTAGGTTTGGGATTAGGGTTAGGTTTAGGGTTAGGGTTACGGTTAGGGTTAGGGTTTGGGTGAGGTTAAATATTAGGGTTAGGGTTAGGGGTTAGGGTTAGGTTTCACATCAGGGTTAGTTTTATGGCTAGGGTTAGGGTAAGGGTAAGGTTTAGGGTTAGGGTTAGGGTTAGGTTTAAAGTTAGGGTTAGGGTTAAGGTTAGGGTTAGCGTTGGTGTTAAGTTTAGGGTTAGGGTTAGGGTTAATGTTAGGGTAAATTTTAGGGTTAGGGTTACGGTTAGGGTAAGTTTAAGGGTTAGGGTTAGGGTTAGGTTTAGGGTTAGGGTAAGTGTTAGGGTAAGTGTTAGGGTTAGGATTAGGTTTGGGGTTGGGGTTAAGGTTAGGGTTAGGGTTAGGGTTAGGGTAAGGGTATGGGTTAGGGTTATGGTTAACTTTAGGGTAAGTGTTAGGGGTAGGGTTATGGTTAGGGTTTGGGTGAGGGTAAATATTAGGGTTAGGTTTAGGATTATGGTTAGGGGTTAGGAATAGGGTGAGGATTAGGGTTAGGTTTAGGATTAGGGGTAGGGTAAGGGTAAGATTTAGGGTTAGGGGTTAGGGTTAGGGTTGGGATTAGGGTTAGGTTTACGGTTAGGGTTACGGTTAGGGTTAGGGTTTGGGTGAGGTTAAATATTAGGGTTAGGGATAGGGGTTAGGGTTAGGTTTCACATCAGGGTTAGTTTTATGGCTAGGGTTAGGGTAAGGGTAAGGTTTAGGGTTAGGTTTAGGGTTAGGTTTAAAGTTAGGGTTAGGGTTAGGGTTAGGGTTAGCGTTGGTGTTAAGTTTAGGGTTAGGGTTAGGGTTAATGTTAGGGTAAATTTTAGGGTTAGGGTTACGGTTAGGGTAAGTTTAAGGGTTAGGGTTAGGGTTAGGTTTAGGGTTAGGGTAAGTGTTAGGGTAAGTGTTAGGGTTAGGATTAAGTTTGGGGTTGGGGTTAAGGTTAGGGTTAGGGTTAGGGTTAGGGTAAGGGTATGGGTTAGGGTTACGGTTAACTTTAGGGTAAGTGTTAGGGGTAGGGTTATGGTTAGGGTTTGGGTGAGGGTAAATATTAGGATTAGGTTTAGGATTATGGTTAGGGGTTAGGAATAGGGTTAGGATTAGGGTTAGGTTTAGGATTAGGGGTAGGGTAAGGGAAAGATTTAGGGTTAGGGGTTAGGGTTAGGGTTGGGATTATGGTTAGGTTTAGGTTAAGGTTACGGTTAGGGTTAGGGTTTGGTTGAGGGTAAATATTAGGGTTAGGGTTAGGGGTTAGGGTTAGGTTTCACATCAGGGTTAGGTTTAGGGCTAGGGTGAGGGTAAGGGTAAGGTTTAGGGTTAGGGTTAGGGTTAGGTTTAAGGTTAGGGTTAGGGTTACGGTTACGGTTAGGGTTAGGGTTAGGGTATGTGTAAGGGTTAGGGTTATGGTTAGGGTTAGGGTTAGGGTTAGGGTAAGGGTTAGGATTAGGAGTTAGGGTTCGTGTTAGGGTTATGTTGAGGTTTAGGGTTAGGGTTCGGGTTAGGATAAAGGTTAGGTTTAGGTTTAGGGTAAGGGTAAGTGTTAGGGTTAGGGTAAGGGTTAGGGTTAGGGTTAGGATTACGGTTAGGTGTTAGGGTAAGTGTTAGGGCTAGGTTAAGGGTTACAGTTTGGGTTAGGGTTAGGTTTAGGATAAGGGTTAGTGTTAGGGTTAGGGTAAGGGTAAGTGTTAGGGATAGGGTTAGGGTTAGGGTTAGGGTGAGGATAAGGGTAAGGGTTAGGGTTAGGGTTATGGTTAGGGTTAGGGGTTAGGGTTAGTGTTAGGTTTAGGGTTACGGTTAGGATAAGTGTAAGTGTTAGGGATAGGGTTAGGGTTAGGGTTGTGGTAAGGGTTAGGGTAAGGGTAAGGGTTAGTGTTAGGGTTAAGTTTAGGGTTAGGGTTAGTGTTAGGATTAGGGTTAGGTATAGGTTAAGGGTTAGGGTAAGGGTAAGGATTAGGTTTAGGGTTAGGGTTAGGGTTAGGGTAAGGGTTAGGGTTAGGGTTAGGGTTAGCATTAAGGTTAGGGTTACGGTAAGGTTAAGGTTTAGGCTTAGGGTTAGGGTTACGGTTAGGGTTAGGGGTTATGGTTAGTGTTAGGTTTAGGGTTAGGGTTAGGGTAAGGATAAGAGTTAGGGTTTGGGATATGGTTAGGTTTCGGGTTAGGTTTAGGGTTAGGGTTAGTGTAAGGGTTAGGGTTAAGGTTAGGGTTAGTCTTAGAATTAGGGTTAGGGTTAGGTTTAGGGTAAGGGTAAGGGTTAGGGTTAGAGTTAGGATTAGGCTTAGGGTTAGGTAAGGGTTAGGGTTAGGGTTAGATTTAGGTTTAGGGATAGGGTTAGGGTAAGGGTAAGGGTTAGGGTTAGGGTTAGGTTTAGGGTTGGGGTTAAGGTTAGGGTTAGGTTTAGGGTAAGGGTAAGGGTTAGGATTAGGGTTAGGGTAAGGGTTAGGGTTAGGGTTAGGGTTACTTTTAGGGGTATGGTTAGGTTTAGGGTTAGGGTTAGGGTAAGGGTATGTGTTAGGGTTAGGGTTAGGGTTAGGGTTAGGGTTAGGGTTAGCGTTAGAGTTAGCGTTAGGGTAAGGGTAAGGGTTAGGTTTAGGGTTAAGGTAAGGGTAAGGGTTAGGGTTAGGGTTAGGGTTATGGTTAGGGTTAGGGGTTAGGGTTAGTGTTAGTTTTAGGGTTAGGGTTAGGGTAAGGATAAGAATTAGGTTTAGGGTTAGGATTAGGGTTAGCGTTACGGTAAGGGTTAGCGTTAGGGTTAGAGTTAGGGTGAGGGAAAGGGTAAGTGTTAGGGTTAGGGTTAGGGTTAGGGTTAGTGTAAGGGTAAGGTTTAGGGTTAGGGTTAGTGTTATGTTTAAGGTTAGGGTTAGGGTTACGGTTAGGGTTAGGGTTAGGGTATGTGTAAGGGTTAGGGTTGGGTTAGGGTTAGGGTTAGGGTTAGGGTAAGGGTTAGGGTTAGGGGTTAGGGTTAGTGTTAGGGTTAGGTTGAGGTTTAGGGTTAGGGTTAGGGTTAGGATAAGGGTTAGGTTTAGGGTTAGGGTAAGGGTAAGTGTTAGGGTTAGGGTAAGGGTTAGGGTTAGGGTTAGGATTACGGTTAGGTGTTAGGGTTAGTGTTTGGTTTAGGTTAAGGGTTAGAGTTTGGGTTAGGGTTAGGATTAGGATAAGGGTTAGGGTTAGGGTTAGGGTAAGGGTAAGTGTTAGGGATAGGGTTAGGGTTAGGGTTATGGTGAGGATAAGGATAAGGGTAAGGGTTAGGGTTAGGGTTAGGGTTAGGGTTAGGGGTTAGGGTTAGTGTTAGGTTTATGGTTAGGGTAAGGATAATGGTTAGGGTTATTTTTAGGGTTAGGGTTAGGGTTAGGGTAAGGGTTAGGGTTAGGTTTAGTGTTAGGGTAATTGTAAGTGTTAGGGTTAGGGTTAGTGTTATGGTTAGGGTTAGGGTAAGGTTTAGGGTTAGGTTTAGGGTAAGTGTTAGAGTTAGGGTTAGGGTTAGGGTAAGGGAAAGTGTTAGGGTTAGTGGTAGGGTTAGGGTTAGGGTAAGGTTTAGCGGTTAGATTTAGGGTTAGGGTAAGGGTTAGGGTTAGCATTGGGGTTAGGATAACGGTTGGGGTTAGGGTTAGGGTTAGGGTAATTGTAAGTGTTAGGGTTAGGGTTAGGTTTAGGGTTGGGGTTAAGTTTAGGGTTAGGGTTAGTGTAAGGGTAAGGGTTAGGTTTAGGGTTAGGGTTAGGGTTAAGGTTAGGGTTAGGGTTAGGGTAAGTGGTAGGGTTAGGGTTAGGGTTAGGTTTAGATTTAGGGTTGGGGTTAAGATTAGGGTTGGGCTTAGGTAAGGGTAAGGGTTAGGGTTAGGGTTAGGGTTAGGGTTAGTGTTAGGTTTAGGGTTAGGTTTAGGGTAAGAATAATAGTTAGGGTTATTGTTAGGGTTAGGGTTAGGGTAAGGGTTAGGGTTAGGTTTGGGGTTAAGGTTAGGGTTAGCGTTAGGGTTAGGGTTAGGGATTAGGGTTAGTTTTAGGTTTAGGGTTAGTGTACGGGAAAGGATAAGAGTTAGGTTTAGGGTTAGGTTAGGGTTAGGGTTAGGGTAAGCGTTAGGTTTAGGATTAGGGTTAGGGTTAGGGAAAGTGTTAGGGTAAGTGTTGGGGTTAGGATTAGGTTTAGGGTTGGGGTGAAGTTTAGGGCTAGGGTTAGGGTAAAGGTAAGGGTTAGGGTTAGGGTTAAGGTTAGGGTAAGTGTTAGGGTTAGTGAGAAGGTTAGAGTTTGGGTAAGGTTAAGGGTTAAGGTTAGGGTTAGGGTTAGGGTTAGGAGTTAGGGTTAGGGTTAGGATTAGGGTTAGGTTTAGGGTTAGGGTTGGGGTAAGGGTAAGGGTTAGAGTTAGGGTTAGGGTTAGGTTCAGTGTTAGGCTTAGGGTAAGGTTAAGGGTTAGGGTTAGGGTTAGGTTAGGGTTAAGTTTGAGGTTAGGTTTAGGGTTAGGGTTAGGGTAAGGATTAGGGTTAGGGTTAGGGTAGGATTTAGAGTTAGGGTTAGGTTTGGGTTAGGATTAGGATTAGGGTTAGGTTTAGAGTAAGGCTTAGTGTTAGGGTTCGGTATACGGTTAAGGTTAGGGTAAGGTTTATGGTTAGGGTTAGGTATACGGTTAAGGTTAGGGAAAGGGTTAGGGTTAGTTTTAAGGTTGAGGTTAGGGTTAGGGTTAGAGTAAGGGTTAGGTTAAGGGTTAGGGTAAGGGTAAGGGTTAGGGTTATGGTTAGGGTTTGAGTTTGGGTTAGGGTTAGGGTAAGTGTAAGGGGTAGTGTTAGGGTTAGGGTTAGGGTAAGGGTTAGTGTTAGGTGTTAGGGTTAGTGTTAGGGTTAGGTTAAGGGTTAGGGTTAGGGTTAGGGTTAGGGTTAGGTTTAGGGTTGGGGTGAAGTTTAGGGCTAGGGTTAGGGTAAAGGTAAGGGTTAGGGTTAGGGTTAGGGTAAGTGTTAGGGTTATGGTTAGGGTAAGGGTAAGTGTTAGGGTTAGGGTTAGTGTTAGGTGTTAGAAATAGGGTTAGGTTTAGAATTAGGTTTAGGGTTATGTTTAGGATAACTGTAAGGGTTAGGGTTAGGGTTAGGTTTAGGTTTAGGTTTAATGTTAGGGTTTGGGAAAGGGTAAGGGTTAGGCTTATGGTTAGTGTTAGGGTAAGGATTAGGTTTAGGGTTAGGGTTATGGTAAGGGGTACGTTTAGGGTTAGGGTTAGCATTAAGGTTAGGGTTAGGGTTAGGGTAAGGGTAAGTGTTAGGGTTAGGGTTAGGGTCACTGTTAGGGTTAGGGGTTAGGGTTAGTGTTAGGTTTATGCTTAGGGTTAAGGTAAGGATAAGGATTAGGTTTAGGGATAGGGTTAGGATTAGGGTAAGGTTTAGATTTGGTTTAGGGTTATGGTAAGGGTCAGGGTTAGGTTTAGGTTTAGGGTTAGCTTTAAGGTTAGGGAAAGGATAAGGGTTAGGGTTAAGTTTAGGGCTAGGGTTAGGGTTAGGGTTAAGGTTAGGGTTAGGGTGAGGGTAAGGGTAAGGGTTAAGTGTAGGTTTTTTTATGGTGAGGGTAAGGGTTAGAGTTAGGATTAGGGTTAGGTTTATGTTTAGGGTTAGGGTTAGGGTTAGGGTTAGGATTAGTTTAAGGGTAAGGGCTAGGGTTAGGATTAGGGTTAGGGTTTGGGTAATGGTTAGGGTTAGGGTTAGGGTAATGGTAAGGTTTAGGGTTAGAGTTAGGGTTAGGTTTAAAGTATTGTTTTAATGTTAGGTTTAGAGTTAGGTTAAAGGTAAGGGTTAGGATTCGGTTTAGGGTTAGGGTAAGGATTAGAGTAAGGGTTAGGTTTAGGGTTAGGGTTAGGGTTAGGGTAAGGGTATGTGTTAGGTTTAGGGTTAGGGTTAGGTTTAGGCTTACTGTTAGTGTTATCGTTAGGGTAAGGGTAAGGGTTAGGGTTACTGTTATGGTTAAGTTAAGGGTAAGGGTTAGGGTTAGGGTTAGGTTTAGGGTTAGGGTAAGTGTAAGGGTTAGGGTTAGGGTTAGGGTTAGGGTAGGGGTTAGGGTAAGGGTAAGTGTTAGGGCTAGGGTTAGGATTACGATAAGGGTAAGAGTTAGGGTTATGGTTAGGGTTATGTGTTAGGGTTAGGTTTAGGGTTAGGGTTAGGCTTAGGGTTAGGTTTAGGGTAACGGTTAAGGTTAGGGTTAGGCTTCGGGTTGGTGTTAGGTTCAGGGGTAGGGTTAGGGTAAGGGCAAAGGTTAGGGGTAGGTTTAGGGTTAAGGTTAGGGTAAGGTTAGTGTTAGGTTTAGGGTTAGGGTTAGGGTTAGGGTAAGGGTAAGGGTTAGGGTTAGGGTTAAGGTTAGGGTTAGGGTTAGGGTTAGGATAAGGGTTAGGGTTAGGGTTAAGGTTAGGGTGAGGGTTAGCATTAAGGTTAGTGTTAGGGTTAGGGTAAGGGTAAGGTTTAGGGTTAGGGTTAGAGTTAGGGGTTACAGTTAGTGTTAGGTTTAGGGTTAGGTTTAGGGTAAGGGTAAGAATTAGTATTAGGGTTAGGGTTAAATTTAGGGTTAGGGTTAGGGTTAGGGTAAGGGTTAAGGTTAGGGTAAGGGTTAGGGTTAGGGTTAGGGTTAGGTTCGAGTTAGGTTTAGGGTTAGGGTAAAGGTAAGGGTAAGGATTAGGATTAGGGTTAGGGTTAAGGTTAGGGTAGGGTTAGGGTTAGGGTAAGGGTTAGGGTTAGAGTTAGCGTTAGGGTAAGGTTTAGGGTTAGGGTTAGGTTTAGGGTAAAGTTTAGGGTAAGGGTAAGCGTTAGAGATGGGCTTAGGGTTAGGGTTAATGTTAGGGTTAGGGTTTGGTTTACGGTTAGCTTTAGGGTTAGGTTTAGGGTAAGGGTAAGGATTAGGGTTAGGGTTAGTGTTAGCGTTAGGATTAAGGTTAGGGATAGGGTTAGGGTTAAGGTAAGAGTAACGGTTAGGGTTAGCGTTAGGGTTAGGTGTAGGGTAAGGGTTAGGGTTAGGGTTAGGGTTAGTGTTAGGTTTAGCGATAGGGAAAGGGTAACGGTAAGGGTTAATTTTAGGGTTAATTTAAGAGTAAGGGATAGGTTTATGGTTAGGGTAAAGTTTAGGGTTAGGGTTAAGTCTAGGGTAGGGTTTAGTGTAAGTGTTAGGATTAGGGTTAGGGTTAGGATAAGGGTAAGGGTTAAGGTTAGGGTTAGCGGTTAAGGTTAGGGTTAGTGTTAGGGTTAGTATAATGGTTAGGGTTAGGGTGAGGTTTAGGATAAGAGTTAGGGTTAGGGTTAGGGTTATTTTTAGGGTAAGGGTGAGTTTTAGGGTTAGGGTTAGGGTAAGGTTTAGGGTTAGGGTTAGGGTTAGGGTTAGCGTTGGTGTTAAGTTTAGGGTTAGGGTTAGGGTTAATGTTAGGTTAAATTTTAGGGTTAGGGTTACGGTTAGGGTAAGTTTAAGGGTTAGGGTTAGGGTTAGGTGTTAGGGTTAGTGTTAGGGTTAGGGTTAGGTTTAGGGTTAGGATTAGGGTAAGGGTAAGGGTTAGGGTTAGGGTTAGGATTCGTGTTAGGTTTAGGGTAAGTGTTAGGGTAAGGGTAAGGGTTAGGGTTAGGGTTAGGGTTAAGTTTATGGTTAGGGTTAGTGTTAGGATTATGGTTAGGTATAGGTTTAGGGTTAGGGTAAGGGTAAGGGTTAGGGTTAGGGTTAGGGTTAGGGTGAGGTTAAGGGTAAGTGTTGGGGTTAGGGTTAGCTTTAGGGTTGGGGTTAAGGTTAGGGTTAGGGTTAGGGTTAGGGTAAGGTTATGGGTTAGGGTTATGGTTAACTTTAGGGTAAGTGTTAGGGTTAGGGTTATGGTTAGGGTTTGGGTGAGGGTAAATATTAGGGTTAGGTTTAGGATTATGGTTAGGGGTTAGGAATAGGGTTAGGATTAGGGTTAGGTTTAGGATTAGGGGTAGGGTAAGGGTAAGATTTAGGGTTAGGGGTTAGGGTTAGGGTTGGGATTAGGGTTAGGTTTAGGGTTAGGGTTACGGTTAGGGTTAGGGTTTGGGTGAGGTTAAATATTAGGGTTAGGGTCAGGGGTTAGGGTTAGGTTTCACATCAGGGTTAGTTTTATGGCTAGGGTTAGGGTAAGTGTAAGGTTTAGGGTTAGGGTTAGGGTTAGGTTTAAAGTTAGGGTTAGGGTTAGGGTTAGGGTTAGCGTTGGTGTTAAGTTTAGGGTTAGGGTTAGGGTTAATGTTAGGGTAAATTTTACGGTTAGGGTTACGGTTAGGGTAAGTTTAAGGGTTAGGGTTAGGGTTAGGTTTAGGGTTAATGTAAGTGTTAGGGTAAGTGTTAGGGTTAGGATTAGGTTTAGGGTTGGGGTTAAGGTTAGGGTTAGGGTTAGGGTTAGGGTAAGGGTATGGGTTAGGGTTACGGTTAACTTTAGGGTAAGTGTTAGGGGTAGGGTTATGGTTAGGGTTTGGGTGAGGGTAAATATTAGGGTTAGGTTTAGGATTATGGTTAGGGGTTAGGAATAGGGTTAGGATTAGGGTTAGGTTTAGGATTAGGGGTAGGGTAAGGGAAAGATTTAGGGTTAGGGGTTAGGGTTAGGGTTGGGATTATGGTTAGGTTTAGGGTTAAGGTTACGGTTAGGGTTAGGTTTTGGGTGAGGGTAAATATTAGGGTTAGGGTTAGGGGTTAGGGTTAGGTTTCACATTAGGGTTAGGTTTAGGGCTAGGGTTAGGGTAAGGGTAAGGTTTAGGGTTAGGGTTAGGGTTAGGTTTAAGGTTAGGGTTAGGGTTATGGTTAGGGTTACGGTTAGGGTTAGGGTTAGGGTATGTGTAAGGGTTAGGGTTATGGTTAGGGTTAGGGTTAGGGTTAGGGTAAGGGTTAGGATTAGGAGTTAGGGTTCATGTTAGGGTTATGTTGAGGTTTAGGGTTAGGGTTCGGGTTAGGATAAAGGTTAGGTTTAGGTTTAGGGTAAGGGTAAGTGTTAGGGTTAGGGTAAGGGTTAGGGTTAGGGTTAGGATTACGGTTAGGTGTTAGGGTAAGTGTTAGGGCTAGGTTAAGGGTTAGAGTTTGGGTTAGGGTTAGGTATAGGATAAGGGTTAGTGTTAGGGTTAGGGTAAGGGTAAGTGTTAGGGATAGGGTTAGGGTTAGGGTTAGGGTGAGGATAAGGGTAAGGGTTAGGGTTAGGGTTATGATTAGGGTTAGGGGTTAGGGTTAGTGTTAGGTTTAGGGTTACGGTTAGGATAAGGGTAAGTGTTAGGGATAGGGTTAGGGTTAGGGTTGTGGTAAGGGTTAGGGTAAGGGTAAGGGTTAGGGTTAGGGTTAAGTTTAGGGTTAGGGTTAGTGTTAGGATTAGGGTTAGGTATAGGTTTAGGGTTAGGGTAAGGGTAAGGGTTAGGTTTAGGGTTAGGGAAAGGGTAAGGGTTAGGGTTAGGGTAAGGTTTAGGGTTAGGGTTAGGGTTAGGATTAGGGTAAGGGTTAGGGTTAGGGTTAGGGTTAGCATTAAGGTTAGGGTTACGGTAAGGTTAAGGTTTAGGCTTAGGGTTAGGGTTACGGTTAGGGATAGGGGTTATGGTTAGTGTTAGGTTTAGGGTTAGGGTTAGGGTAAGGATAAGAGTTAGGTTTTGGGATATGGTTAGGGTTCGGATTAGGTTTAGGGTTAGGGTTAGTGTAAGGGTTAGGGTTAAGGTTAGGGTTAGTCTTAGAATTAGGGTTAAGGTTAGGTTTAGGGTAAGGGTAAGGGTTAGGGTTAGGGTTAGGATTAGGCTTAGGGTTAGGTAAGGGTTAGGGTTAGGGTTAGATTTAGGTTTAGGGATAGGGTTAGGGTAAGGGTAAGGGTTAGGTTTAGGGTTAGGTTTAGGGTTGGGGTTAAGGTTAGGGTTAGGTTTAGGGTAAGGGTAAGGGTTAGGATTAGGGTTAGGGTAAGGGTTAGGGTTAGGGTTAGGGTTACGTTTTGGGGTACAGTTAGGTTTAGGGTTAGGTTTAGGGTAAGGGTATGTGTTAGGGTTAGGGTTAGGGTTAGGGTTAGGGTTAGCGTTAGCGTTAGGGTAAGGGTAAGGGTTAGGTTTAGGGTTAAGGTAAGGGTAAGGGTTAGGGTTAGGGTTAGGGTTATGGTTAGGGTTAGGGGTTAGGGTTAGTGTTAGTTTTAGGGTTAGGGTTAGGGTAAGGATTAGAATTAGGTTTAGGGTTAGGATTAGGGTTAGCGTTACGGTAAGGGTTAGCGTTAGGGTTAGAGTTAGGGTGAGGGAAAGGGTAAGTTTTAGGGTTAGGGTTAGGGTTAGGGTTAGTGTAAGGGTAAGGTTTAGGTTTAGGGTTAGTGTTATGTTTAAGGTTAGGGTTAGGGTTACGGTTAGGGTTAGGGTTAGGGTATGTGTAAGGGTTAGGGTTGGGTTAGGGTTAGGGTTAGGGTTAGGGTAAGGGTTAGGGTTAGGGGTTAGGGTTAGTGTTAGGGTTAGGTTGAGGTTTAGGGTTAGGGTTAGGGTTAGGATAAGGGTTAGGTTTAGGGTTAGGGTAAGGGTAAGTGTTAGGGTTAGGGTAAGGGTTAGGGTTAGGGTTAGGATTACGGTTAGGTGTTAGGGTTAGTGTTTGGTTTAGGTTAAGGGTTAGAGTTTGGGTTAGGGTTAGGATTAGGATAAGGGTTAGGGTTAGGGTTAGGGTAAGGGTAAGTGTTAGGGATAGGGTTAGGGTTAGGGTTATGGTGAGGATAAGGGTAAGGGTTAGGGTTAGGGTTAGGGTTAGGGGTTAGGGTTAGTGTTAGGTTTACGGTTAGGGTAAGGATAACGGTTAGGGTTATTTTTAGGGTTAGGGTTAGGGTTAGGGTAAGGGTTAGGGTTAGGTTTAGTGTTAGGGTAATTGTAAGTGTTAGGGTTAGGGTTAGTGTTATGGTTAGGGTTAGGGTAAGGTTTAGGGTTAGGGTTAGGGTAAGGGTTAGAGTTAGGGTTAGGGTTAGGGTTAGGGTAAGGGAAAGGGTTAGGGTTAGTGGTAGGGTTAGGGTTAGGGTAAGGTTTAGCGGTTAGATTTAGGGTTAGGGTAAGGGTTAGGGTTAGCGTTGTGGTTAGGATAACTGTTGGGGTTAGGGTTAGGGTTAGGGTAATTGTAAGTGTTAGGGTTAGGGTTAGGTTTAGGGTTGGGGTTAAGTTTAGGGTTAGGGTTAGGGTAAGGGTAAGGGTTAGGTTTAGGGTTAGGGTTAGGGTTAAGATTAGGGTTAGGGTTAGGGTAAGTGGTAGGGTTAGGGTTAGGGTTAGGTTTAGATTTAGGGTTGGGGTTAAGATTAGGGTTGGGCTTAGGTAAGGGTAAGGGTTAGGGTTAGGGTTAATTTTAGGGTTAGGGTTAGGGTTAGGTTTAGGGTAAGGTTTAGGGTAAGGATAATAGTTAGGGTTGTTGTTAGGGTTAGGTTTAGGGTAAGGGTTAGGGTTAGGTTTGGGGTTAAGGTTAGGGTTAGCGTTAGGGTTAGTGTTAGGGGTTAGGGTTAGTTTTAGGTTTAGGGTTAGTGTACGGGAAAGGATAAGAGTTAGGTTTAGGGTTAGGTTAGGGTTAGGGTTAGGGTAAGCGTTAGGGTTAGGATTAGGGTTAGGGTTAGGGTGAGGGTAAGGGTAAGTGTTAGCGTTAGGGTTAGGGTTAGGGAAAGTGTTAGGGTAAGTGTTGGGGTTAGGATTAGGTTTAGGGTTGGGGTTAAGGTTAGGGTTAGGGTTAGGGTAAGGGTATGGGTTGGGGTTACAGTTAAGTTTAGGGATAGTGTTAGGGTTAGGGTTATGTTTAGGGTTTGGGTGAGGGTAAATATTAGGGTTAGGTTTAGGGTTATGGTTAGGGGTTAGGGTTAGGATTAGGATTAGGGTTAGGTTTAGGATTAGGATTAGGGAAAGGATAAGGTTTAGGGTTAGGGGTTAGGGTTAGTGTTGGGATTAGGGTTAGGTTTAGGTTTAGGGTTAGGGTAACGGTAAGGTTTAGGGTAAGGGTTAGGGTTAGGTTTAGGGTTAGGGTTAGGGTTACGGTTACGGTTACGGTTAGGGTTTAGGTTAGGGTATGTGTAAGGGTTAGGTTTAGGGTTAGGGTTAGGTTTAGGGTAAGGGTTAGGGTTAGGGGTTAGTGTTAGGGTTAGGTTGAGAGTTAGGGTTAGGGTTAGGGTTAGGATAAAGGTTAGTTTTGGGTTAGGGTGAGGGTAAGTGTTAGGTTTAGGTTTAGGGTTACGGTTAGGTTTAGGGTTTGGGTGAGGGTAAATATTAGGGTTAGGGTTAGGGGTTAGGGTTAGGTTTCATATCAGGGTTAGTTTTATGGCTAGGGTTAGGGTAAGGGTAAGGTTTAGGGTTAGGGTTAGGGTTAGGTTTAAAGTTAGGGTTAGGGTTAGGGTTAGGGTTAGGGTTAGCGTTGGTGTTAAGTTTAGGGTTAGGGTTAGGGTTAATGTTAGGGTAAATTTTAGGGTTAGGGTTACGGTTAGGGTAAGTTTTAGGGTTAGGGTTAGGGTTAGGTTTAGGATTAGGGTAAGTGTTAGGGTAAGTGTTAGGGTTAGGATTAGGTTTAGGGTTGGGGTTAAGGTTAGGGTTAGGGTTAGGGTTAGGGTAAGGGTATGGGTTAGGGTTTCAGTTAACTTTAGGGTAAGTGTTAGGGGTAGGGTTATGGATAGGGTTTGGGTGAGGGTAAATATTAGGGTTAGGTTTAGGATTATGGTTAGGGGTTAGGAATAGGGTTAGGATTAGGGTTAGGTTTAGGATTAGGGGTAGGGTAAGGGAAAGATTTAGGGTTAGGGGTTAGGGTTAGGGTTGGGATTATGGTTAGGTTTAGGGTTAAGGTTACGGTTAGGGTTAGGGTTTGGGTGAGGGTAAATATTAGGGTTAGGTTTAGGATTATGGTTAGGGGTTAGGAATAGGGTTAGGATTAGGGTTAGGTTTAGGATTAGAGGTAGGGTAAGGGAAAGATTTAGGGTTAGGGGTTAGGGTTAGGGTTGGGATTATGGTTAGGTTTAGGGTTAAGGTTATGGTTAGGGTTAGGGTTTGGGTGAGGGTAAATATTAGGGTTAGGGTTAGGGGTTAGGGTTAGGTTTCACATCAGGGTTAGGTTTAGGGCTAGGGTTAGGGTAAGGGTAAGGTTTAGGGTTAGGTTTAAGGTTAGGGTTAGGGTTAGGGTTAGGGTTACGGTTAGGGTTAGGGTTAGGGTATGTGTAAGGGTTAGGGTTATGGTTAGGGTTAGGGTTAGGGTTAGGGTAAGGGTTAGGATTAGGAGTTAGGGTTCGTGTTAGGGTTATGTTGAGGTTTAGGGTTAGGGTTCGGGTTAGGATAAAGGTTAGGTTTAGGTTTAGGGTAAGGGTAAGTGTTAGGGTTAGGGTAAGGGTTAGGGTTAGGGTTAGGATTACGGTTAGGTGTTAGGGTAAGTGTTAGGGCTAGGTTAACGGTTAGAGTTTGGGTTAGGGTTAGGTTTAGGATAAGGGTTAGTGTTAGGGTTAGGGTAAGGGTAAGTGTTAGGGATAGGGTTAGGGTTAGGGTTAGGGTGAGGATAAGGGTAAGGGTTAGGGTTAGGGTTATGTCTAGGGTTAGGGGTTTGGGTTAGTGTTAGGTTTAGGGTTACGGTTAGGATAAGGGTAAGTGTTAGGGATAGGGTTAGGGTTAGGGTTGTGGTAAGGGTTAGGGTAAGGGTAAGGGTTAGGGTTAGGGTTAAGTTTAGGGTTAGGGTTAGTGTTAGGATTAGGGTTAGGTATAGGTTTAGGGTTAGGGTAAGGGTAAGGGTTAGGTTTAGGGTTAGGGAAAGGGTAAGGGTTAGGGTTAGGGTTAGGGTTAGGGTAAGGTTTAGGGTTAGGGTTAGGGTTAGGATTAGGGTAAGGGTTAGGGTTAGGGTTAGGGTTAGCATTAAGGTTAGGGTTACGGTAAGGTTAAGGTTTAGGCTTAGGGTTAGGGTTACGGTTAGGGTTAGGGGTTATGGTTAGTGTTAGGTTTAGGGTTAGGGTTAGGGTAAGGATAAGAGTTAGGGTTTGGGATATGGTTAGGTTTCGGATTAGGTTTAGGGTTAGGGTTAGTGTAAGGGTTAGGGTTAAGGTTAGGGTTAGTCTTAGAATTAGGGTTAGGGTTAGGTTTAGGGTAAGGGTAAGGGTTAGGGTTAGAGTTAGGATTAGGCTTAGGGTTAGGTAAGGGTTAGGGTTAGGGTTAGATTTAGGTTTAGGGATAGGGTTAGGGTAAGGGTAAGGGTTAGGGTTAGGGTTAGGTTTAGGTTTGGGGTTAAGGTTAGGGTTAGGTTTAGGGTAAGGGTAAGGGTTAGGATTAGGGTTAGGGTAAGGGTTAGGGTTAGGGTTAGGGTTACTTTTAGGGGTACGGTTAGGTTTAGGGTTAGGGTTAGGGTTAGGGTAAGGGTATGTGTTAGGGTTAGGGTTAGGGTTAGGGTTAGGGTTAGCGTTAGCGTTAGCGTTAGGGTAAGGGTAAGGGTTAGGTTTAGGGTTAAGGTAAGGGTAAGGGTTAGGGTTAGGGTTAGGGTAAGGGTTAGGGTTAGGGGTTAGGGTTAGTGTTAGGGTTAGGTTGAGGTTTAGGGTTAGGGTTAGGTTTAGGATAAGGGTTAGGTTTAGGGTTAGGGTAAGGGTAAGTGTTAGGGTTAGGGTAAGGGTTAGGGTTAGGGTTAGGATTACGGTTAGGTGTTAGGGTTAGTGTTTGGTTTAGGTTAAGGGTTAGAGTTTGGGTTAGGGTTAGGATTAGGATAAGGGTTAGGGTTAGGGTTAGGGTAAGGGTAAGTGTTAGGGATAGGGTTAGGGTTAGGGTTATGGTGAGGATAAGGGTAAGGGTTAGGGTTAGGGTTAGGGTTATGGTTAGGGTTAGGGGTTAGGGTTAGTGTTAGGTTTACGGTTAGGGTAAGGATAATGGTTAGGGTTATTTTTAGGGTTAGGGTTAGGGTTAGGGTAAGGGTTAGGGTTAGGTTTAGTGTTAGGGTAATTGTAAGTGTTAGGGTTAGGGTTAGTGTTATGGTTAGGGTTAGGGTAAGGTTTAGGGTTAGGGTTAGGGTAAGTGTTAGAGTTAGGGTTAGGGTTGGGGTAAGGGAAAGGGTTAGGGTTAGTGGTAGGGTTAGGGTTAGGGTAAGGATTAGCGGTTAGATTTAGGGTTAGGGTAAGGGTTAGGGTTAGCGTTGGAGTTAGGATAACGGTTGGGGTTAGGGTTAGGGTTAGGGTAATTGTAAGTGTTAGGGTTAGGGTTAGGTTTAGGGTTGGGGTTAAGTTTAGGGTTAGGGTTTGTGTAAGGGTAAGGGTTAGGTTTAGGGTTAGGGTTAGGGTTAAGGTTAGGGTTAGGGTTAGGGTAAGTGGTAGGGTTAGGGTTAGGGTTAGGTTTAGATTTAGGGTTGGGGTTAAGATTAGGGTTGGGCTTAGGTAAGGGTAAGGGTTAGGGTTAGGGTTAGGGTTAGGGTTAGTGTTAGGTTTAGGGTTAGGTTTAGGGTAAGGATAATAGTTAGGGTTATTGTTAGGGTTAGGGTTAGGGTAAGGGTTAGGGTTAGGTTTGGGGTTAAGTTTAGGGTTAGCGTTAGGGTTAGGGTTAGGGGTTAGGGTTAGTTTTAGGTTTAGGGTTAGTGTACGGGAATGGATAAGAGTTAGGTTTAGGGTTAGGTTAGGGTTAGGGTTAGGGTAAGCGTTAGGGTTAGGATTAGGGTTAGGGTTAGGGTGAGGGTAAGGGTAAGTGTTAGCGTTAGGGTTAGGGTTAGGGAAAGTGTTAGGGTAAGTGTTGGGGTTAGGATTAGGTTTATGGTTGGGGTTAAGGTTAGGGTTAGGGTTAGGGTAAGGGTATGGGTTGGGGTTACAGTTAAGTTTAGGGATAGTGTTTTTGTTAGGGTTATGTTTAGGGTTTGGGTGAGGGTAAATATTAGGGTTAGGTTTAGGGTTATGGTTAGGGGTTAGGGTTAGTGTTGGGATTAGGGTTAGGTTTAGGGTTAGGGTTAGGGTAACGGTAAGGTTTAGGGTAAGGGTTAGAGTTAGGTTTAGGGTTAGGGTTAGGGTTACGGTTACGGTTAGGGTTAAGGTTAGGGTATGTGTAAGGGTTAGGTTTAGGGTTAGGGTTAGGTTTAGGGTAAGGGTTAGGGTTAGGGGTTAGTGTTAGGGTTAGGTTGAGAGTTAGGGTTAGGGTTAGGGTTAGGATAAAGGTTAGTTTTGGGTTAGGGTGAGGGTAAGTGTTAGGTTTAGGGTTAGGGTTATGGTTAGGGTGAGGATAAGGGTAAGGGTTAGGGTTAGGGTTAGGATTGCTGTTAGGTGTTAGGGTTAGTGTTAGGGTTAGGTTAAGTTTTAGGGTTAGGATTAGGATCAGGATAAGTGTTATGGTTAGGGTTAGGGTAAGGGTAAGTGTTAGGGATAGGGTTAGGGTTAGGGTTAGGGTGAGGATAAGGGTAAGGGTTAGGTTTAGGTTTATGGTTATGTTTAGGGTTAGGGTTAGGGTTAGTGTTAGGTTTAGGGTTAGGGTTAGGGTAAGGATAAGGTTTAGGGTTATAGTTAGGGTTTGGGTTAGGGTAAGTTTAGGTTTACATAAAGTGTAAGGGTAAGGGTAAGTGTTAGGGTTAGGGTTAGTGTCATGGTTAGGGTTAGGGTAAGGGTTAGGGTTAGCGTTAGGATAAGGGTAAGTGTTAGGTTTAGTGTTAGGGTAAGGGTAAGTGCTAGGTTAAGTGTTAGGGTTACGGTTATGCTTAGGGTTAGGTAAAGTGTTAGGGTAAGGGTTAGGGTTAGGGTTAGGTTTAGGGTTGGGGTTAAGGTTAGGGTTAGGGTTAGGGTAAGGGTAATGGTTAGGGTTAGGGTTAAGGTTAGGGTAAGTGTTAGGGTTAGTGAGAAGGTTAGAGTTTGGGTAAGGTTAAGGGTTAAGGTTAGGGTTAGGGTTAGGGTTAGGAGTTAGGTTTAGGGTTAGGATTAGGGTTAGGTTTAGGGTTAGGGTTGGGGTAAGGGTAAGGGTTAGAGTTAGGGTTAGGGTTAGGTTCAGTGTTAGGCTTAGGGTAAGGTTAAGGGTTAGGGTTAGGGTTAGGTTATGGTTAAGTTTGAGGTTAGGTTTAGGGTTAGGGTTAGGGTAAGGATTAGGGTTAGGGTTAGGGTAGGGTTTAGGGTTAGGGTTAGGTTTGGGTTAGGATTAGGATTAGGGTTAGGTTTAGAGTAAGGCTTAGTGTTAGGGTTCGGTATACGGTTAAGGTTAGGGTAAGGTTTAGGGTTAGGGTTAGGTATACGGTTAAGGTTAGGGAAAGGGTTAGGGTTAGGGTTAGGCTTAGGGGTAGGGTTAGGGTTAGGGTTAGGGTTAGGGTAAGGGTAAAGGTTAGGGTTGGGTTTGGTTTAGGATTAGGATTAGGGTTAGGTTTAGAGTAAGGCTTAGTGTTAGGGTTCGGTATACGGTTAAGGTTAGGGTAAGGTTTAGGGTTAGGGTTAGGTATACAGTTAAGGTTAGGGAAAGGGTTAGGGTTAGTTTTAAGGTTGAGGTTAGGGTTAGGGTTAGAGTAAGGGTTAGGTTAAGGGTTAGGGTAAGGGTAAGGGTTAGGGTTATGGTTAGGGTTAGAGTTTGGGTTAGGTTTAGGGTAAGTGTAAGGGGTAGTGTTAGGGTTAGGGTTAGGGTAAGGGTTAGTGTTAGGTGTTAGGGTTAGTGTTAGGGTTAGGTTAAGGGTTAGGGTTAGGGTTAGGGTTAGGGTTAGGTTTAGGGTTGGGGTGAAGTTTAGGGCTAGGGTTAGGGTAAAGGTAAGGGTTAGGGTTAGGGTTAGGGTAAGTGTTAGGGTTATGGTTAGGGTAAGGGTAAGTGTTAGGGTTAGGGTTAGTGTTAGGTGTTAGAAATAGGGTTAGGTTTAGAATTAGGTTTAGGGTTATGGTTAGGATAACTGTAAGGGTTAGGGTTAGGGTTAGGTTTAGGTTTAGGTTTAATGTTAGGGTTTGGGAAAGGGTAAGGGTTAGGCTTATGGTTAGTGTTAGGGTAAGGATTAGGTTTAGGGTTAGGGTTATGGTAAGGGGTACGTTTAGGGTTAGGGTTAGCATTAAGGTTAGGGTTAGGGTTAGGGTAAGGGTAAGTGTTAGGGTTAGGGTTAGGGTCACTGTTAGGGTTAGGGGTTAGGGTTAGTGTTAGGTTTATGCTTAGGGTTAAGGTAAGGATAAGGATTAGGTTTAGGGATAGGGTTAGGATTAGGGTAAGGTTTAGATTTGGTTTAGGGTTATGGTAAGGGTCAGGGTTAGGTTTAGGTTTAGGGTTAGGTTTAAGGTTAGGGAAAGGATAAGGGTTAGGGTTAAGTTTAGGGCTAGGGTTAGGGTTAGGGTTAAGGTTAGGGTTAGGGTGAGGGTAAGGGTAAGGGTTAAGTGTAGGTTTTTTTATGGTGAGGGTAAGGGTTAGAGTTAGGATTAGGGTTAGGTTTATGTTTAGGGTTAGGGTTAGGGTTAGGGTTAGGATTAGTTTAAGGGTAAGGACTAGGGTTAGGATTAGGGTTAGGGTTTGGGTAATGGTTAGGGTTAGGGTTAGGGTAAGGGTAAGGTTTAGGGTTAGAGTTAGGGTTAGGTTTAGGGTATTGTTTTAATGTTAGGTTTAGAGTTAGGTTAAAGGTAAGGGTTAGGATTCGGTTTAGGGTTAGGGTAAGGGTTAGGGTAAGAGTTAGGTTTAGGGTTAGGGTTAGGGTTAGGGTAAGGGTATGTGTTAGGTTTAGGGTTAGGGTTAGGTTTAGGCTTACTGTTAGTGTTATCGTTAGGGTAAGGGTAAGGGTTAGGGTTACTCTTATGGTTAAGTTAAGGGTAAGGGTTAGGGTTAGGGTTAGGTTTAGGGTTAGGGTAAGTGTAAGGGTTAGGGTTAGGGTCAGGGTTAGAGTAGGGGTTAGGGTAAGGGTAAGTGTTAGGGCTAGGGTTAGGGTTACGATAAGGGTAAGAGTTAGGGTTATGGTTAGGGTTATGTATTAGGGTTAGGTTTAGGGTTAGGGTTAGGCTTAGGGTTAGGGTTAGGGTAACGGTTAAGGTTAGGGTTAGGCTTCGGATTGGTGTTAGGTTCAGGGGTAGGGTTAGGGTAAGGGCAAAGGTTAGGGGTAGGTTTAGGGTTAAGGTTAGGGTAAGGTTAGTGTTAGGTTTAGGGTTAGGGTTAGGGTTAGGGTAAGGGTAAGGGTTAGGGTTAGGGTAAGGGTTAGGGTTAGGGTTAAGGTTAGGTTTAGGGTTAGGTTTAGGGTTAGGCTTATGGTTAGGCTTAGGGTAAGGGTAAGTGTTAGGGTAAGGGTAAGGGTTAGGGTTAAGGTTAGGATTAGGGTTAGGTTTAGGGTTAGGGTTAAGGTAAATGTAAGGGTTAGGGTTAGTGTTAGGTTTAGGTTTAGCGTTCGGTTAGGGTAAGGGTAAGTGTTAGGGTTAGGGTTAGTTTTAGGTTTAAGGTTAGGGATAGGGTAAGGGTAAGGGTTAGGTTTAGGGTAAGGGTAAGGTTTATGGTTAGGGTTAGGGTTAGGTTTAGGGTAAGGGTAAGGTTTAGGGTTAGGGTTAGGGTTTGGTTTAGGCTTAGGGTTAGGGTAAGGGTAAGGTTTAGGGTTACGGTTAGGATTACGGTAAGGGTTAGGGTTAGGGTTAGGGTAGGGTTTAGGTTAAGGGTAAGGGTTAGAGTTAGGTTTAGGTTTAGCTTTAGGGTTAGGGTAAGGGTAAGGGTTACATTTAGGGTTAGGGTTAGGGTTAGGGTAAGCGTATGGTTTAGGGTAGGTTTAGGGTTTGGTTTAGGGTTAGGGCAAGTGTTAGGGTTAGGTTTAGGATAAGGGTTAGTGTTAGGGTTAGGGTTAGTGTCAGAGTTAGGGTAAGTGTTACGATTAGGGTTAGGGATAGGGTCAGTGTTAGGGTTAGGGTTAGGGTTAGGTTTAGGTTTAGAGTTAGCGTTAGGGTTAGGGTAAGGGTAAGAGTTAGTGTTAAGGTTAGGGTTAGGATTAGTTTTAGGGTTAGGGTTAGGGTTAGGGCAAGGGTAAGGGTTAGGTTTAGGATTAGGGTTAGGTTTAGGGTAAGGGTTAGGGTTAGGGTTAGGTTTAAGGTTAGGGTTAGGGTAAGGGTAAGGGTTCGGGTTAGGGTTAGGTTTAGGTTTAGTGTTGGGGTTAAGATTAGGGTTAGGGTAAGGGTTAGGGTTAGGGTTAGGGTAAGGTTTAGATTTAGGTTTAGGGTTACGGTTAGGGTTAGGCTTATGGTTAGGGTAAGGGTATGTTTTAGGGTTAGTGTTAGAGTTAGGATTAGCGTTACGGTAAGGGTTAGGGTTAGGGTTAGGTTTAGGGTAAGGGTTAGGGTTAGGTGTTAGGGTTAGTGTTAGGGTTAGGTTAAGGGTTAGGGTTAGGGTTAGGCTTAGGATAAGGGTTAGGGTTAGGGTTAGGGTAAGTGTAAATGTTAGGGGTTGGGTTAGGCTTAGAGTTAGGGTAAGTGTTAGGGTTACGTTTAGGGTTAGGTTTAGGGTTGGGGTGAAGGTTAGGGTTAGGGTTAGGGTAAAGGTAAGGGTTATGGTTAGGGATAGGGTTAGGGTAAGTGTTAGGGTTAGGGTTAGGGTTAGGGTTAGGGTACGGGTAAGTGTTAGGGTTAGGGTTAGTGTTAGGTGTTAAGGATAGCGTTACGGATAGGGTTAGGTTTAGGGTTAGGGTTAGGATAAGGGTAAGGGTTAGGGTTAGGGTTAGGTTTAGGGTTAGGGTTAGGGAAAGGGTAAGTGTTAGGCTTGTGGTTAGGGTTAGGGTAAGGATTAGGGTTAGGGTTAGGGTTAGGGTAAGGGGTACGGTTAGGGTTAGGGTTAGCTTTAATGTTAGGGTTAGGGTTAGGGTAACTGTAAGTGTTAGGGTTAGGGTTAGGTTCAGGGTTAGGGTTAGGGTAAGAATTAGGGTTAGGGTTAGGGTAGGGTTAGGGGTTTAGGCTTATTGTTAAGGTAAGGATAAGAATTAGGGTTAGGGATAGGGTTAGGATTAGTGTAAGGGTTAGGTTTAGGGTTAGGGATATGGTTAAGGTTAGGGTGAGGGTTAGGGTAAGGGTAAGTGTTAGGGTTAGGTTTAGGGTAGGTTTAGGGTAAGTGTTAGGGTTAGGGTTAGGCTTAGGGTTATGGTTAGGGTTAGGGTAAGGGTAATGGTTAGGGTAGGTTAGGTTTAGGGTTAGGTTTCGGTTAGGGTTAGGGTAAGTGTAACTGTTAGGGTTAGGTTTAGGGTCATGGTAAGGGTAAGGGTTAGCTTTAGGTTTAGGTTTAGGGTTAGGGTTAGGTGAAGGATAAGTGTTAGGGTTAAGGTTAGGTATAGGGTTAGGGTTAGGGTTAAGGTTAGGGTTAGGGTGAGGGTAAGGGTAAGGGTTAGGTTTAGGTTTATTGTTATGGTGATTGTAAGGGTTAGAGTTAGGATAAGGTTTAGGTTTATGTTTAGGGTTAGGGTTAGGGTTAGGGTATGAGTAAGGGTTAGTATTAAGGTTAGGGTTAGGGTTAGGTTTAGGTTTAGGGTTATGGTTAGGTTAAGGTTAAAGGCTAGGGTTAGGATTAGGGTTAGGATTAAAGGTAATGTTTAGGGTTAGGGTTAAGGTTAGGTTTAGGGTTAGGGTTAGGTTAAGGGTAAGGGTTAGGGTTAGGGTTAGGGTGAGGTTTAGGGTAGGGTTTTAATGTTAATTTTAGAGTTAGGGTAAGGGTAAGGGTTAGGATTAGGTTTAGGGTTAGGGTAATGTTTAGGGTTAGGGTTAGGGTTAGGTTTAGGTTTAGGGTAAGTGTAAGGGTTAGGGTTAGGTTTAGAGTTAGGGTAAGGTTTAAGGTTAGGATTAGGGTTAGGGTAGGGGTTAGGATAAGGGTAAGTATTAGGGTTAGGGTTAGGGTTAGGGTTAGGATAAGGGTAAGAGTTAGGGTTAGGGTTAGGTTTATGGGTTAGGGTTAGGTTTAGGGTAAGGGTTAGGGTTAGGGTTAGGGTAAATGTAAGGGTTAGGGTTAGGGTTAGGCTTAGGGTTAGTGTTAGGTTTAGGGTTAGTGTTAGCGTATGGGCAAGGGTTAGGGTTAGGTTTAGGGTTAA
>JANJXV010000038.1:10185000-10190000 GCA_024803745.1 Megascapheus bottae
GTTATGGTTAGTTTAAGGGTTAGGGTTAGGATAGTGTTAGTGTTAGGTTAAGGGTTAGGATAAGGGTTAGCATTAGGGTTAGGGTTAGGGTTAGGGTTCGGGTAAGTTTTAGGGTTAGGGTTAGGGTTAGGGTAAGGTTTAGGGTTAGGGTTAGGGTAAGTGTTAGGGTTAGGGTTAGAGTTTGATTAGGTTTAGGTTTAGAGTTAGGGTTAGGGTTAGGGTAAGGGTTAGGGTTAGGGTTACACTTAGGGTAAGGCTAAGTGTTAATGTTAGGGTTAGGGTTAGGGTTAGGGTAAGGGTTAAGGTTAGGTTAGGGTTACGGTTAGGTTTGGGGTTAAGGTTAGGGTTAGCGTTAGGGTAAGGGTAAGGGATAGGGTTAGGGTTAGGATAAGGGTAAGGGGTAGGGTAAGGGTTAGGTTTAGTTTAGGGTAAGGGTAAGGTTTAGGGTTAGGGTTAGGATAAGGGTAAGGTTTAGGGTTAGGGTTAGTGTTAGGGTTAGGGTAAGGGTTAGGGTTAGGGTTAGGGTTAGGGTTAGGATAAGGGTAAGGTTTAGGGTTAGGGTTAGTGTTAGGTTTAGGGTAAGGGTTAGGGTTAGGGTTAGGGTAAGGGTTAGGGTTAGGGTTAGGTTTCGTGTTAGGTTTAGGGTTAGGGTAAGGGTAAGGGTTAGGGTTAGGATTAGGTTTAGGGTAGGGTTTTAATATTAGGTTTAGAGTTAGGGTAAGGGTAAGGGTTAGGATTAGGTTTAGGGTTAGGTAAGGGTTAGATTTAGGGTTACGGTTAGGGTTAGGGTTAGTGTTAGGGTAAGGGTATGTGTTAGGTTTAGGGTTAGGATTACCGTTAGGCTTACTGTTAGGGTTATTGTTAGGGTAAGGGTAAGTGTTAGGTTTACTGTTATGGTTAACTTAAGGGTAAGGGTTAGGGTTAGGGTTAGGTTTAGGGTAAGGGTTATGGTTAGGTTTAGGGTAAGGGTAAGGTTTGGAGTTAGGGTTAGGGTTTGGGTTAGAGTAAGGGTAAGGGTTAGGTTTAGGGTTAGGGTTAGGGTTAGGTTTACGGTTAGGGTAAGTGTAAGTGTTAGGGTTAGGGTTAGAGTTAGGGTAAGAATTAGGGTTAGGGTTAGGGTTAGGGTAGGCGTTAGGGTTAGGTTAAGTGTTAGGGTTAGGGTTAGGGTTAGGATAAGGGTGAGAGTTAGGGTTAGGGTTAGGGTTATGGGTTAGGGTTAGGTTTAGGCTTAGGGTTAGGTTTAGGGTAAGGGTAAGGGTTAGGGTTAGGGTTAGGCTTAGGGTTAGTGTTAGGTTTAGGGTTATGGTTAGGGTAAGGGCAAGGGTTAGGGTTAGGTTTAGGGTTAAGTTTAGTGTTAGGGTTAGGGCTAGGGTTAGTTTTAGGGTTAGGGTGAGGGTAAGGGTAAGGGTTAGGATTAGGGTTAAGGGTAGGGTTAGGGTTAGGGTTAGGGTAACGGTTAAGGTTAGGGTTAGGTTAAGGGTTAGGGTTAGGGTTAGGGTAAGGTCTAGAGTTAGGTTTAGGTTTTGATTAAGGGTAACGATTAGGGTTACGCTTAGGTTAAGGTTAGGTTAAGTGTTAGGGTTAGGGTTAAGGTAAGGGTTAGGGTTAGAGTTAGGGTAAGGGTTACTGTTAGGGTAAGGATAAGCGTTAGGGTTAAGGTTAGTGTTAGGGTTAGGGTTAGGGTTAGGGTAAGGTTAAGTGTTAGGGTAAGGGTAAGGGTTAGGTTAAGGTTAGGGTTAGGGTTAGGTTTAGGGTTAGGGTTAGGGTTAGGGTAAAGGTAAAGGTTAAGGTTAGTGTTAGGTTTAGGGTTAGGGTTAGGGTTAGGGTAAGGGTAAGGGTTAGGGTTAGGGTTAGTTTTAGGTTTAGGGTTAGGGTTAGGGTAAGGGTAAGTGTTAGGTTTAGGATAAGGGTAAGGTTTATGGTTAGGGTTAGGGTTAGGTTTAGGGTAAGGGTAAGGTTTAGGGTTAGGGTTAGGGTTAGGGGAAGGGTTTGGGTTAAGGTTAGTGTTAGGGTAAGGGTTAGGGTTAGAGTTAGGGTTAGGTTTGGGGTTATGGTTAGGGTTAGGGTTAGGGTAAGGTTTAGGGTTAGGTTTAAGTTTAGGGTTAGGTTTAGGTTTAGGGTTAGCGTAAGGGTAAGGGTTAGGGTCAGGATTGGGATTAGGGTTAGGGTAAGGGTTAGGGTTAGGGTTAGGTTTAGGATAAGGGTAAGGGTTAGGTTTAGGGTTAGGGTTTGGGATTAGGGTTTGGGTTAAGGTTAGGGGTGAGGGTTAGGGTTAGGTTTAGGGTAAGGGTTAGGGTTAGGGGTTAGAGTTAGTGTTAGGGTTAGGTTAGGGTTTAGGGTTATGATAGGGTTAGGGTTAGGGTTAGGGTAAGTTTTAGGGTTAGGGTTCGGGTTAGGGTTAGGTTTAGGGTAAGCTTTAGGGTTAGGGTTAGGGTTAGGGTAAGTGTTAGGGTTAGGGTTAGGGTTAGGATTAGGGTTAGGTTTAGGTTTAGAGTTAGGGTTAGGGTTAGGATAAGGGTTAGAGTTAGGGTTAGGGTTACAGTTAGGGTAAGGCTAAGTGTTATTGTTAGGGTTAGGGTTAGGGTTACGGTAAGGGTTAAGATTAGGTTAGGGTTAGGTTTAGGTTTGGGGTTAAGGTTAGGGTTAGCGTTAGGGTAAGGGTAAGGGTTAGGGTTAGGGTTAGGATAAGGGTAAGGGTTAGGGTAAGGGTTAGGGTTAGGTTAGGGTAAGGGTAATTTTCAGGATTAGGGTTATGATAAGGTAAGGGTTAGGGTTAGGGTTAGTGTTAGGGTTAGGGTAAGGGTAAGGGTTAGGGTTTGGTTTAGGGTTAGATTTAGGGTTAGGGTAAGCGTAAGGGTTATGGTTAGGGTTAGGGTAAGGGTTAGGATTAGGGTTAGTTTTAGTGTTAGGTTTAGGGTTAGGGTAAGGGTAAGGGTTAGGGTTAGGTTTAGGGTTAGGATAAAGGTGAGGGTTAGGATTTGGGTTAGGGTTAGGGGTTAGGGTTAGGTTAGGGTTAGGGGTTAGGTTTAGGGTTAGGGTTAGGGTCAGGATTAGGGTTATGAGTTAGGGTTCGTGTTAGGGTTAGGTTAAGGGTTAGGGTTAGGGTTAGGATAAGGGTTAGGGTTAGGGTTAGGGATAGAGTAAGGGTAACTGTTAGTGTTAGGGTTACTGTTAGGGTTAGGGTAACTGTTAGGGTTAGGGTTAGGGTTAGGTTTAGGGTTGGGGTTATGTTTAGAGTAAGGGTAAGGTTTAGGGTTAAGGTTAGGGTTAGGGTTAGGGTAAGGGTTAGGGTTAGGGTTAGCGTTAGGGTTAGGTTTAGGGTTAGGGTCAGGGTAAGGGTAAGGGAGAGTTTTAGGGTTAGGGTTAGGGTGAGGGTAAGGGTTAGGTTAGGGTTAGGTTTAGGTTTAGGCTAAGGGTAAGGGTTGGGGTAAGTGTTAGGGTAAGGGTAAGGGTTAGGGTTAGGTTTAGGGTTATTGTTCGGGTTAGGGCTAGGGTTAGGGTTAGGGTTAGCGTTAGGGTAAGGGTAAGGGCTAGGTTTCGGGTTAGGGTTATGGTTAGGGTAATGGTTATGGTTAGGGTTAGTTTTAGGGTTATTGTTAGGGTTATGGCTAGGGTTAGGGTTAGGGTTAGGGTTAGGGTTAGGGTTAGGGTAAGGGTTAGGGTTAGGGTTAGCGTTAGGGTTAGGTTTAGGGTTAGGGTCAGGGTAAGGGTAAGGGAGAGTTTTAGGGTTAGGGTTAGGGTGAGGGTAAGGGTTAGGTTAGGGTTAGGTTTAGGTTTAGGCTAAGGGTAAGGGTTGGGGTAAGTGTTAGGGTAAGGGTAAGGGTTAGGGTTAGGTTTAGGGTTATTGTTCGGGTTAGGGCTAGGGTTAGGGTTAGGGTTAGCGTTAGGGTAAGGGTAAGGGCTAGGTTTCGGGTTAGGGTTATGGTTAGGGTAATGGTTATGGTTAGGGTTAGTTTTAGGGTTATTGTTAGGGTTATGGCTAGGGTTAGGGTTAGGGTTAGGGTTAGGGTTAGGGTTAGGATCAGTTTAAGGGTAAGGGCTAGGGTTAGGATTAGGGTTAGGGTTTGGGTAATGGTTAGGGTTAGGGTTAGGGTAAGGGTAAGGTTTAGGGTTAGAGTTAGGGTTAGGTTTAGGGTATTGTTTTAATGTTAGGTTTAGAGTTAGGTTAAAGGTAAGGGTTAGGATTCGGTTTAGGGTTAGGGTAAGGGTTAGGGTAAGGGTTAGGTTTAGGGTTAGGGTTAGAGTTAGGTTTAGGGTAAGGGTAAGGTTTAGGGTTAGGGTTAGGGTTAGGGTAAGGGTAAGGGTTAGGGTTAGGGTTAGGGTTACAGTAAGGTTTAGGGTTAGGGTTAGGGTTAGGGTAGGGTTTAGGGTAAGGGTAAGAGTTAGGGTTAGGGTTAGGGTAAGGTTTAGCGTTAGGGTACGGGTTAGGGTTAGGTTTAGGATAAGGGTTAGGGTTAGGGTTAGGTTTAGGAGTTAGGGTTAGGGTTTGGTTAGGGTTAGGGTAAGGGTTAGGGTTAGGGTTAGGGTAAGGGTTAGGGTTAGGGTTAGGTTTAGGGTTAGGGCAAGTGTTAGGGTTAGGGTTAGGGTAAGGATAAGGGTTAGGGTTAAGGATAGGGTTAGGTTTAGGTTTAGGGTTAGGGTTAGGGTTAGGGCAAGAGTAAGGGTTAGGGTTAGGATTAGGGTTAGGTTTAGGGTAAGGGTTAGGGTTAGGGTTAGGGTTAGGTTTAGGTTTAGGGTTAGGGTAAGGGTAAGGTTAAGGGTTAGGTTTAGAGTTAGGTTTAGGTTTAGTGTTGGGGTTAAGGTTAGGGTTAGGGTAAGGGTTAGGGTTAGGGTTAGGGTTAGGTTTATTGTTAGGTTTATGGTTACGTTTAGGGTAGTGTTATGGTTAGGGCAAGGGTATGTGTTAGGGTTAGCGTTAGGGTTAGGATTAGCGTTACGGTAAGGGTAAGGGTTAGGGTTAGGGTAATGTTAGGGTTAAGATAAGAGAAAGGGTTAGGGTT
>JANJXV010000038.1:10195000-10212500 GCA_024803745.1 Megascapheus bottae
TATAGGGTTAGGGTTAGGTTTTGTGTTAGGTTTAAGTTTAGGGTTAGGGTTAGGGTAAGGGTAAGGGTTAGGGTTAGAGTTAGAGTTAGGGTATGGGTTAGGGTTAGGGTTAGGTTAGGGTTAAGGTTAGGGTTACTGTTAAGGTAAGGGTAAGGGTTAGGTTAGGGTTAAGGTTAAGGTAAGGGTTAGGGATAGGGTTAGGGTTAGGGCTAGGGTTAGGATTAGGGTTAGGGTTAGGGTTAAGGTTAGGGTTAGGGTTAGAATTACTGTTAGGTTTAGGGTTAAGATAAGGGGAAGTTTAAGGTTAGGGTTAGGTTTAGGGTTAGGTTTAGGTTAAGGTTAGGGTTAGGGTTAGGGAAAGGATAAGGGTTAGGGTTAGGGTTAGGGTTAGGTTTAGGGTTAGGATTAACTTTAGGGTTAGGGTTAGGGTTAGTGTTAGGGAAATGATAAGGGTTAGGGTTAAGGTTGAGTGTTGGGGTTAAGGTTAGGGTTAGGGTAAGGTTTACGGTTAGGGTTGGGGTAAGGGTAAGGGTTAGGGGTTAGAGTTAGTGTTAGTGGTAGGTTAAGGGTTAGGTTAGGGTTAGGTTTAAGGTGAGGACTAGGATAAGGGTAAGGGTTAGGGTCAGATTTAGGGTAAAGGTAAGGTTTAGGATTAGGACTAGGGTTAGGTTTAGGTTAAGGGTTAGGGTTAGGGTTAGGGTTAGGTTTAGTGTTTGGGTTAAGGTGAGGGTTAGGGTAAGGGTTAGGTTTAGGGTTAGGGTAAGGGTAAGGGTTACGGTTACGGTTAGGGTAAGGGTTAGGGTTAAGGTTAGGGTTAGGGTTAGGGTTAGGGTAAGGATTAGGTTAGGGTTAGGGTCAGGGTAGGGTAAGGGTTAGGTTTAGGTTTAGGGTTAAGGTGAGGGTTATTGTTAGGGTAAGAGTAAGGATTAGGGTTAGGTTTAGGGTTAGGGTTAGGGTAAGTGTAAGGTATAGGGTTAGGGATAGGGTTAGGGTTAGGGTTAAGTTGAGGGTTATGGTTAGGGTAAGGGTAAGGGTTAGGGTTAGGGTTAGGGGTAGGGTTAGGGTAAAGGTGAGGGTTAGGTTTAAGGTTACGGTAAGGGTTAGGTTTAGGTTAGGGTTAGAGTTAGGGTTAGAGTAAGGGTAAGGGTTAGGGTTAAGGTTAGGGTTAGGGTTAGGGTTAGGTTTAGAGTAAGGGTAAGGGTTAGGGTTAAGGTTAGGTTTAGGGTTAGGGTTAGCGTTAGGGTAAGGGTAATGGTTAGGGTTAGGTTTAGGGTTAGGGTTAGGGTAAGTGTAAGTGTTAGATTTAGGATTAGGGTTAGGTTATGGTTAGGGTTAGGGTTAGGGGAAGGATAAGTGTTAGGGTTAGGTATAGGTTTAGGGTTAGGGTTAGGGTTAGGGTTAAGGTGAGGGTTAGGTTTAGGTTAAGGGTAAGGGTTAGGATTAAGTTTAGGGTTAGGGTTAGGGTAAGGGTAAGGGTTAGGGTTAGGGTTAGGGTTAGGGTTAAGTTGAGGGTTAGGGTTAGGGTAAGGGTAAGGGTTAGATTTAGGGTTAGGGTTAGGGTAAGGGTAATGTATAGGGTTAGGGTTAGGGTTAGGGTTATTTTTAAGTTTAGGGTTAGGGTTAGGGGAAGGGTAAGGGTTAGGTTTAGGGTTAGGGTTAGGGTTAAGGTTAGGGTTAGGGTTAGGGTAAGGGTAAGATTTAGGTTAGGGTTAGGGTAAGGGTAAGAGTTAGGTTTAGGCTTAGGGTTAGGTTTAGGGTTAGGGTTAGGGTTAGGGAAAGGATAAGGGTTAGGGTTAAGTTTAGGTTTAGGGTTAGGGTTAGGGTTAAGGTGAAGGTTAGGGTTAGGGTAAGGGTTAGGGTTACGTTTAGGTTTAGGGTTAGGGTTAGGGTAATGGTAAGGTTTAGGGTTAGTGTTAGGGTTAGGTTTAAGGTTAGGTTTAGGGTTATGGTTAGGGTAAGTGTAAGGGTTAGTGTTAAGGTTAGGGTGAGATTTAGGTTTAGGTTTAGGTTTAGGTTTAGTGTTAGGGTTAGGGTAAGGGTAAGGATTAGGGTTAGGATTAGGGTTAGGGTTAGGGTAAAGGTAAGGTTTAGGTTTAGGGTTGCGGTTAGGGTTAGGGTAAGGTTAAGGGTTAGGGTTAGGGTTAGGGTAAGTGTTAGGGTTAGGGTTAGGGATAGAGTTACGATTAGGGTTAGGTTAAGGGTATGGGTTAGGGTTAGGTTTAGGGTAAGGGTTAGGGTTAGGGGTTAGGGTTAGGGTAAGTTTTAGGGTTAGTGTTAGGGTTCGGCTTAGGGTAAGGGTAAGAGTTATTGTTAGGGTTAGAGTTTGGGTTAGGGTAAGGATTAGGGTTAGGTTTAGGGTTAGGGTAGCGGTTAGGGTAAGAGTAAGTCTTATGGTTAGGGTTAGGTTTAAGGTAAGTGTAAGAGTTAGGGTTAGGGTTAGGGTTAGGGGTTAGTGTTGGGGTTAGGGTTACGGTTAGGGGTTAGGATTAGGGTTAGGGTAAGGGTTAGGGTTAGGGTTAGGGTTAGGGTTATGATAAGGGTTATCGTTAGGGTTAGGGCTAGGGTAAGGGTTACGGTTAGTGTTGGGGTTAGGGTTAGGGTAAGTGTTAGGGTTAGGGTCAGGGTTAGGGTTAGGGTTAGGGTAAGGTTTAGTGTTAGGTTTAGGGTTAGGTTTAGGGTTAGGTTTAGGTTTAGGTTTAGGGTTAGGGTTAGGGTAAGGGTAAGGATTAGGGTTAGAATTAGGGTTAGGGTTAGTGTAAGGGTAAGGTTTAGGTTTAGGTTTGGGGTTAAGGTTAGGGTAAGGTTAAGGTTTAGGGTTAGGGTTAGGATAAGGTTTAGGGTTAGGGTTAGGTTTAGGATAAGGGTTAGAGTTAGGGTTAGGGTTAGGGTTAGGGTTAAGGTGGGGGTAGGGTTAGGGTTAGGGTAAGGGTAAGGGTTATGGTTAGGGTTAGGGTAAGGGTTAGGGTTAAGGTTAGGGGTAGGGTTAGGGTAAGGGTAAGGGTTAGGTTAGGGTTAGGTTAGGGTAAGGGTAAGGGTTAGGGTTAGGTTTAGGGTTAGGTTTAGGGTAAGGGTAACGTATAGGTTTAGGGAGAGGGTTAGGTTTAGGGTTAAGTTTAGGGTTAGGGTAAGGGTAAGTGTTAGGGTTAGGGTTAGGGTTAAAGTTGAGGGGTAGGGTTAGGGTAAGAGTAAGGGTTAGGTTTAGGTTTAGAGTTAGGGTTAGGGTAAGGTTAAGGTATAGGGTGAGGTTTAGGGTTAAGTTTAGGGTTAGGGTGAGGGTAAGTGTAAAGGGTAGGGTTAGGGTTAGGGTTAAGGTTAGGGTTAGGGTCTGGGTAAGGAAAAGGGTTAGGTTAGGGTTAGGGTTAGGGTTAGGGTTAGAGTAAGGGTTAGGGTAAGGGTAAGGGTAAGGGTTAGGTTTAGGGTTAGGGTTAGGGGTTAGGATTAGTGTAAGGGTAAAGTTTAGGTTTAGGGTTAAGGTTATGTTAGGGTTAGTTTTAGAGTTATGGTTAGGGTTATGTTAAGGGTAAGGGTTAGGTTTAGGATTAGGGTTAGGGTTAAGGTAAGGGTTAGGGATAGGTTGAGGGTTAGGGTTAGGTTTAGTGTTATGGTTAGGGTAAGGATAAGGGTTAGGATTAGGGTTACGGTTAGGGTTAAGGTAAGCGTAATGGTTAGGGTTAGGTTTAGGGATAGATTTAGGGTAAGGGTTAGGGTTAGGTTTAGAGTAAGGTTTAGGTTTAGGGTTAGGGTTAGGGTTAGGGTACGGGTAAGGGTTGGGGTTAGAGTTAGGGTTAGGGTTAGGTTTAGGGTTATGGTAAGGGTAAGGGTTAGGGTTAGGGTTAGGATAAGGGTAAGGGTTAGGTTTAGGGTTAGGGTTAGGGATTAGGGTCAGGGTTAGGGTTAGGGGTTAGGGTTAGGGTTAGGTTTAGGGTAAGGATTAAGGTTAGGGGTTAGAGTTATTGCTAGGGTTAGGTTAAGGATTAGAGTTATGGTTAAGGTTAGGATAAGGGTTAGCGTTAGGGTTAGGGTTAGGTTTAGGGTTAGGGTAAGGGTTAAGGTTAGGGTTAGGGTAAGGGTTAAGGTTAGGGTTAGGGTTAGGTTTAGGGTTAGGGTAAGTTTTAGGGTTAGAGTTAGGGTTATGGTTAGGGTAAGGTTTAGTGTTAGGGTTAGGGTTAGGGTAAGTGTTAGGGTTAGGATTAGGGTTAGCTTAAGGTTTAGGGTTAGGGTTAGGGTTAGGGTAAGAGGAAGGGTTAGGGTTAGGGTTAGAGTTAGGTTTAGGGTTAGAGTTAGGGTTAGGGTTAGGATAAGGGTTAGGGTTAGAGTTAGGGTTACGGTTATGGTAAGGGTAAGTGTTAGTGTTAGGGTTAGGTTAGGTTTAGGGTTAGGGTAAGGGTTAAGGTTAGGTTAGGGTTAGGATAAGGGTAAGGTTTAGGGTAAGGGTTAGGGTTAGGTTAGGGTTAGGGTTAGGGTAAGGGTTAGGTTTAGGGTAAGGGTAACGTATAGGGTTAGGGAGAGGGTTAGGTTTAGGGTTAAGTTTAGGGTTAGGGTAAGGGTAAGTGTTAGGGTTAGGGTTAGGGTTAAGGTGAGGGGTAGGGTTAGGGTAAGAGTAACGGTTAGGTTTAGGTTTAGAGTTAGGGTTAGGGTAAGGTTAAGGTATAGGGTGAGGTTTAGGGTTAGGGTTAGGGTTAAGTTTAGGGTTACGGTGAGGGTTAGGTTAGGGTTAGGATAAGGGTAAGGTTTAGGGTAAGGGTTAGGGTTAGGTTAGGGTTAGGGTTAGAGTAAGGGTAAGGGTTAGGGTTAGTGTTAGGCTTAGGGTTAGGGTAAGGGTAAGTGTGAGGTTAGATTTAGGTTTAGGGTTAGGGTAAGGGTAATGGTTAGGTTTAGGGTTAGGGTTAGGGTTAAGGTGAGGGTTAGGGTTAGGATTAGGGTTAGGTTAAGGGTATGGGTTAGGGTTAGGGTTAGGTTCAGGGTAAGGGTTAGGGTTAGGGGTTAAGGTTAGGGTAAGGGTAAGTGTCAGGTTTAGGGTTAAGGTTATGTTTAGGGTTAGTTTTAGGGTTAGGGTTTTGGTTATGTTAAGGGTAAGGGTTTGTTTAGGATTAGGGTTAGGGTTAAGGTAAGGGTTAGGGATAGGTTGAGGGTTAGGGTTAGGTTTAGTGTTAGTTTTAGGATAAGGGTTAGGATTAGGGTTATGGTTAGGTTTAGTCTTGGGGTTAAGGTTAGGGTTAGGGTAACGGTTAGTTTTAGGGTTAGGGTTAGGTTTAGGGTTTTGTTTAGGGTTACGGTTAGGGTTAGGGTTAGGATTAGTGTAAGGGTATTTGTTAGGGTATGTGTTATTGTTAGGGTTAGGGTTAGCGTTAGGGTAAGGGGAAGGGTAAGGTTTAGGGTTAGAGTTAGGGTTTAGGTAAGCGTATTGATTAGGGTTAGGTTTAGGGATAGATTTAGGGTAAGGGTTAGGGTTAGGTTTAGAGTAAGGGTTAGGTTTAGGATTAGGGTTAGGGTTAGGGTTAGGGTACGGGTAAGGGTTGGGATTAGGGTTAGGGTTAGGGTTAGGTTTAGGGTTAGCGTAAGGGTAAGGGTTAGGGTTAGGTTTAGGGTTAGGATAAGGGTAAGGGTTAGGGTTAGGGTTAGGGTTAGGGATTAGGGTCAGGGTTGGGGTTAGGGGTTAGGGTTAGGGTTAGGTTTAGGGTAAGGATTAAGGTTAGGGGTTAGAGGTATTGCTAGGGTTAGGTTAAGGGTTAGGGTTATGGTTAGGGTTAGGATAAGGGTTAGCGTTAGGGTTAGGGTTAGGTTTAGGGTTAGGGTATGGGTTAAGGTTAGGGTTAGGGTAAGGGTTAAGGTTAGGGTTAGGGTGAGGTTTAGGGTTAGGGTAAGTTTTAGGGTTAGTGTTGGGTTATGGTTAGGGTAAGGTTTAGTGTTAGGGTTAGGGTTAGGGTAAGTGTTAGGGTTAGGGTTAGGGTTAGCTTAAGGTTTGGGGTTAGGGTTAGGGTAAGATTAAGGTTTAGGGTTAGGGTTAGAGTGAGGTTTAGGGTTAGAGTTAGGGTTAGGGTTAGGATAAGGGTTAGGGTTAGAGTTAGGGTTACGGTTAGGGTAAGGGTAAGTTTTAGTCTTAGGGTTAATGTTAGGTTTAGGGTTACGGTAAGGGTTAAGGTTAGGTTAGGGTTAGGATAAGGGTAAGGTTTAGGGTAAGGGTTAGGTTTAGGATTAGGGTAAGGGTAAGGTTTAGGGTTAGGGTTAGGGTTAGGGTTAGGGTAAGGGTTAGGGTTATGTTTAGGGTTAGGTTTAGGGTGAGGGTAAGTGTAAGGGTTAGGATTAGGGTTAGGGTTAGTGTAAGGGTTAGGTTTAGGGTTAGGTTTAGGTTTAGGGTAAGGTTAAGGGTTAGGGTTAGTTTAGGGTTAGGGGTTAGGGTTAGGATTAGGGTTAGGGTTAGGGTAAGGTTTAGGGTTAGGTATTAGGGTTCGTGTTAGGGTTGGGTTAAGGGTTAGGGTTAGGGTTAGATTTAAGATAAGGGTAAGGGTTAAGTGTAGGAATAGGGTAACGTAAGTGTTAGTGTTAGGGTTAGTGTTGGGGTTAGGGTAAGGGTTAGGTTTAGGGTTAGGATTAGGTTTAGGGTTGGGGTTAAGGTTAGGGTTAGGGTAAGGGTAAGGGTTAGGTTAGGGTTAGGGTTAGGATTAGGGTAAGAGTAAGTGTTAGGTTTTGGTTTAGGGGTAGGATTATGGTTAGGGTTAGGGTAAGGGTAAGGGTTAGGGTTAAGGTTAGAGTTAGGGTAAAGTTTAGGGGTAGGGTTAGGGTAAGGGTAAGTGTTAGGTTTAGGGTTAGATTAAGGGTAAGTGTTAGGGTTAGGGTTTGGGTTAGGTTTAGGGTTAGGGTAAGGGTAAGTGTTACAGTTAGGGTTAAGTTTAGGGTTAGGGTTAAGGTAAGTGTAAGGGTTGGGGTTAAGATTAGGCTTAGGGTTAGTTTTAGGGTTAGGGTTATGGTTATGGTAAGGGTAAGGGTTAGGTTTAGGATAAGAGTTAGGGTTAAGGTAAGGGTTAGGGAGAGGGTGAGGGTTAGGGTTAGGTTTAGTGTAAGGGTAAGGGTTAGGATTAGGATTAGGGTTAGGTTTAGTGTTTGGGTAAGGTTAGGGTTAGGGTAACGGTCAGTTTTAGGGTTAGGGTTAGGTTTTGGGTTAGGTTTATGGTAAGGGTTAGTGTTAGGTTTAAAGTAAGGGTTAGGTTAAGGGTTAGGGTTAGGGTTAGGGTAAGGGTAAGGGTTAGGGTTACGTTTAGGTTTAGGTTTACGTTTAGGGTTAGGGTAAGGGTAAGGGTTAGGGTTAGGGTAAGGGTTAGGGTAAGGGTTAGGGTTAGGGTAAGGGTAAGTGTTAGGGTTAGTGTTAGGGTTAGGATAAGTGTAAGGGTTAGGTTTAGGGTTAGGGTTAGGGATTAGGGTTAGGGTTAGGTTTAGGTGTTAGGGTTAGGGTTAGGGTAAGGTTTAGGGTAAGGGTTATGTTTAGGGGTTAGAATTAGTGTTAGGTTTAGGTTAAGTGTTAGGGTTAGGGTTAGGGTTAGGGTTAGGATAAGGGTTAGCGTTAGGTTTAGGGTTAGGGTTAGGATTAGGGTAAGTTTAGGGTTATAGTTAGGGTTAGGGTTAGGGTAAGGTTTAGGAGTAGGGTTAGGGTAAGTGTTAGGGTTAGGGTTAGGGTAAGATTTAGGCTTAGGGTTACGGTTAGGGTAAGAGTAAGTGTTAGGGTTAGGGTTAGGGTTAGGTTTAGGGTTAGAGTTAGGGTTAGGGTTAGGATAAGGGTTAGGGTTAGGGTTAGGGTTATGTTTAGGGTAAGGGTAAGTGTTAGTGTTAGTGTTAGGGTTATGGTAAGGGTTAGGGTTAGGTTAGGGTTAGGTTTAGGGTTGGGGTTAAGTTTAGGGTTAGCGTTAGAGTAAGGGTTAGGGTTAGGGTTAGGGTTAGGGTTAGTATAAATGTTAGGGTTAGGTAAGGGTAAGGGTTAGGGTTACGGTTAGGTAAGGGTAAGGGTTAGGCTTAGGGTTAGGTTTAGGGTTAGGTTTAGGGTTAGGGTAAGGGTAAGGGTAAGGGTTAGGGTTAGTTTTAGGGTTAGGATAAGGGTAAGAGTTAGGGTTACGGTTAGGGTTAGGGGTTAGGGGTAGTTTAGGGTTAGGGGTTAGGGTTAGGCTTAGGGTTAGGGTTAGGGTAAGGGTTAGGGTTAGGGGTTAGGGGTAGTTTAGGGTTAGGGGTTAGGGTTAGGCTTAGGGTTAGGGTTAGGTTAAGGGTTAGGGTTAGGGTTAGAGATAGGGTAAGGGTAAGTGTTAGTGTTAGGGTTAGTGTTAGGGTTAGGGTAAGGGTTAGGGTTACGGTTAGGTTTAGGTTTAGGGTAGGATTAAGGTTAGGGTTAGGGTAAAGGTAAGGGTTAGGTTAGGGTTAGGGTTAGGGTAAGTGTTAGGGTTAGGGTTAGGTTTAGGGTTATTGTTAGTGTAAGGATAAGGGTTAAGGTTAGGGTTACGGTTAGTGTTAGGGTTAGGGTAAGGGTTAGGGTTACGGTTAGGTTTAGGTTTAGGGTAGGATTAAGGTTAGGGTTAGGGTAAAGGTAAGGGTTAGGTTAGGGTTAGGGTTAGGGTAAGTGTTAGGGTTAGGGTTAGGTTTAGGGTTATTGTTAGTGTAAGGATAATGGTTAAGGTTAGGGTTACGGTTAGTGTTAGGGTTAGGGTAAGGGTTAGGGTTAGGTTAAGGGTTATGGTTATGGTTATGGTTAGGGTTAGGGTTAGAGTAAGGTTAAGTGTTAGTGTTAGTGTTAGGGTTAGGGTTAGAGTAAGGGTTAGGGTTAGGGTTAGGGTTAAGGTAAGGGTAAGGATTAGGGTTAGGATTAGGGTTAGGTTTATTGTTAGGGTAAGGGTTAGGGGTTAGGGTTAGGGTTAGGGTAAGGGTTAGGGTTACTGTTAGGGTTAGAGTTAGGTTAAGGGTTAGGGTTAGGGTTAGGGTTAGGTTAAGGATAAGTGTTATGGTTAGCGTTAGGGTTAGGGTTAGGGTAAGGGTAAGTGTTAGGGTTAGGTTTAGGGTTAGGGTTAGGGTTAGGGTTAGGATAAGGGTAAGGGTTAGGGTTAAGTTTATGGTTAGGTTTAGGTTTAGGGTTAGGGTAAGGGTAAGGTTTAGGTTTAGGGTTAGGGTTAGGGTAAGGGTAATGGTTAGGTTTAGGGTTAGGATTAGGTTTAGGGTTATGGTTAGGGTTAGGGAAAGGATAAGGGTTAGGGTTAAGGTTAGGTTTAGGGTTAGGGTTAGGGTTAGGATAAGCGTAGGAGTTAGGGTTATGGTTAGAGTTAGGGTTAATATAAGGTTTAGCGTTAGGGTTAGGGTTAGGGTTAGGATAAGGGTTAGGGTTAGGGTTAGGGTTAGGGTAAGTGTTCGGGTTAGGGTTAGGTTTAGGGTTAGGGTTAGTGTAAGTGTTAGGGTTAGGGTTAGGGTTAGGATTAGGATAAGGGTTAGTGTTAGGGTTAGGGCTAAGGTTAGGGTAAGAGTTATGGTTAGGGGTTTGTTTAGGTTTAGGGTTAGGGTTAGGTTGAGGATACGGATTAGTGTTAGGGATAGGGTTAGGGTTAGAGTAAGGGTAAGTGTTAGTTTTAGGGTTAGTGTTAGGGTTAGGGTAATGGTTAGGGTTAGGGTTAGGGTTAGGATAAAGGTAAGGGTTACGGTTAGGATTAGGGTAAGGGTTAGGGTTAGGGTTAGGGTTAGGGTAAGGGTAAAGGTTAGAGTTAGGTTTAGGTTAAGGGTAAGTTATAGGGTTAGGGATAGGGTTAGGGTTAGGGTTAAGTTTAGTGTTAGGGTTAGGGAAAGGGTAAGGTTTAGGGTTATGGTTAGGGTTAGGGTTAAAGTGAGGGGTAGGGTTAGGTTAAAGGTAAGGGTTAGATTTAGGTTTAGGTTTAGATTTAGGGTAAGGGTAAGGTATAGGGTTAGGGTTAGGGTTAGGGTTAAGTTTAGGGTTAGGGTTATGGTAAGGGTAAGGGGTAGGGTTAGGGTTAGGGTTATGGTTAAGGTTAGGGTTAGGGTTATGGTAAGGTAAGGCTTAGGTTAGGGTTAGGGTTTGGGTTAGGGTAAGGGTTAGGGTTAGGGTTAGGGTTAGGTTTAGGGTTAGGGTTAGGGTTAGGGTTAGAGTAAGGGTAAGCGTTAGGGTTAAGGTTAGGGTTAGTGTTAGGCTAGGGTTAGGGTAAGGGTAACTGTGAGGGTTAGGTTTAGGGTTAGGGTTAGAGTAAGGGTAATGTTTAGGTTTAGGGTTAGGGTTAGGGTTAGGGTTTAGGTGACGGTTAGGGTTAGGGTAAGGGTAAGGGTTAGGGTTAGGTTTAGGGTTAGTGTTAGGCTAAGGGTAAGGGTAAGGGTAAGGGTTAGGTTAGGGTTAGGGTTAAGGTAAGGGTTAGGGTTAGGGTTAGGGTAAGGGTTAGGGTTAAGGTTAGGGTTAGGTTTAGGGTTAAGGTTAGGGTTAGGGTTAAGGTAAGGGTAAGGGTTAGGGTTAGGGATAGGGTTAGGTTTAGGTTTAGGGTTAAGGTCAGGGTTAGGGTTAGGAAAGGATAAGGGTTAGGGTTAGGTTTAGGTTTAGGTTTAGGGTTAGTATTAAGTTTAAGGTTAGGGTTAGGGTTAGGGAAAATATAAGGTTTAGGGTTAGGGTTTAGTGTTGGGGTTAAGGTTAGGGTTAGGGTAAGGGTTAGGGGTAGGGTTGGGTAAGAGTTAGGGTTAGGAGTTAGAGTTAGTGTTAGGGTTAGTTTAAGGATTAGGTTAGGGTTAGGTTTAAGGTTAGGATTAGGATAAGGGTTAGGGTTATGGTCTAGTTTAGGGTAAGGGTTAGGGTTAGGGTTGAGGTTAGGGTTTGTTTTAGGGTTAGGGTGAGGGCAGGGTAAGGGTAAGGGTTAGGTTAAGGACTAGGGTTAGGGTTAGGTTAAGGGTTAAGGTTAGGGTTAGGGTTAGGTTTAGGTTTAGTGTTTGGGTTAAGGTGAGGGTTAGGGTAGGGTTAGGTTTAGGGTTAGGGTTAGGGTTAGGGTTAGAGTTAGGGTAAGGGTATGTGTAAGGGTAAGTGTTAGGTTTAGGGTTAGCATTAGGGTAAGCATAAGTTTAGGGTTAGAGTTAGGGTTAAGGTAAGGGTAAGGGTAAGGGTTAGGTTAGGGTAAAGTTAAGTTTTAGGGTTAGGGTGATGGTAAGGGTTAGGGTTAGGGTTAGGGTTATTTTTAGGGTTAGGTTTAGGGTTAGGGTAAGGGTAAGAGTTACGGTTAGGGTTAGGGTTAGGATAAGGGTTAGGTTAGGTTAGGGTCAGGGTTAGGGTAAGGGTTCGGTTTAGGGTTAGGGTTAAGGTGAGGGTTAGGGTTAGGGTAATGGTAAGAGTTAGGGTTAGGTTTAGGGTTAGGGTTAGGGTAAGTGTAAGGTGTAGGGTTAGGGATAGGGTTATGGTTAAGGTTAAGTTTAGGGTTATAGTTAGGGTAAGGGTAAGGGTTAAGGTTAGGGTTAGGGTTAGGGTTAGGGTTAAGGTGAGGGTTATGGTTAGGGTAAGGGTAAGGGTTAGGGTTAGGTTTAGGGTTAGGTTAGTGCAAGTGTAAGGTATAGGTTTAGGTTTAGGGTTAGGGTTAGGTTTAAGTTTAGGGTTAGGGTTAGGTTAAGGGTAAGGGTTAGGGTTAGGGTTAGGGTTTAGGTTAGGGTCAGGGTTAGGGTAAGGGTAAGGGTTAGGTTAGGGTGAGGGTTAGGGTTAGGGTAAGGGTTAGGTTTAGGGTTAGGTTTAGGGTTAGGGTAAGGGTTAGGGTTAGGGTTAGGTTTAGAGTTAGGGTTAGGGTTAGGGCTAAAGTAAGGGTAAGGGTTAGGGTTAAGTTTAGGGTTAGGGTTAGGGTTAGGGTTAGGGTAAGGGTAAGGGTTAGGTTTATGGTTAGGATTAGGTTTAGGGTTAGGGTTAGGGTTAGGTATAGGGAAAGGATAAGGGTTAGGGTTAAGTTTAGGTTTAGCGTTAGGGTTAGGGTTAAGGTGAGGGTTAGGGTTAGGGTAAGGGTAAGGGTTAGGGTAAAGTTTAGGGTTAGGGTTAGGGTTAGGTTTAGGGTTAGGGTAAGGTTTAGGATTAGGGTTAGGGTTATGGTAAGGGTTAGGGTTAGGGTTAGGGTTAGGCTTAGGTTAGGGTTAGGGTTAGGTTTAGGATAAGTTTTGGGTTAGGGCAGGGGTTAGGGTTAAGGATAGTGTTAGGGTTAGGGATAGGGTTAGAGTAAGGGTAAGTGTTAGTTTTAGGGTTAGTGTTACGGTTAGGGTAATGGTTAGGGTTAGGTTTAGGGTTAGGGTTAGGGTTAGGGTAAGGGTAAGGTTTACGGTTAGGGTTAGGGCAAGGCTTAGTGTTGAGGATATGGTTAGGGTTAGGGTAAGGGTAAGGGATACGTTAGGGTTAGGGTTAGGGTTAGGGTAAGGGTTAGGTATAGAGTTAGGGTTAGGGTTAAGGTGAGGGTTAGGGTTAGGGTAAGGGTAAGGGTTAGGGTTAGGTTTAGGGTTAGGGTTAGTGTAAGGGTAAGGTATAGGGTTAGGGTTAGTGTTAGGGTTAAGTTTAGGGTTAGGGTTAGGGTAAGGGTAAGGTGTAGGGTTAGGGTTAGTGTTAAGGTTAGGGTTAGGGTTAGGGTAAGGATAAGGGTTAGCTTAGGGTTAGGGTTAGGGTTAGGGTAAGGGTTAGGGTTAAGGTTAGGTTTAGGGTTAGGGTTAGGGTTAGGGTTAGAGAAATGTAAGGATTAGGGTTAAAGTTAGGGTTAGTGTTAGGCTTAGGGTTAGGGTAAGGGTAAGGGTGAGGGTTAGGTTTAGGGTTAGGGTTAGGGTAAGGGTAAGGGTAAGGGTAATGGTTAGGTTTAGGGTTAGGTTTAGTGTTAGGGTTAAGGTGAGGGTTAGGGTTAGGGTAAGGGTAAGGGTTAGGTTATGGTTAGGGTTAGGGTTATGGTAAGGGTAAGTGTTAGGGTTAGGGTTAGGTTAGGGTTAAGGTTAGGGTTAGTGTTAAGGTAAGGTTAAGGCTTAGATTAGGGTTAGGGTTAATGTAAGGGTTAGGGATAGGGTTAGTTTTAGGGTTAGGGTTAGGGTGAGGGTTAGGGTTAGGGTTAAGGTTAGGGTTAGGTTTAGGATTAAGGTTAGGGTTAGGGTTAAGGTAAGGGTAAGTTTAAGTTTAGAGTTAGGGTTAGGTTTAGGGTTAAGGGTAGGGTTAGGGTTAGGGAAAGGATAAGGGTTAGGGTTAGGGTTATGGTTAGGTTTAGGGTTAGGATTAACTTTAGTGTTATGGTTAGGGTTAGGGTTAGGGATAGGATAAGTTTTAGGGTTAAGGTTGAGTGTTGGGGTTAAGGTTAGGGTTAGGGTAAGGGTTACGGTTAGGGTTGGGGTAAGGGTTAGCGTTAGGGGTTAGAATTAGTGTTAGGGTTAGGTTAAGGGTTAGGTTAGGGTTAGGGTCAGGGTTAGGGTAAGGGTTAGGTTTAGGTTTAGGTTTAAGGTGAGGGTTAGGGTTAGGGTAAGGGTAATGGTTAGGGTTAGGTTTAGGGTTAGGGTTAGGGTAAGTGTAAGGTATAGGGTTAGGGATAGGTATAGGGTTAGGGTTAGGGTAAGGTTTAGGCTTAGGGTTAGTGTAAGTGTAAGGTTTAGGGTTATGGTTAGTGTAAGGGTAAGGGTTCGGGTTAGGGTTAGGTGTAGGGTTAGTGTTAAGGTGAGGGTTAGGTTTAGGGTAAGGGTAAGGGTTAGGGTTAGGTTTAGGGTTAGGGTTAGGGTAAGGGTAAGGTATAGGGTTAGGGTTAGGTTTTGTGTTAGGTTTAAGTTTAGGGTTAGGGTTAGGGTAAGGGTAAGGGTTAGGGTTAGAGTTAGAGTTAGGGTATGGGTTAGGGTTAGGGTTAGGTTAGGGTTAAGGTTAGGGTTACTGTTAAGGTAAGGGTAAGGGTTAGGTTAGGGTTAAGGTTAAGGTAAGGGTTAGGGATAGGGTTAGGGTTAGGGCTAGGGTTAGGATTAGGGTTAGGGTTAGGGTTAAGGTTAGGGTTAGGGTTAGAATTACTGTTAGGTTTAGGGTTAAGATAAGGGGAAGTTTAAGGTTAGGGTTAGGTTTAGGGTTAGGTTTAGGTTAAGGTTAGGGTTAGGGTTAGGGAAAGGATAAGGGTTAGGGTTAGGGTTAGGGTTAGGTTTAGGGTTAGGATTAACTTTAGGGTTAGGGTTAGGGTTAGTGTTAGGGAAATGATAAGGGTTAGGGTTAAGGTTGAGTGTTGGGGTTAAGGTTAGGGTTAGGGTAAGGTTTACGGTTAGGGTTGGGGTAAGGGTAAGGGTTAGGGGTTAGAGTTAGTGTTAGTGGTAGGTTAAGGGTTAGGTTAGGGTTAGGTTTAAGGTGAGGACTAGGATAAGGGTAAGGGTTAGGGTCAGATTTAGGGTAAAGGTAAGGTTTAGGATTAGGACTAGGGTTAGGTTTAGGTTAAGGGTTAGGGTTAGGGTTAGGGTTAGGTTTAGTGTTTGGGTTAAGGTGAGGGTTAGGGTAAGGGTTAGGTTTAGGGTTAGGGTAAGGGTAAGGGTTACGGTTACGGTTAGGGTAAGGGTTAGGGTTAGGGTTAGGGTTAGGGTTAGGGTTAGGGTTAGGGTAAGGGTTAGGTTAGGGTTAGGGTCAGGGTAGGGTAAGGGTTAGGTTTAGGTTTAGGGTTAAGGTGAGGGTTATTGTTAGGGTAAGAGTAAGGATTAGGGTTAGGTTTAGGGTTAGGGTTAGGGTAAGTGTAAGGTATAGGGTTAGGGATAGGGTTAGGGTTAGGGTTAAGTTGAGGGTTATGGTTAGGGTAAGGGTAAGGGTTAGGGTTAGGGTTAGGGGTAGGGTTAGGGTAAAGGTGAGGGTTAGGTTTAAGGTTACGGTAAGGGTTAGGTTTAGGTTAGGGTTAGAGTTAGGGTTAGAGTAAGGGTAAGGGTTAGGGTTAAGGTTAGGGTTAGGTTTAGAGTAAGGGTAAGGGTTAGGGTTAAGGTTAGGTTTAGGGTTAGGGTTAGCGTTAGGGTAAGGGTAATGGTTAGGGTTAGGTTTAGGGTTAGGGTTAGGGTAAGTGTAAGTGTTAGATTTAGGATTAGGGTTAGGTTATGGTTAGGGTTAGGGTTAGGGGAAGGATAAGTGTTAGGGTTAGGTATAGGTTTAGGGTTAGGGTTAGGGTTAGGGTTAAGGTGAGGGTTAGGTTTAGGTTAAGGGTAAGGGTTAGGATTAAGTTTAGGGTTAGGGTTAGGGTAAGGGTAAGGGTTAGGGTTAGGGTTAGGGTTAGGGTTAAGTTGAGGGTTAGGGTTAGGGTAAGGGTAAGGGTTAGATTTAGGGTTAGGGTTAGGGTAAGGGTAATGTATAGGGTTAGGGTTAGGGTTAGGGTTATTTTTAAGTTTAGGGTTAGGGTTAGGGGAAGGGTAAGGGTTAGGTTTAGGGTTAGGGTTAGGGTTAAGGTTAGGGTTAGGGTTAGGGTAAGGGTAAGATTTAGGTTAGGGTTAGGGTAAGGGTAAGAGTTAGGTTTAGGCTTAGGGTTAGGTTTAGGGTTAGGGTTAGGGTTAGGGAAAGGATAAGGGTTAGGGTTAAGTTTAGGTTTAGGGTTAGGGTTAGGGTTAAGTTGAGTGTTAGGGTTAGGGTAAGAGTAAGGGTTAGGATTAGGGTTAGGGTTAGGGTAAGGGTAATGTATAGGGTTAGGGTTAGGGTTAGGGTCAGGTTTAGGTATAGGGTTAGGGTTAGAGGAAGGGTAAGAGTTAGGGTTAAGGTTAGGGTTAGGGTTAGGGTTAGGGTAAGGGTAAGGGTTAGGGTTAGGTTTAGGGTTAGGGTTAGGGTAAGTGTAAGGGTTAGGTTTAGGGTTAGGGTTAGGTTTAGGATTAGGGTTAGTGTTAGGGTTAGGGAAATGATAAGGGTTAGGTTTAAGATTAGGTTTAGTGTTAGGGTTAGGGTTAAGGTGAAGGTTAGGGTTAGGGGAAGGGTAACTGTTAGGGTTAGGTTTAGGTTTAGGGTTAGGGTAAGGGTAAGGGTTAGGGTTAGTGTTAGGGTTAGGTTTAGGGTTAGGGTTAGGGTTAGGGTAAGGATAAGGATTAGGGTTAGGATTAGGTTTAGGGTAAGGGTAAGGGTTAGGGTTAGGATTAGGGTAAGGGTTAGGGTTAGGGTTAGGGATAGATTTACGATTAGGGTTAGGTTAAGGGTATGGGTTAGGGATAGGGTTAGGGTTAGGGTAAGGGTTAGGGTTAGGGGTTAGGTTTAGGGTTAGGGTAGGGTTAGGGTTAGTGTTAGGGTTAGAGTTAGGGGAAGGGTAAGAGTTAGGGTTAGGGTTAGGGTAAGGATTAGGGTTAAGTTTAGCTTTAGGGTAGGGGTTAGGGTAAGGTTAAGGCTGATGTTTAGGGTTAGGTTTAGGATAAGCGTAAGAGTTAGGGTTAGGGTTAGGGTTAGGGGTTAGGTTTGGGGTTAGGGTTAGGGTTAGGGTTAGGTTTTAGGATTAGGGTTAGGGTTAGTGTAAGAGGTAGAGTTAGGGATAGGGTTAGGGTTAAGGTTAGAGTTAGGGTTCGGGTAAGGGTAAGGGTTACGTTAGGGTTAGGTTTAGAGTTAGGGTAAGGGCTAGGGTTAGGGTTAGGGTTAGGTTTAGGGTTAGGATTATGGTTAGGGTAAGGGTAAGAGTTAGGGTTAGGGTTAGGGTTAGGGGTTAGGGTTGGGGTTAGGGTTAGTGTTAGGGGTTAGGATTAGGGTTAGGGTAAGGGTAAGAGTTAGAGTGAGGGTTAGGGTTAGGGTTAAGGTTAGAGTTAGGGTTAGGGTAAGGGTAAGGGTTAGGTTTAGGGTTAGGATTAGGGTTAGGGTAAGGGTAATGGTTAGGTTAGGTTTAGGATCAGGTTTAGGGTTAGGGTTAGGGTTAGTGAAAGGATAAGGTTTAGGGTTAAGGTTAAGTTTAGAGTTAGGGTTAGGGTAAGGGTTAGGATAAGCGTTTGGGTTAGGCCAAGGGTAAGGGTTATGTTAGGGTTCGAATTGGGTTAGGGTACAGGTTAGGGTTAGGGTTAGGGTTAGGGAAAGATAAGAGTTAGGGTTAAGGTTAGGTTTAGGGTTAGGGTTAGGGTTAAGGTGAGGGTTAGTTTTGAGTATGTGTAAGGGTTAGGTTTTGGGTTAGGTTAGGTTAAGGGTAATGGTTAGGGCTAGGGTTAGGGTTAGGGTAAGGGTAAGGGTTAGGGTTAAGGTTAGGGTTAGGGTTAGGTTTAGGTTTAGGGTTAGGGTTAGGGTTAGGGTAAGGGTTAGAGTTAGGATTAGGGTTAGGGTTAGGGTAAGGGTTAAGGTTAGGGTTAGGGTTAGTATTAGGTTAAGGGTTAGGGTTAGGAGTTACGGTTAGGGTTAGGGTTAGGGTTAGGGTTAGGGTAAGGGTAAGGTATAGGTTTATAGATAGGGATAGGGTTAGGGTTAGGTTTAGTGTTAGGGTTAGCGTAAGGGTAAGAGATAGGGTTAGGGTTAGGGTTAGGGTTAAGGTTAGGGTTAGGGTAAGGGTAAGGGTTAGGTTAGGGTTAGGGTTAGGTTTCGGTTTAAGTTTAGAGTTAGGTTTAGGGT
>JANJXV010000038.1:10217500-10245000 GCA_024803745.1 Megascapheus bottae
TAGGGTTAGGTTTACGGTAAGGGTAAGAGTTAGGGTTAGGGTTAGGGTTAGGTTTAGGGTAAGGGTTAGGGTTAGGGTTAGGGTTAGTTTTAGGGTAAGGGTTAGGGTTAGGGTTAGGGTTAGGTTTAGGGTTTGGGTTAGGATAAGGGTTAGGGTTAGGGTTAGGGTAAGGGTTAGGGTTAGGGGTAGGGTTAGGTTTAGGGTTAGGGTAAGGGTAAGGGTTATATTTAGGATTAGTGTTGGTTAAGGTTTAGGTAAGGGTAATTGTTGGGGTTAGGTTTAGTGTTAGGGTTAGGGTAAGGATAAGTGTTAGGGTTAGGGTTCGGGTTCGGGATACGGTTAGGGTAAGGGTTAGGGATAGGGTTAGGGTTAGGGTAAGGGTAAGTGTTAGGGTTAGGGTTAGGGTTAGGATTAGGGTAATTGTTAGGGAATTGGTTAGGGTTAGGGTTAAGTTTAGGGTTGGGGTTAAGGTTAGGTTTAGGGTTAGTGTAAGTGTTAGAGTTAGGTTTAGGGTTAGGGTTAGGGTAAGGGTTAGTGTTAGGGTTGGGGTTAGGGTAAGGGTAAGTGTTAGGGTTAGGGTTAGGTTTAGGAGAAGGGTAAGGTTTAGGCTTAGGTTTAGGGGTTAGTGTTAGGGTTAGCTTAGGGTTATGGTTAGGGTTAGAGTAAGGGTAAGCGTTAATGTTAGGGTTAGGGTTAGGGTAAGGTTTAGGGTTAGGGTTACGGTTAGGATAAGGGTAAGGGTAAGTGTTAGGGTTAGGGATACGGTTAGGATAAGGGTAAGTGTTAGGGTTAGGGTTTGGGTTAAGGTAAGTGTTAGGGTAAGAGTTAGGATTAGGGTTAGGGTAAGTGTTAGTGTTAGGGTTAGGGTTAGGGTAAGGGTTAGGGTTAGGGTTAGGTTTAGGGTTGGGATTAAGGTTAGGGTTAGGCTTAGGGTAAGGGTAACGGTTAGGATTAGGTTTAGGGGTTACTGTTAGGGTTAGGTTTAGGGTTAGAATTACGGAAGGATAAGGGATAGGGCTAGGGATAGGGATAGGTGTAGGGTTAGGTTTAGGGTTAGGGTAAGGGTAATGGTTAGGGTTAGGGTTAGGGTTAAGTTTAGAGTTAGGGTTAGGGTAAGGTTAAGGTTAGGGTTGGGGTTAGGGTTAGGGTAAGGGTAAGGGTTAGGGTTAGGGTTAGGGTTAGGGTAAGTGTTAGGGGTTAGGGTTAGGGTTAGGGTAAGGGTTAGGTTTAGGGTAATGTTTAGGGTTACTGTTAGGGTTAGGGTTAGGGTAAAGGTAAGGGTTAGCGTTAGGGTTAGATTAGGGTTAGGGTTAGTGTATGGGTAAGGTTTATGATTAGGGTTAGTGTAAGGGTAAGGTTTAGCGTTAGGGTTAGGGATAGGCTTAGTGTTAGGGTAAGAGTAAGGGTTAGGTTTAGGGTTAGGTTTACCGTAAGGGTAATAGTTAGGTTGAGGGTTAGGGTTAGGTTTTGCGTAAGGGTTAGTGTTAGGGTTAGGGTTAAGGTGAGGTTTAGGGTTAGGGTAAGGGTATGGTTATTGTTAGGGTTAGGGTTAGTGTTAGGTTTAGGGTTAGGGTTAGGGTATGGGTAAGGGTTAGGATTAGGGTTAGGGTTAAGGTTAGGGTTAGGGTTAGGGTTAGGTTTAGGGTTAGGGTTAGTGTAAGGGTAAGGGTTAGGGTTAGGTTTAGGGTTAGGGTTAAGGTTACGGTTAGGGTTAGGGTTAGGTTTAGGGTTAGGGTAAGGGTAAGGTTTATTTTTAGGATTAGGGTTGGTTAAGGTTTAGGTTTAGGGGTTAGGTTTAGGGTTAGGGTTAGGGTAAGGATAAGTGTTAGGGTTAGGGTTAGGGTTCAGGTTCGGGTTAGGTTAAGGGTTAGGGATAGGGTTAGGGTTAGTGTAAGGGTAAGTGTTAGGATTAGGGTTAGGGTTAGGGTAAGTGTTAGGGAATTGGTTAGGGTTAGGGTTAAGTTTAGGGTTGGGGTTAAGGTTAGGTTTAGGGTTAGGGTAAGGGTAAGGGTTAGGGTTAGGGTTAGGGCAAGTGTTAGGGATAGGTTAGGCTTATGGTTAGGGTTAGGGTAAGGGTTAGGGTTAGGGTTAGGGTTGGGGTTAGGGTAAGGTTAAGTGTTAAGGTTAGGGTTACGGTTAGGATAAGGGTAAGGTTTAGGCTTAGGGTTAGGGGTTAGGGTTAGGGTTAGGTTAGGGTTAGGGTTAGGGTTATAGTAAGGGTAAGCGTTAATGTTAGGGTTAGGGTTAGGGTTAGGTTTAGGGTTAGAGTTAGGGTTAAGGTGAGGGTTAGTGTTAGCGTAAGGGTAAGGGTTAGAATTAGGTTTAGGGTTAGGGTTAGGGTAAGGGTAAGGGTTATTGTTAGTGTTAGGGTTAGGTTTAGGTTTACGGTAGCATTAAGGTTAGGGTAAGGGTTTGTTTTAGGGTTAGGTTTAGGGTTACGGTTAGCATTAAGGTTAGGGTAAGGGTTAGGTTTAGGGTTAGTGTTAGGTATAAGGTTAGGGTTATTTTTAGGGTAAGGGTTAGGTTAGGGATACGGTTAGGGTTAGGGTAAGGGTAAGGGTTAGGTTTAAGGTTAGGGTTATGGTTAGGGTTAGAGTAAGGGTAAAGGTTAGGGTTAGCTTTAGGGTTAGGGTTAGGTTTAGGGTTAGGGTTAGGGTTAGGGATAGGATAAGGGTTAGGGTTAGGGTTAAGGTTAGGGTTAGGGTTAGGGTTAAGGTGAGGGTTAGGGTTAGGGAAAGGGTAAGGGTTAGGGTTAGGTTTAGGCTTAGGGTTAGGGTAAGGGTTAAGGGTTAGGTTTAGGATTAGGGTTATGGTTAGGGTAATGTTAAGGGTTAGGGTTAGGTTAAGGGTAAGGGTTAGGGTTAGGATTAGGGTTAGGTTTAGGGTAAGTGTTAGTTATAGTGTTAGGGTTAGGGTTAGGGTAAGGTTAAGGTTTAGGGTAAGGGTTAGGGTTAGGGTAAGGATTAGGGTTAGGTTTAGGGGTTATGGTTGGGGTTAGGGTTAGGGTTAGGGTTAGGGTAATTTTAGGTTTAGGGTTAGGGTAAAAGTTATGGTTAGGTTTAGGTTTAGGATAAGCGTTAGTGTTAGGGTTAGGGTTAGGGTAAGGGTTAGGATTAGGTTAGGATTAGGGTTCGGGTTAGGGTAAGGGTTAGGTTTAGGGTTAGGGTTAGGGTTAAGGTGAGGGTTAGGGTTAGGTTAAGGGTAAGGGTTAGGGTTAGGTTTAGGGTTAGGGTTAGTGTAAGTGTAATGTATAGGGTTATTGACAGGGTTAGGGTTAAGGTTAAGTGTAGGGTTGGAGTTAGGGGAAGGGTAAGGGTTAGGGTTAGGGTTAGGGTTAGGGTTAAGGGGAGGGGTAGGGTTAGGGTAAGGTTAAGGGTTAGGTTTCGGTTAAAGGTTAGGTTTAGGATAAGGGTAAGGCATAGGGTTAGGTTTAGGGTTAGGGTTAAGTTTAGGGTTAGGGTTAGGATAAGGGTAAGGTTTAGGGTTAGGTTTAGGGTTAGGGTTAAGGTTAGGGTTAGGGTTAGGGTAAGGGTAAGGGTTAGGTTAGGGTTAGGGTTAGGGTTAGGGTAAGGGTTAGGGTTAGGGTTAGGGTTAGAGTTAGGGTTAGCGTTAGGTTTAGGGTTAGGGTTAGGGTAAGGGTAATGGTTAGGTTTAGGTTTAGGGTTAGGTTTAGGGTTAGGGTTAGGGTTACTGTTAAGGAAAGGATAAGGGTTAGGGTTAAGTGTAGGTTTAGGGTTAGGGTTAGGGTTAAGTTGAGGGTTAGGGTTAGGGAAAGGCTAAGGTTTAGGGTTAGGGTTAGGGTAATGGTTAGGGTTAGGGTTAGGGTTAAGGTAGGGGTTAGGGTAAGGGTAAGTCTTAGGGTTAGGGTTAGGATAAGGGTAAGGGTTAGGGTTAGGGTTAGGGGTTAGGGGTTAGGGTTAGGGTTAGGGTTAGGGGTTAGAGTTATTGTTAGGGTTAGTTTAAGGTTTAGGGTTAGTGTTAGGGTAAGGTTAAGGTTTAGGGGTAGAGGTAGGGTTAGGGTAAGGGTTAGGTGTAGGGGTAGGGTTAGGTTTAGGATTATGGTTAGGGTTAAGCGTAGGGTAAGGGTAAGTATTAGGGTTAAGTTCAGGGTTAGGTTTAGGTTTAGGGTTAGAGTTAGGGTTAGGGTTAGGGTAAGGGTATGTGTTAGGGTTAGGCTTAGGGTTAAGCTAAGGGTTAGGGTTAGGGTTAGGTTTAGGGTAAAGGTTAGGGTTATGTTTAGGGTAAGGGTAAGGGTTAGGGTTAGGGTAAGAGTTAGGGTTAGGGTTAGGGTTAGGGTATGGGTTAGGATAAGGGTAATTGTTAGGGTTAGGGTTAGGATAAGCGTGAGGTTTAGGGTTAGGGTTAGGGTTGGGGGTTAGGGTTAGGTTTAGGGTTAGGGTTAGGGTTAGGGTTAGGGTAAGGGTGAGAGTTAGGGTTAGGGTTAGGTTTAGCTTTGGGGTTAAGAATAGGGTTACGGTAAGTGTAAGGATGAGGATTAGGGTTAGGGTTAGGGTAATAATTAAGTTTAGGGTTAGGGTTAAGGTTAGGGTTAGGGTTAGGGTTAGGGTTAGGGTAAGGTTTAGTGTTAGGGTTAGGGTAGGGTAAAGGTAAGGGTTAGGGTTAGGGATAGGGTTAAAGTTAGGATTAGGTTTAGGGTTAGGGTTAGGGTAAGGGTAAGGCTTAGGGTTAGGTTTAGGGTTAGGGTTAAGGTTAGGGTTAGGGTTTGGGTAAGGGTAAAGGTTAGGTTAGGGCTAGGGTTAGGGTTAGGATAAGGGTTAGGGTTAGGGTTAGGTTTAGGTTTAGGATTAGGTTTAGGGTAAGGGTTAGGGTTAGGGTAAGGGTAAGGGTTAGGTTTAGTGTTAGGGTTAGGTTTAGATTTAGGGTTAGGGTTAGGGAAAGGATAAGGGTTAGGGTTAAGATTAAGTTTAGGGTTAGGGTAAGGGTAAGGGTTAGGGTTAGGTTTAGTGTTAGGGTTAGGGTAAGGGTAAGGGTTAGGTTTAGTGTTAGGGTTAGGTTTAGGGTTAGGGTTAGGGTTAGGGTTAGGGAAAGGATAAGGTTTAGGTTAAGGTTAGGTTTAGGGTTAGGTTTAGGTTTAGGGTTAGGGTTAGGGTAAGGGTAAGGGCAAGGGTTAGGGTTAGGTTTAGGGTTAGGGTTAGGGTAAGGTTAAGGGTTAGGGTTAGGGTTAAGATTAGGGTTAGGTTTAGGGTTAGGGTTCAGGTAAGGGTAAGGGTTAGGGTTAAGGTTAATGTTAGGGTTAGGGTTAGGGTAAGGGTAAGTGTTAGGGTTAGGATTAGGGTTAGGGTTAGGGTAAGGGTTAGGGTTAGGGTTAGGGTTAGGTTTAGGGTTAGGGTTAGGGTAAGGGTAAGGGTTAGGTTTAGGATTAGGGACAGGGTTAGGTTAAGGGTAAGATTTAGGGTTAGTGTAAGGGTAAGGGATGCGGTTAGGTTTAGGGTTACGGTTAGGGTTAGGTTTAGGGTTAGGGTTAGGGTTAGTGTTAGGGTTAGGGTTAGGTTTAGGGTAAGGGTTAGGGTTAGGGATTAGGGTTAAGGTTAGGGTAAGGGTTAGGGTTAGTGTTAGGGTTAGGCGTTAGGGTTAGGTTTAAGGTTAGGGTTAGGGTAAGGATTTGTGTTAGGGTTAGGGTTAGGTTTAGGGTTAGGGTTTGGATAAGTGTAAGGGTTAGGGTTAGGGTTAGGGTGAGTGTCAGAGTTAGGGTTAGGGTTAGGGTTAGGGTAACGGTTAGGGGTTAGGGTTAGGGTTAGGATTAGGGTTAGGGTAAGTTTTAGGGTTAGGGTTAGGGTTATGGTTAGGATAAGGATAAGGGTTAGGGTTAGGGTTAGTGTAACGGTTAGGGGTTAGGTTAGGGTTAGTGTTAGGGTAAGAGTTAGGGTTAGAGTTATGGTTAGGATAAGGATTAAGGTTAGGGTTAGGGTTTAGGGTAATGGTAAGTGTTACGGTTAGGGTTAGGGTTAGGGTTAGGGTAATGGTTAGGGTTAGGGTTAGGGTTAGTTTTAGGGTTGGGGTTAAGGTTATGGTTAGGGTTAGGGTTAGCGTTAAGGGTTAGGGTTAGGGTTAGGTTTAGGGTTAGGATTAGGATTAGGGTTATGGTAAGGGTTAGGGTTAGGGTTAGGTTTAGGGTTAGGTTTAGGGTAAGGGTTAGGGTTAGGGTTAGTGTTAGGGTTAGGGTAAGGGTAAGGTGTAGTGTTAGAGTTAGGGTTCGGTTAGGTTTAAGTTTAGGGTAATGGTAAGGGTTAGGGTTAGGTTTAGGGTTAGGGTAATGGTTAGGGTTAGGGTTAGGGTTAGGTTAGGGTTTAGGGTAAGGGTAAGTGTTAAGGTTAGGGTTAGGATAAGGGTAAGGGTAAGGGTTAGGGTTAGGGTTAGAATTAGGGTAAGGGTTAGGGTTAGGGGTTAGAGTTAGTGTTAGGGTTGGTTTAAGGGTTATGGTTAGGGTTCAGGTTAGGGTTAGGGTTAGGATAAGGGTTAGGGTTAGGGTTAGGGTAAGGGTTAGGTTTGAGATTAGTGTTAGGTTTAGGGTTGGGATTAAGGTTAGGGTTAGGGTAAGTGTAAGGGATAGGGTTAGGGTTAGGGTTAGGGTTAGGGTAAGGATTAGGGTTAGGGTTAGGGTAAGGGTTAATGTTAGGGTTAGGGTTAGGGTTAGGTTTAGGGTTAGGGTTAGGGTAAGGGTAAGGGTTAGGGTTAGGGCTAGGGTTAAGGTTAGGGTTATTGTGAGGGTTAGGGTTAGAGGTAGGGTTAGTGTTAGGTTAAGGGTAAGGGTTAGCGTTAGGGTTAGGGTCAGGGTTAGGTTTATGGGTTGGTGTTAGGGTTAGGGTAAGAATTAGAGTTAGGGTTAGGGTTAGGTTTAGGGTAAGGGTTAGGTTTTGGGTTAGGTTTAGGGAATGGGTAAACGTTAGGGTTAAGGTTAAGGTTAGGGTTAGTTTCAGGGTTAGTGTTAGGGTTAGGTTAGGGTAAGAGTTAGGGTTAGGATTAGGGTTAGGGTTAGGTTTAGGGTTAGGGTTAGGTAAGGGTAAGGGTTAGGGTTAGGGTTAGGGTTAGTGTTTGGGTTAAGTTTAGGGATAGGGTAACGGTTAGCGTTAGGGCTAGGGTTAGGTTTATTTTTAGGTTTAGGGTTATGGTTAGGGTTAGGGTAGGGTTAGGGTAAGGGTATGTGTTAGCGTATGTGTTAGGGTTAGGGTTAGGGTTAGCATTAGGGTAAGGGTAAGGGTTAGGGTTAGGGTTAGGGTTAAGGTAAGGGGAAGGGGAAGGTTTAGGGTTACTGTTATGGTTAGGGTTAGTGTAATGGTTAGGGTTAGGGTTAGGGTTAGGGTAGTGGTTAGGGTAAGGGTATGTGTTAGAGTTAAGGTTAGGATAAGGGTAAGGGTTAGGGTTAGGGTTAGGGGTTAGGGGTTAGAGTTAGTGTTAGGGTTAGTTTAAGGGTTAGGGTTAGGGTTAGGGTAAGGGTTAGGATAAGGGTTAGGGTTAGGGTTAGGGTTAGTGTAAGGGTAAGGGTTAGTGGTAGAGGTAGGGTTAGGGTAAGGGTTAGGGGTAGGGTTAGGGTTAGGTTTAGGTTTAAGGTTAGGGTTAAGGGTAGGGTAAGGGTAAGGGTTAGGGTTAAATTCAGGGTTTGGTTTAGGTTTAGGTTTAGGGTTAGAGTTAGGGTTAGGGTAAGGGTATGTGTTATGGTTAGCGTCAGGGTTAAGCTAAGGGTTAGGGTTAGGGTTAGGTTTATGGTAAGGGTTAGGGTTAGGTTTAGGGTAAGGGTAAGGGTTAGGGTTAGGGTAAGAGTTAGGGTTAGGGTTAAGGTTAGGGTATGGGTTAGGATAAGGGTAATTGTTAGGGTTAGGGGTACAATAAGCCTGAGGGTTAGGGTTAGGGTTAGGGTTGGGGGTTAGGGTTAGGGTTAGGGTTAGGGTAAGGGTGAGAGTTAGAGTTAGGGTTAGGTTTGGGTTTGGGGTTAAGATTAGGGTTAGGGTAAGTGTAAGGATAAGGATTAGGGTTAGGGTTAGGGTTAGGGTAAGGATTAGGGTTAGGGTTAGGGTTAAGGCTAGGGTTAGGGCTAGGGTTAGGGTTAGGGTAAGGGTTAGGGTAAGGGTAAGGGTTAGGGATAGGGTTAAGGTTAGGGTTAGGTTTAGGGTTAGGGTTAATGTAAGGGTAAGGCTTAGGGTTTGGTTTAGCGTTAGGGTTAAGGTTAGGGTCATGGTTTGGGTAAGGGTAAAGTTTAGGTTAGGGCTAGGGTAAGGTTTAGGGTAATGGTTAGGGTTAGGGTTACCGTTAGGTTTAGGTTTAGGATTAGGGTTAGGATAAGGGGAAGGGTTAGGGTAAAGGTTAGGGTTAGGGTTGGGGTTAGGGTTAGGGTAAGGGTTAGGGTTAGTGTTAGGTTTAGGTTTAGATTTAGGGTTAGGGTTAGGGTTAGGGAAAGGATAAGGGTTAGGGTTAAGATTAAGTTTAGGGTTAGGGTAAGGGTAAGGGTTAGGGTTAGGTTTATGGTTAGGGTTAGGGTAAGGTTAAGAGTTAGGGTTAAGATTAGGGTTAGGTTTAGGGTTAGGGTTAAGGTAAGGGTAAGGATTAGGGTTAAGGTTAATGTTAGGGTTAGGGTTAGGTTAAGGGTAAGTGTTAGGTTTAGGATTAGGGTTAGTGTTAGGGTCAGGGTTAGGGTTAGGGTTAGGTTTAGGGTTAGGGACAGGGTTAGGTTAAGGGTAAGAGTTAGGGTTAGGTTTAGGGTAAGGGATACGGTTAGGTTTAGGTTTAGGGTTAGGGTTAGGGTTAGGGATTAGTGTTAAGGTTAATTTAAGGGTTAGTGTTAGTGTTAGGGTTAGTTTTAGATTTAAGGTTAGGGTTATTGTAAGGATAAGTGTTAGGGTTATGGTTAGTGTTAGGGTTATGGTTAGGGTTAGGTTTAGGGTTAGGGTTAGGATAAGGGTAAGGGTTAGGGTTAGGGTTAGGGTAATGATTAGGGGTTAGGTTAGGGTTAGTATTAGGGTAAGATTTAGGGTTAGAGTTAGGGTTAGGATAAGGAATAAGGTTAGTGTTAGGGTTAGGGTAATGGTAAGTGTTCCGGTTAGGGTTCGGGTTAGGGTTAGGGTAAGGGTTAGGGTTAGGGTTAGAGTTAGGTTTAGGGTTGCGGTAAAAGTTAGGGTTAGGTTTAGGGTAAGGGTTAGGGTTAGGGTTAGGGTTAGGGTTAAGGTTAGGTTTAGGGTTAGGTTTAGGGTTAGGATTAGGGTTAGGGTTAGGGTAAGGGTTAGGGTTTGGGTTAGGTTTAGGGTTAGGTTTAGGGTAAGGGTTAGGGTTAGGGTTAGGGTTAGGGTAAGGGTAAGGTGTAGTGTTAGGGTTAGGGTTGGGTTAGGTTTAAGGTTAGGGTAAGAGTAAGGGTTAGGGTTAGGTTTAGGGTTAGGGTAATGGTTAGGGTTAGGGTTAGAGTTAGGGTAGGGGTTAGGGTACGGGTAAGTGTTAAGGTTAGGATTAGGATAAGGGTAAGGGTTACGGTTAGGGTTAGAGTTATTGCTTAGGGTTAGGGTTAGGATTAGGGGTTAGGGTTAGGGTTAGAGTTAGAGTAACGGTTAGGGTTAGGGGTTAGAGTTAGTGTTAGGGTTGGTTTAAGGGTTATGGTTAGGGTTAGGGTTAGGGTTAGGGTTAGGATACGGGTTAGGGTTAGGGTTAGGGTTAGGGTAAGTCTTAGGGTTAGGGTTAGGGTTAGAGTTAGGGTAAGGTTTAGGGTTAGGGTTAGGTTTAGGGTAAGGGTAATGGTTAGGGTTAGGGTTAGGGTTAGGTTTAGGGTTAGGGTCAGGGTTAAGGTTAGGGTAAGGGTAAGGGTTAGGGTTAAGTTTAGGGTTAGGTTCAGGTTTAGGTTTAGGGTTAGAGTTAGGTTAGGGTAAGGGTATGTGTTAGGGTTACGGTTCGGGTTAGGGTTAAGCTAAGGGTGAGGGTTAGGGTTACGGTTATGTTTAGGGTAAGGGTTAGCGTTAGGTTTAGGGTAAGGGTAAGGTTTAGGGTTAGGGTTACTGTTAAGTTTGGGTTAGGTTTATGGTTAGGGTAAAGGTAAGGGTTAGGGTAAGGGTTAGGGTGAGGATAAGGGTTAGGGTTAGGGTATGGGTTAGTATAAGGGTAATTGTTAGTGTTAGGGTTAGGGTAATAGTGAGGGTTAGGGTTAGGTTTAGGTTTGTGGGTTAGGGTTAGGGTTAGGGTTAAGGTTAGAATTAGGGTTAGGGTTAGGGTTAGGGTTAGGTTAAGTGTTAGGGTTAGGGGTTAGGGTTATTGTTAGTGTTAGGTTAACGGTTACGGTTAGGGTTAGGGTAAGGGTTAGGGTTAGGGTTAGGATTAGGGTTCGGGTTAGGGCAAGGGGAATGGTTAGGGTTAAGGTTAGGGTTAGCGTTAGGGTTAGGGTTAGGGTAAGGGTTAGGGTTAGGGTAAGGGTAATGGTTAGGTTTAGAGTTAGAGTTAGGTTTAGGTTTAGGGTTTGGGTTAGGGTTAGGGAAAGAATAAGGTTTAGGGTTAAGGTTTGGTTTAGGGTTAGGGTAAGTGTAAGGTTTTGGGTTAGGTTTAATGTTAGGGTTAGGGTAAGGGTAAGGGTTAGGTTTAGTTTTAGGGTTAGGTTTATTGTTAGGGTTAGGGTTACGGAAAGGATGAGGGTTAGGTTAAGGTTAGGTTTAGGGTTAGGGTTAGGTTTAGGTTTAGGGTTAGGGTTAGTGTTAGGTTTAGGGTTAAGGTAAGTGTAAGGGTTAGTGTTAGGTTTAGGGTTAGGCTTAGGGCGAGGGTAATTGTTAGGGTTAGGGTTAGTGTTAGGGTTAGGTTTAGGGTTAGGGTAAGGTTTAGGGTTAGGGTTAGAGTTAGGGTTAGGGTTAGGTTAAGGGTAAAGGTTAGGGTTAGGGCTAGGCTTAGGGTTAGGGTTTAGGTTTAGGGTTAGGATTAGGGTTAGGTTAAGTGTAGGTTTACTGTTAAGGTAAGTTTAAGGGTTAGGGTTAGGGTGAGTGTCAGAGTTAGGGTTAGGGTTAGGATAAGGGTAAGGGTTAGGGTTAGGGATAGGGTTAGGGTAATGGTTAGGGGTTAGGTTAAGGATAGGGTTAGGGTAATAGTTAGGGTTAGAGTTAGGGTTAGGATAATGATTAAGGTTAGGGTTAGGGTTAGGGTAATGGTAAGTGTTACGGTTAGGGTTAGGGTTAGGGTTAGGGTTAGGGTTAGGTTTAGGGTTGGGGTTAGGTTTACGGTAAGGGTAATTGTTAGGGTTAAGGTTAGGGTTAGGTTTAGCGTAAGGATTAGGGTTAGGGTTAGGTTTAGGTTTACGGTAAGGGTAATTGTTAGGGTTAAGGTTAGGGTTAGGTTTAGCGTAAGGATTAGGGTTAGGGTTAGGTTTAGGTTTACGGTAAGGGTAAGATTTAGGGTTAGGGTTAGAGTTAGGGTTTGGGTTAGGGTTAGGGTTAGGGTAAGGGTTAGGGTTAGGGTTAGGGTTAGGTTTAGGGTTAGGGTAAGGGTAAGGGTTAGAGTTAGGATTAGGGTTGGTTAAGGTTTAGGTTTAGGAGTTAGGTTTAGGGTTAGCGTTAGGGTAAGGATAAGTGTTAGGGTAGGGGTGTTAGGGTTAGGGTTATGGTTAGGGTTAGGGTAAGTGTTAGGGAATTGGTTAGGGTTAGTTTTAAGTTTAGGGTTGGGGATAAGGTTAGGTTTAGGGTTAGGGTAAGTGTAAGGGTTAGGGTTAGGGTTAGGGTAAGTTTTAGGGTTAGGTTTAGGGTTAGGGTTAGGGTAAGGGTTAGGGTTAGGGTTAGGGTTGGGGTTAGGGTAAGTGTAAGTGTTAGGGTTAGTGTTAGGGTTAGGAGAAAGGTAAGGGTTAGGCTTAGATTTAGGGGTTAGGGTTAGGGTTAGGTTAGGGTTAGGGTTAGGGTTAGTGTAAGGGTAAGCGTTAATGTTAGGGTTAGGGTTAGGTTAAGGGTTAGGATTAGGGTTTCCGTTAGGATAAGGGTAAGGGTAAATGTTAGGGTTAGGGATACGGTTAGGATAAGGGTAAGGGTAAGTGTTATGGTTAGGGTTAGGGTAAGGGTTAGGTTTAGGGTTAGGTTTAGGGTTAGGTTTAGGGTTGGGGTTAAGGTTAGTATTAGGGTTAGGGTAAGGGTAAGGGTTAGGATTAGGTTTAGGTTTTACTCTTAGGGTTAGGGTTAGGGTTAGGGTTATGGAAGTGAAAGGGATAGGGCTAGGGCTAGGGTTACGGGTAGGGTTAGGTTTAGGGTTAGGGTAAGGGTAAGGGTAAGGGTTAGGGTGAGGGTTAGGGTTAAGGTTACGGTTAGGGTTAGGGTTAGGGTAAGGGTTAGGGTTAGGGTTAGGGTTAGATTAGGGTTAGGGTTAGGGTTAGGGTAAGGGTTAGGTTAGGGTTAGGTTTAGGGTTAGGGTTAGTGTAAGGGTTAGGGTTAGGGTTAGGGTTAGTGTAAGGGTAAGGTTTAGCGTTAGGGTTAGGGTTAGTGTTAGGGTAAGGGTAAGCGTTAGGTTTAGGGTTAGGTTTACCGTAAGGGTAATAGTTAGAGTTAGGGTTAGGGTTAGGGTTAAGTTGAGGTTTAGGGTTAGGGTAAGGTTATGGTTATTGTTAGGGTTAGGGTTAGTGTTAGGTTTAGGGTTAGGGTTAGGGTATGGGTAAGGGTTAGGGTTAGGGTTAGGGTTAGGGTTTGGGTTAGGATAAGGGTAAGGGTTAGGGTTAGGGTCAGGGTTAGGTTTAGGGTTAGGGTTAGTGTAAAGGTAAGGGTTAGGGTTAGGTTTAGGGTTAGGGTTAAGGTTAGGGTTAGGGTTAGGGTTTGGGTTAGGATAAGGGTAAGGGTTAGGGTTAGGGTAAGGGTTAGGGTTAGGGTTAGGGTAAGGGTAAGCGTTATTGTTAGGGTTAGGGTTGGTTAAGGTTTAGGGTTAGGGGTTAGGTTTAGGGTTAGGGTTAGGGTAAGAATAAGTGTAAGGTTAGGGTTAGAGTTCGGGTTAGGGTTAGGGTAAGGGTTAGGGATAGGGTTAGGTTTAGGGTAAGGGTAAGTGTTAGGGTTAGGGTTAGGGTAAGTGTTAGGGAATTGGTTAGGGTTAGGGTTAAGTTTAGGCTTGGGGTTAAGTTTAGGTTTAGGGTTAGGGTAAGGGTAAGTTTTAGGCTTAGGGTTAGGGCAAGTGTTTGGGTTAGGTTAGGCTTATGGTTAGGGTTAGGGTAAGGGTTAGGGTTAGGGTTAGGGTTGGGGTTAGGGTAAGGGTAAGTGTTAGGCTTAGGGTTAGGGGTTAGGGTTAGGGTTAGGTTAGGTCAGGGTTAGGGTTAGAGTAAGGCTAAGCGTTAATGTTAGGGTTAGGTTTAGGGTAAGGTTTAGGGTTAGGGATACGGTTAGGATAAGGGTAAGGGTAAGTGTTAGGGTTAGAGATACGGTTAGGATAAGTGTAAGGGAAAGTGTTAGTGCTAGGGTTTGGGTTAGGTTAAGTGTTAGGGTAAGGGTTAGGATTAGGGTTAGAGATAGAGTAAGGGTAAGTGTTAGTGTTAGGGATAGGGTTAGAGTTAGGGTAAGGGTTAGGGTTAGGGTTAGGTTTAGGGTTGGGGTTAAGGTTAGGGTTAGGCTTAGGGTAAGGGTAAGGGTTAGGATTAGGTTTAGGTGTTACTGTTAGAGTTAGGTTAGGGTTAGGGTTAGGGTTAGGGTAAGGGTGAGGGTTAGGTTTAGGGTAAGGTTAAGGGTTAGGGTTGGGGTTAGTGTTAGGGTAAGGGTAAGTGTTAGGTTTAGGGTTAGGGTTAGGGTTAGGGTAAGGGTTGGGGTTTAGGGTTAAGGTTATGGTAAGGGTTAGGGCTTGGGTAATGTTTAGGGTTACTGTTTGGGTTAGGGTTAGGTTAAGGGTAAGGGGTAGCATTAGGGTTAGATTAGGGTTAGGGTTAAGTTTAGGGTTAGTGTTAGGGTAAGGGTAAGGGTTATGGTTAGGTTTGGGGTTTGGGTTGGGTAAGGGTAAGGGTTAGGGTTAGGGTTAGGTTTAGGGTAAGGGTAAGGGTTAGGGTTAGGTTTAGGGTTAGGGTAAGGGTTAGGGTTAGGGTTAGGATTAGGGTAAGGGTTAGGGTTAGGTTTAGGATAAGGGTTAGGGTTAGGGTAAGGTTTAGGGTTAAGGTTAGAGTTAGGGTTAGGGTTAGGGTAAGGGTGAGGTTTAGGTTTATGGTAAGGTTAAGGGTTAGGGTTGGGGTTAGTGTTAGGGTAAAGGTAAGGGTTAGGTTTAGGGTTAGGTTTAGGGTTAGGGTAAGGGTTATGGTTTAGGGTTAGAGTTAGGGTAAGGGTTAGGTTTAGGGTAATGTTTAGGGTTACTGTTAGGGTTAGGGTTAGGGTAAGGGTAAGTGTTAGCATTAGGGTTAGATTAAGGTTAGGGTTAGGGTTAGGGTTAAGTTTAGGGTCAGTGTTAGGGTAAGGGTAAGGGTTATGGTTAGGTTTGGGGTTAGGGTTAGGGTAAGGGTAAGGGTTAGGGTTAGGGTTATCATTAGGGTTATGGTTAGGGTTAGGGTTAGGGTTAGGATTAGGGTAAGGGTTAGGGTTGGGGTTAGGATAAGGGTTAGGGTTAGGGTAAGGGTAAGTGTTAGGCTTAGGGTTAGGGTTAGGCTTAGGTTTAGGGTAAGGGTTAGGGTTAGGGTTCGGTTTAGGTTTAGGGTTGGGGTTAAGGTTAGGGTTAGGGTTAGGGTAAAGGTAAGTGTTAGTTTAGGGTTAGGATTAGGGTAAGGGTAAGGATTAGGGTTAGGGTTAGGGTTAGGGTAAGGGTAAGTGTTAGGGTTAGGGTTAGGATAAGGGTAAGGGTTAGGGTTAGGTTTAGGGTTAGGTTTAGGGTAAGGGTAAGGGTTAGGTTTAAGCTTAGGGGTTAGGGTTAGGGTTAGTGTTAGGGTTAGGTTTAGGTTTAGGATTAGGGTAAGGTTAAGGATTAGGGTTAGGGTTAGGTTTAGGGTTGGGGTTACGGTTAGGGTTAGGGTTAGGGTAAGGGTAAGGATTGGGGTTAGGGTTAGATTTAGGGTAAGATTTAGGGTTAGGTTTAGGGTAAGGGTTAGGTTAGGGTTATGGTTACGGTTAGGATAAGGGTCAGGGTAAGTGTTAGGGTTAGGGTTAGGGTTAGGGTTAGGGTAAGTGTTAGGGTAAGGGTTAGGGTTTGGGTAAGGGTTAGAGTAAGGTTAAGTGTTAGTGTTAAGTTTAGGGTTAGGGTTAGGGTAAGGGTTAGGGTTACAGTTAGGTTTCGCGTTGGGGTTAAGGTTAGGGTTAGGGTTAGGTTAAGGGTAAGGATTAGGGTTAGGGTTAGGGTTAGGGTAAAGTTAAGGGTTAGAGCTAGGGTTAGGGGTTATGGTTAGGGTTAGGTTTAGGGTTAGGGGTAGGGCAAGGGTAAGGGATAGGGTTAGGGATAGGGTTAGGGTTAGGGTTAGGTTTAGTGTTACTATAAGGGTAAGGGTAAGGGTTAGGGTTAGGGTTAGGGTTAGGGTTAAGGTTTGGGTTAGGGTTAGGGTAAGGATAAGTGTTAGGTTAGGGTAAGGATTAGGGTTAGGTTAAGGGTTAGGGTTAGGTTTAGGGTTAGGGTTAAGGTTAGGGTTAGGGTTAGGGTAAGGGTAAGAGTTAGGGTTAAAGTTAGCGTTAGAATTAGGGTTAGGGTTAGGGTAAGGTAAGGGTTCCTGTTAGGTTTAGGTTTAGGTTTAGGGTAAGGGTAAGGGTTAGGCTTAGGGTTAGGGTTAGGTTTAGGGTTTGGGTTAGGTTTATGGAAAGGATAAGCGTTAGGGTTAAGGTTAGGTTTAGGGTTAGGGTTAGGGTTAAGGTTAGAGTTAGGGTTAGGGTAAAGGTAAGGGTTATGGTTAGGTTTGGGGTTAGGGTTAGGGTAAGGGTAAGGGTTAGGGTTAGGGTTAGGGTAAGGTTTAGGGTTAGGGTTATGGTTAGGGTAAGGGTAAGGTTTAGGGATAAGGTTAGGTTTAGGTTTAGGGTTAGGGTTAGGGTTAGGGTTAGGATTAGGGTAAGGGTTAGGGTTAGGTTTAGGATAAGGGTTAGGGTTAGGGTAAGGTTTAGGGTTAGGGTTAGAGTTAGGGTTAGGGTTAGGGTAAGGGTGAGGGTTAGGTTTATGGTAATGTTAAGGGTTAGGGTTGGGGTTAGTGTTAGGGTAAAGGTAAGGGTTAGGTTTAGGGTTAGGTTTAGGGTTAGGGTAAGGGTTAGGGTTTAGGGTTAGAGTTAGGGTAAGGGTTAGGGTTAGGGTAATGTTTAGGGTTACTGTTAGGGTTAGGGTTAGGGTAAGGGTAAGTGTTAGCATTAGGGTTAGATTAAGGTTAGGGTTAGGGTTAGAGTTACGTTTAGGGTCAGTGTTAGGGTAAGGGTAAGGGTTATGGTTAGGTTTGGGGTTAGGGTTAGGGTAAGGGTAAGGGTTAGGGTTATGGTTATCGTTAGGGTTATGGTTTGGGTTAGGGTTAGGGTTAGGATTAGGGTAAGGGTTAGGGTTGGGGTTAGGATAAGGGTTAGGGTTAGGGTAAGGGTAAGTGTTAGGCTTAGGGTTAGGGTTAGGGTTAGGTTTAGGGTAAGGGTTAGGGTTAGGGTTAGGTTTAGGTTTAGGGTTGGGGTTAAGGTTAGGGTTAGGGTTAGGGTAAAGGTAAGTGTTAGGTTTAGGGTTAGGATTAGGGTAAGGGTAAGGATTAGGGTTACGGTTAGGGTTAGGGTAAGGGTAAGTGTTAGGGTTAGGGTTAGGGTTAGGATAAGGGTAAGGGTTAGGGTTAGGTTTAGGGTTAGGTTTAGGGTAAGGGTAAGGGTTAGGTTTAAGCTTAGGGGTTAGGGTTAGGGTTAGTGTTAGGGTTAGGTTTAGGTTTAGGATTAGGGTAAGGTTAAGGATTAGGGTTAGGATTAGGTTTAGGGTTGGGGTTACGGTTAGGGTTAGGGTTAAGGTAAGGGTTAGGGTTACAGTTAGGTTTCGCGTTGGGGTTAAGGATAGGGTTAGGGTTAGGTTAAGGGTAAGGATTAGGGTTAGGGTTAGGGTTAGGGTTAGGGTAAAGTTAAGGGTTAGAGCTAGGGTTAGGGGTTACAGTTAGGGTTAGGTTTAGGGTTAGGGGTAGGGCAAGGGTAAGGGATAGGGTTAGAGATAGGGTTAGGGTTAGGGTTAGGTTTAGTGTTACTATAAGGGTAAGGGTAAGGGTTAGGGTTAGGGTTAGGGTTAGGGTTAGGGTTAAGGTTTGGGTTAGGGTTAGGGTAAGGATAAGTGTTAGGTTAGGGTTAGGTTTAAGGTTAGGTTTAGCGTTAGGGGAAGGGGAAGGGTTAGGGTTAGGGTTAAGGTTAGGGTTAGGGTTAGAGCAAGGGATAGGGTTAGGTTTAGGGCAAGGGTAAGGTTTAGGGTTAGGGTTAGATTTAGGGTAAGGGTAAGGTTAAGGCTAGTGTTAGGGTTAGGGTTAGGGTAAGGGTTAGGGTTAGGGTTAGGGTTGGGGTAAGCGTAAGGGTAAGTGTTAGGGTTAGGGTAAGGTTTAGGATAAGGGTAAGGGTTAGGGTTAGGGTTAGGGCTAGGGGTTAGGGTTAGGGTTAGGGTTAGGGATAGAGTTAGTGTCAGGGTTAGGGGTTAGGGTTAGGGTTAGGGTTAGTGTAAGGGTTAGGGTTAGGGGTTAGGGTTAGTGTTAGGGTAAGGTTAAGGGTTAGGGTTAGAGTTAGGGTTAGATTTAGAGTTAGGGTAAGGGTAAGGGATAGGGTAAGTGTAAGGGTTAGGTTAGGGTTAGGGTTAGGGTTAGGGTAAGGGTTACGGTTAGGTTTAGGTTTAAGGTTAGGGTTAGGGTAGGGTAATGGTAAGGGTAAGTTTTAGGGTTAAGTTTAGGGTTAGGGTTAGGGTTAGCATAAGGGTAAGGGTTAGAGTTAGGTTTTGTGTTAGGGCAAGGATAAGGGTAAGGGTTAGGTTTAGGGTTACTATTAGGTTAGGGGTTAGGGTTAGGTTGAGGGTTAGGGAAAGGATAAGGGTTAGGGTTAAGGTTAGGTTTAGGTTTAGGGTTAGGGTTAATGTTAGGGTTAGGGTTAGGGTAAGTGTAAGGGTTAGGGTTAGGTTTAGGGTTAGGGTTAGGGTAAGGGTAAGGGTAAGGGTTAGGGTTTGGGTTAGGGTTAGGTGTAGGGTTAGGCTTAGGGTTATGGTTAGCGTAAGGGTGAGGGTTAGGGTTAAGGTTAGTGTTAGGGTTAGGTTTAGGGTTAGATTTAGGGTTAGGTTAAGGGTAAGGTTTAGGGTAGGATTAGGGTTACGGTTAGGATGAGGGTTAGAGTTAGGGTTAGGGTTAGGTTTAGGGTTAGGTTAAGTGTAAGGGTATGAGTTAGGGTTAGGGTTAGAGTTAGGGTTAGGTTTAGCGTTACGGTAAGGGTAAGGGTTAGGGTTAGGGTTAAGGTAAGGGTAAGGGTTAGGGTAAGGGTTAGGGTTAAGTTTTGGGTAAGGGTAAGATTTAGGGTTAGGCTTATGGTTAGGGTTAGGTTTAGGGTTCGGGGTTAGGGTTAGGGTTAGGTTTAGAGTTAGATTTAGGGTTAGGGTTAGGGTAAGGGTAAGGGCTAGGGTTAGGGTTAGGGTTAGGATTAGGTTTAGGGTTAGGGTAAGGGTAAGGGATAGGGTTAGGGTTAGGGTTAGGGTAAGGGTTAGGGTTGGTGTTAGGGTAAGGCTAAGTGTTAGGCTTAGTGTTAGGGTTAGGATAAGGGTAAGGGTTAGGGTTACGGTTAGGGTTAGGGGTTAGGGTTAGGGTTAGGGTTAGGGGTTAGGGTTAGGGTTAGGGTTCGGTTTAGGGTAAGGGTTAGGGTTAGGGGTTAAGGTTAGTGTTAGGGTTAGGTTAAGAGTTAGGGTTAGGGTTAGGTTTAGGATAAGGGTTAGGGTTAGGGTTTGTTTTAGGGTTAGGGTTAGGGTAAGTGTAAGTGTTTGTGTTCGGTTTAGGGTTAGGGTTAGGGTAAGGGTAAGGGTTAGGGTTAGGCTTAGGTTTCGGTTTGGGGTTAAGGTTATGTTTAAGGTTAGTGTAAGGGTAAGGTTTAGCGTTAGGGTTAGGGTTAGGGTAAGGGTAAGGTTTAGGGTTAGGTTTAGGGCTAGGGGTTACGGTTAGGGTTAGGTTTAGGGTTAGTGTTAGGGTAAGGTTAAGGGATATGGTTAGGAATAGGCTTAGGGTTAGGGTTATTTAGGGTTAGGGTTTGGGTAAGGGTAAGCTTTTAGGGTTAAGTTTAGGGTTAGGATTAAGTTTAGGTTTAGGGTTAATGTAAGGCTAAAGGTTAGGTTAGGGTTACTGTTAGGGTTAGGTAAGAGTTCGGGTTAGGGTTAGGGTTAAGGTAAGGGTTAGTGTTAGGGTGAGGGTTAGGTTTAGGGTTAGGCTTAGGGTTAGGGTTAGGGTAAGGGTAAGGGTTAGGGTTAAGGTTAGGGTTAGGGTTAGAGTTAGGGTTAGGGTAAGGGTAAGGCTAAGGGTTAGGTTTAGGGTGAGGGTAAGGCTAAGGGTTAGGGTTAGGATTAGGGGTATGATTAGGGTAAGGGTTAGGGTTAGGGTTAGGGTTAGGGTTAGTTTTAGTGTTGGGGTTAAGGTTAGGGTTACAGTAAGGGTTAGGTTTAGAATTAGGCTTAGGTTTTGTGTTAGGTTTAGGGTAACTGTTAAGGTTAGGGTTAGGTTAAGGGTATGTGTTAGGGTTAGGGTTAGGTTTAGGGTTAGGTTTAGCGTTAGGGGAAGGGGAAGGGTTAGGGTTAGGGTTAAGGTAAGGGTTAGGGTTAGAGTTAGGATTAGAGCAAGGGATAGGGTTAGGTTTTGGGCAAGGGTAAGGTTTAGGGTTAGGTTTAGGTTTAGGGTAAGGGTAAGGGTTAGGGTTAGGGTTAAGTTTAGGGTTAGGTTTAGGGTTAGGGTAAGGGTATGGTTAGGGCTAGTGTTAGGGTTAGGGTTAGGGTAAAGTTTAGGGTTAGGGTTAGGGTTAGGGTTAGGGTTGGGGTTAGGGTAAGGGTATGGGTTAGGGTTAGGGTAAGGTTTAGTATAAGGTTAAGGGTTAGGGTTAGGGTTAGGGCTAGGGGTTAGGGTTAGGGTTAGGTTTAGAGTTAGTGTTAGGGTTAGGGGTTAGGGTTAGGGTTATGGTAAGGGTTAGGGTTAGGCGTTAGGGTTAGTGGTAGGGTAAGGTTAAGGGTTAGGGTTAAGGTTAGAGTTAGGCTTAGGATAAGGGTTAGGCTTAGGGTTAAGATTAGGGTTAGGGTAAGTGTTAGTGTTAGGGTTAGTGTTAGTGTTAGGGTAAGGGTTAGGATTAGGGTTAGGGTTAGGTTTAGGATTGGGGTTAAGGTTAGGGTTAGGATTAGGGTAAGGGTAAGGTTTAGGGTTAGGGTTAGGGTTAGGGTTAGGGTTAAGGTTAGGGTTAGGGTAAGGGTAAGGGATAGGTTTAATGATAGGTTTAAGGTTAGGGTTATGTTTAGGGTTAGGGTAAGGGTAAGGATTACGGTCTGGGTTAGGGTTAGGTTTAATGTTAGGGTTAGTGTTAGGGTAAGGGTAAGTGTTAGGTTAGGATTAGGGTTAGGGTTAGGGTAAGGGTTAGGGTTAGTTTTAGGGTAAGGTTTAGGGTTAGGGTAGGGTTAGGTTTTATGGTTAGGGTTAGGATTAGGGTTAGGGTTAGGATAAAGATAAGGGATAGGTTTAGTGATAGGGTCAGGGTTAGGGTTATGTTTAGGGTAAGGGTAAGGGTAACGGTTAGGGTCAGGGTTAGGGTTAGGGTTAAGGTTAGGGTTAGGGTTAGGGTAAGGGTAAGTGTTAGGTTAGGGTTAGGGTTAGGGTTAGGTTAAGGGTTAGGGTTAGTTTTAGGGTAAGGTTTAGTGTTAGGGTTAGGGTTAGGGTAAGGGTAAGGATTAGGGTTAAGTTTAGGTTTAGTGTTAGGGTTAGGGTTAAGATTAGGTTTAGAGTTAGGGTAAGGGTAAGGTTCAGGGTTAGGTTTAGGGTTAGGGTTAGGGTAAGGGTATGTGTTAGGATTAGGGTTATGGTTATGATAAAGGTTAGGGTTATGGTAAGGGTATGGGTTAGGGTTAAGTTTAGGGTTAGGGTTAGGTTTATGGTTAGGGTTAGGGTTAGGGAAGGGTAACGGTTAGGGTTAGGGTTAGGGTTAGGTTAGACTTAGGGTTAAGGTAAGTGTAAGGGTTAAGTTTAGGGTTAGGGTTAGAGTTAGGGTTAGGGTTAGGGTAAGGGTTAGGGTTAGGGTTAGAGTTAGGTTTAGGGTTAGGTTTAGGGTAAGGGTAAGGGTTAGGGTTAGGGTTATGTTTTGGGTAAGTGTTAGGGTTAGCTTTAGAGTAAGGGTAAGGTTTAGGGTTATGGTTAGGGTTAGGTTAAGGGTAAGGATTAGGGTTAGGGTTAGGGTTAGATTTAGGGTTAGGGTAAGGGTAAGGGTTAGGTTTAGTGTTAGAGTAAGGGTTAGGGTTAGGGTTAGGGTAGGGGTTAGGGTAAGGGTAAGTGTTAGGTTTAGGGTTAGTGTTAGGATAAGGGTAAGGGTTAGGGTTAGGGGTAGGGTTAGGGTTAAGGCTTAGGGTTAGGGTTAGGGTTAATGGTTAGGGTTAGGGTTAAGGTTAGGATTAAATTTAGGGTAAGGGTTAGGGTTAGGGGTTATAGTTAGTGTTAGTGTTAGGGTTAGGGTTAGGGTTAGGATAAGGGTTAGCGTTAGGGTTAGGGTTAGGGTTGGGGTAAGGGTTAGGGATAGGGTTAGGGTTAGGTTTAGGGTAAGTGTTGGGGTTAGGGTTAGGGTTAGGGTTAGGCTTAGGTTTAGGATAAGGTTTAACGTTAGGGTATGGGTAAGGGTAAGGGTTAGGGTTAGGGTTAGGGTTAGGGTAAGGGTAAAGGTTTGGGTTAGGGTTAGCGTTAGGGTTAGGTTTAGGGTTAGAGTAAGGGTAAGGGTTAGTGTTATGGGTAGGGTTAGGGTTGGGTAAGGTTTCGGGTTAGGGTCAGGGTTAGGGCAGGTATTAGGGTAAGGGTAAGATTTAGGGTTAGTGTTAGTGTTAGGATAAGGGTAAGGGTTAGGGTTAGGGTTAGGGTTGGGGGTCAGGGTTAGGGTTAGGTTTAGGGGTTAGAGTTAGTGTTAGGGTTTGGTTAAGGGTTAGGGTTAGCGTTAGGGTTAGGGTTAGGATAAGCGGTAGGTTTAGGGTAAGGGTTAGTTTTAGGGTTAGGGTTGGGGTTAGCGTAAGGGTTAGGGATAGGGTTTGGGTTAGGGTTAAGTTATGTATTAGGGTTAGGGTTAGTGTTAGGGTTAGGGTAAGGTTTAGGGTTAGGTTTAGTGTTTGGCTAAGGCTAATTGTTAGGGTTAGTGTTAGGGTTAGGGTTAGGTTTAGCATTAGGGTTAGGGTTAGGGTTAGAGTAATTATAAGGGTTAGGGTTAAGGTTAGGGTTAGGGTTAGCCTAAGGGTAAGGGTTAGGGTTAGGTTTAGGGTTAGGGTAAGTGTTGGGGTTAGGGTTAGGGTTAGGCTTAGGGTTAGGATAAGGGATAACTTTAGGGTATGGGTAAGGGTAAGGGTTAGGGTAAGGGTTAGGGTAAGGGTAAGGGTAAAGGTTTGGGTTAGGGTTAGCGTTAGGGTTAGGTTTAGGGTTAGAGTAAGGTTAAGGGTTAGGGTTATGGGTAGGGTTAGTGTTGGGTAAGGTTTCGGGTTAGGGTCCGGGTTAGGGTAGGTATTAGGGTAAGGGTAAGATTTAGGGTTAGGGTTAGTGTTAGGATAAGGATAAGGGTTAGGGTTAGGGTTAGGGTTAGGGTTAGGGGTTAGGGTTAGGGTTAGGGTTAGGTGTTAGAGTTAGTGTTAGGGTTAGGATAAGCGTTAGGTTTAGGGTAAGGGTTAGGTTTAGGATTAGAGTTGGGGTTAGCGTAAGGGTTAGGGATAGGGTTAGGGTTAGGGTTAAGGTATGAGTTAGGGTTAGGGTTAGGGTTAGGGTTAGTGTTAGGATAAGGGTAAAGGTTAGGTTTAGGGTTAGGGTTAGGTTTAGGGTTAGGTTTAGGTTTACGGTTAGGGTTAGGGTTAGGGTTAGGCTAAGGGTATGTGTTAGGGTATGTGTTAGGGTTATGGTTAGGGTTAGCGTTAGGGTAAGGGTAAGGGTTTTGTTTAGGGTTAAGGTAAGGATAAGGGTTAGGGTTAGGGTTATGGTTAGGTTTAGAGTAAGGGTGGGTTAGGTTTAGGGTAAGGGTAAGGTTAAAGGTTAGGGTTAGGGTTAGGTTAAGGTTAGGGTAAGGGTTAGTGTTAGGGTTAGGGTTAGGGTATGTGTTAGGGTAAGGGTAAGTGTTACGGTTAGGGTTAGGGTTAGGATAAGGGTAAGGGTTAGGGTTAGGGTTAGGGGTTAGGGTTAGGGTTAGGTTTAGGGTTAGGATTAGGGTTAGGTTTTAGTGTTAGTGTTAGGGTTAGTGATAGGGTTAGGGTAAGGTTTAGGGTTAGGGTTAGGTTTAGGTTTAGGGTTGGGGTTAAGGTTAGGGTTAGAGTTAGTGTTAGGGTTAGGGAAAGCGTAAGGGTTAGGGTTAGGATTATTTTTAGGGTAAGGATTAGGGTTACCGTTAGGGTTAGGGTTAGGGTAAGGGAAGGGTTAGGTTTACGGTTAGGGTTAGGGTTAAGTTTATGGTTAGGGTTAGGGTTAGGGTTAAGTTTATGGTTAAGGTTAGGGTTAGCGTTAGGGTTAGGGTTAGGATAAGCGTTAGGTTTAGGGTAAGGGTTAGGTTTAGGATTAGGGTTGGGGTTAGCGTAAGTGTTAGATTTAGGGTTAGGGTTAGGGTTAAGGTATGTGTTAGGGTTAGGGTTAGGGTTAGGGTTAGGGTTAGTGTTAGGGTTAGGGTAAGGTTTAGGGTTAGGTTTAGGATTTGGCTAAGGGTAATTGTTAGGATTAGGGTTAGGGTTAGGATTAGGTTTAGCGTTAGGTTTAGGGTTAGGGTTAGAGTAATTATAAGGGTTAGGGTTAAGGTTAGGGTTAGGGTTAGCGTAAGGGTAAGGGTTATGGTTAGGATTAGGGTTAGGGTTAGGGTAAGGGTTAGGGTTAAGGTTAAGGTTAGGGTTAGGTTTAGGGTTAGGTTAAGGGTTAGGGTGAGGGTTAGGTTTAGTGTTGGGTTTAAGGTTAAGTTTAGGGTAAGGGTTAGGGTTAGGGTTAGGGTTAGGTTTAGGTTTACGGTTAGGGTTAGGGTTAGGGTAAGGGTATGTGTTAGGGTATGTGTTAGGGTTAGAGTTAGGGTTAGCGTTAGGGTAAGGGTAAGAGTTTGGTTTAGGGTTAAGGTAAGGGTAAGGGTTAGGGTTAGGGTTATTTGTTAGGTTTAGAGTAAGGGTGGGTTAGGTTTAGGGTAAGGGTTAGGGTTAGGGTTAGGGTTAGGGTTAGGGTTAGGGTAAGGTGAAGGGTTAGGGTTAGGGTTAGGTTAGGGTTCGGGTAAGGGTAAGGGTTAGTGTTAGGGTTAGGGTTAGGTTATGGGTTAGGTTTACGGTTAGGGTTAGGGTTAAGTTTATGGTTAGGGTTAGGGTAAGGATTAGGGTTAGGGTTACATTTAGGTAAAGGTTAGGGTTAGGGTTAGGGTTAGCATTATGGTTAGGGTTAGGGTTAGGGTAAGGGTAAGGGTTAGGGTTAAGGTTAGGGTTAGGTTTATGGTAAGGGTAACGTTTCAGGTTAGGGATAGGGTTAGGGTTAGGGTTATGTTTAGGGTTAGGGTTAGGGTAAAGGTAAGGGTTAGGGTTAGGTTTAGTGTTAGGTTTAGATTAGGTTTACGGTAAGGGTAGGGGTTGGGTTGGGGTTAGGGTTAGGGTTAAGGTTGAGGTTAGGGTTAGTGTAAGGGTTAGGGTTAAGGTTAGGGTAAGGGTTGTGGTTAGCTTTAGGGTTAGGCGTAGAATTTGGGTTAGGGTTAGGATAAGGGTTAAGGTTAGGGTTAGGGTAAAGTTTAGTAGGTAGGGTTGGGTTAGGTTTAGGGTAAGGATTAGGGTTAGAGTTAGGGTTAAGGTTAGGGTTAGGGTAAGGGTTAGGGAAGCATTAGGGTTAGTATAAGGGTAAGTGTTAGGGTTAGGATTAGGGTTAGGGTTAGGTCAACAGTTAGGGTTAGGGTTAGGGTTAGGTTTAGGGTTGGGGTTAAGGTTAGAATTATGGTTAGGATAAGGGTAAGAGTTAGGGTTAGGGTTAGGGTTAGGATAAGGGTTAGGGTGAGGATTAGGCTTGGGGTAAGGGTAAGTGCTAGTGTTAGGGTTAGGGTTAGGGTTATGGTTAGGGTTACGGTTAGGGTTAGGTTTAGGGTTAGGTAAAGGGTAAGGGTTAGGGTTAGAGTTAGGGTTAGGGTTAGGGAAAGGTTAAGGGTTAGGGTTAGGGTTAGGGTTAGGGTCAGGATTACGGTTAGGGTTAGGGTTAGGGTTAAGGTTATGGTTAAGGTTAGGGTTAGCTTTAGGGTTAGGGTTAGGATGAGCGTTAGGTTTAGGGTAAGGGTTAGGTTTAGGATTAGGGTTGGGGTTAGCGTAAGGGTTAGGGATAGGGTTAGGGTTATGGTTAAGGTATGTGTTAGGGTTAGGGTTAGGGTTAGGGTTAGTGTTAGGGTTAGGGTTAGGGTTAGGGTAAGAGTTAGGGTTAGGATTAGGTTTAGGGTTAGGGTTAGGGTCAGGGTTAGGGTAAGGGTAAGGGTTAGGGTTAAGGTTAGGGGTAGGGGTAGGGTTAGGGTTAGGGTAAGGGTAAAGTTTAGGTTAGGGTTAGGGTTAGAGTAAGGGTAAGGGTTAGTGTTAGGGTTAGGATTAGGGTTAGGGTAAGGCTAAGGGTTAGGTTTAGGATGAGGGTCAGGGTTAGGCTAAGAGTTAGGGTTAGGTTATGGTTAGGTTTAGGGTTAGGTTTAGCATTAGGGTTAGGGTTTGGTTTATTGTTGGGGTTAAGGTTAGGGTTAGAGTAAGGCTTAGGGTTGGGGTAAGAGTTAGGGTTAGGGTTAGGGTTAGGTTTAGGGTTAGGTTTATGATTAGGGTTAGGGTAAGGGTAAGGGTTAGGGTTAGGGTTAGGGTTAGGTTTAGTGTTGGGGTTAAGTTTAGGGTTAGAGTAAAAGTTAGGGTTAGGGTTATGGTTAGGTTTAGGGTTAGGTTTAGGATTACGGTTAGGGTTAGCGTTAGGGTGAGGGTAATCGTATGTGTTAGGGTTAGGGTTAGGGTAAGGGTTATGGTTAGGGGAAGGGTAAGAGTTAAGGTAAGGGTTAGGGTTAGGGTTATGGTTAGGTTTAGGGTTAGGGTTAGTTTAAGGGTTAGGGTTAGGGTTAGTTTAGGGTTAGGGTAAGGGTTAGGGTTAGGGTTAGGATTAGGGTATGGTTTAGGGTAAGGGTAAGTGCTAGGGTTAGGGTTAGGGTTAGGATAAGGATAATGGTTAGGATTAGGGTTAGGGTTAGGGGTTAGGGTTAGGGTTGGGGTTAGGGTTAGGGTTAGGGGTCATTGTTAGTGTTAGGGTTAGGTTACGGGTTAGGGTTAGGGTTATGGTTAAGATAAGGGTTAGGGTACTATTAGAGTTAGGGTAAGGTTAAGTGTTAGTGTTAGGGTTAGGGTTGGGGTAAGGGTTAGGGTTAGCGTTAGGTTTAGGGTTAGGGTTAGGATTAAGGTTAGGGTTAGGCTTAAGGTAAGGTTAAGAGTTACGGTTAGGTTTAGGTTTAGGGTTAGGCTAAGAGTAAGGGTTAGGTTTAGGTTTAGGTTTAGGGTTAGGGTTATTTTTGGTTTAATGTAAGGGTAAGGGTTAGGGTTAAGTTTAGGGTTAGAGTTAGGGTTAGGGTAAGGGTAATGGTTAGGGTTGGGATTACGGTTAGGGTTAGGGTAAGGGTTAGGTTTAGGGTTATGGTTAGGTTTAGGGTTAGGGTTAGTGTAAGTGTAAGGGTTAGGTTTAGGGATACGGTTACGGTTAGGGTAAGATAAGGTTTAGGGTTAGGTGTCGGGTTAGGGTAAGGGTTAGGGTTAGGGTTAGGGTTAGCGTTAGGGTTAGGGTTAGGTTAAGGGTAAGAGTTAGGGTTAGGGTTAGGGTTAGGGTAAGGGTTAACTTAGGGGTTAGGGTTAGGTTTAGGGTAAGGGTTAGGGTTAGTGTTAGGGTTAGGGTTAGGGTTAGGGTTAGGTTTAGTGTTAGGGTAAGGGTTAGGGTTAGGGTTAGGTTAAGGGTAAGGTTTGGGGTTAGGGTTAGGGTTAGGGTTAGGGTAAGTGTTATGGTAAAGGTCAGGGTTAGGCTTAGGTTTAGGTTTTGGGTTAAGTTTAGGGTTAGAGTTAGGGTAAAGGTAAGGGTTAACGTTAGGGTTAGGGGTAGGGTAAGTGTTAGGGTTAGGGTTAGGGTAAGGGTACGGGTTAGGGTTAGGATTAGTGTTAGGGGTTAGTGTTAGGGTTAGGTTTAGGGTTAGGGTAAGGGTAAGGGTAAGGTTTAGGTTTAGGGTGAGGTTTAGGGTTAGGGTTAGGGTAAGGGTAAGGGTTAGGGCTAGGGTTAGGGTTAGGGTAAGGGTAAGGGTAAGGGTTAGGGTTAGGGTTAGGGTTAGGGTAAGTGTAAGGGTTAGGTTTAGGGTTAGGGTTAAGATTAGGGTAAGGGTAAGTGTTAGCGTTAGGTTTAGGGTTAGGGTTAAGTTACGGGTACGGGTTAAGTTTAGGATTAGGTTTAGGATTAGGGTTACAGTTAG
>JANJXV010000038.1:10250000-10252500 GCA_024803745.1 Megascapheus bottae
GGTAAGGGTTAGGGTTAGTGTTAGGGTTAGGGTTAGGTTAAGAGTTAGGGTTAGGTTTCATGTTAGGGTAAGGGTTAGGGTTAGGGTTAGGTTAAGGGTAAGTGTTAGGGTTAGGGTTAGGGTTAGGGTAAGGGTAAGTGTTAGGGTTAGGGTGAGGGTTAGGGTTAGGGTTAGGGTAAGTGTTACTGTTAGAGTTAGGGTTAGTGTTAGGGTTAGGTTTAGGGTAAGGGTAAGTGTTAGGGTAAAGGTCAGGGTTAGGCTTAGGTTTAGGTTTTGGATTAAGTTTAGGGTTAGGATTAGGGTAAGGGTAAGGGTTAAGCTTAGGGTTAGGGGTAGGGTAAGTGTTAGGGTTAGGGTTAGGGTTAGGGTAAGGGTACGGGTTAGTGTTAGGATTAGTGTTAGGGGTTAGGGTTAGGGTTAGGGTTAGGGTTAGGGTAAGGGTAAGCATTAGGTTTAGGGTTAGGGTTAAGTTTGGGGTAAGGGTAAGTGTTAGGGTTAGGTTTAGGGTTAGGGTTAGGATTAGGGTTACAGTTAGGTTTACAGTTAGGATAGGGATAAGGTTTAGGGTTAAGATTAGGGTTAGGGTTAGGGTTAGGGTTAGGTTTAAGGTTAGGGTTAGGGTGAGGGTAAGGATAAGGGATAGGGTTAGGTTTAGGGTTAGGGTTAGGGTAAGGGTAAAGATTAGGGTTGGGGTTAGGGTTAGGTTTAGGGTTAGGGGTAGGATTATGGTTAGGGTAAGCGTAAGGGTTAGGGTTAAGGTTAAGGGTAATGTTAGTTTTAGAATTAATGTTAGCGTTAGGGTAAGGGTAAGGGTTAGGCTTAGGGTTAGGGTTAGGGTTAGGGTTAGGGTTTGGGTTACAGTAAGGGTAAGGGTTAGGGTTAATGTTAGGGATAGAGTTAGGTTTAGAGTAAGGGTAATGGTTAGGGTTAGGATTAAGGTTTGGGTTAGGGTAAGGGTTAGGGTTAGGGTTAGGGTTAGGGTAAGTGTAAGGGTTAGTTTTAGGGTTACTTTTACAGTTAGGGTAAGGTAAAGTTTAGGTTTAGGTTTCGGGTTAGGGTAAGGGTAAGGGTTAGGGTTAGGATTAGGGTAAGGGTTAGCTTTGGGGTTATGGTTAGGTTTAGGGTAAGGGTTAGGGTTAGTGTTAGGGTTAGGGTTAGGGTAAGGGTTAGGATTAGGGTTAGGATTAGGGTTAAGGTAAGGGTAAGGGTTAGGGTTAGGTTTAGTGTTAGGGTAAGGTGTAGGGTTAGGGTTAGGTTTAGGGTTAGCGTTAGGGTAAGGGTAAGGGTTAGGGTTAGGTTTAGGTTAAGGTAAGGTTAAGGGTTAGGGTTGGGGTTAGGGTTAGGTTTAGGGTAAGTGTTAGGGTTTGGTTTAGGGTAAGGGTAAGGTTTAGGTTTAGGGTTAGGGTTAGGGTAAGAATAAGAGTTAGGGTTAGGGTTAGGGTTAGGTTTAGGGTTAGGCTAAGGGTAAGGGTTAGGGTTAGTTTTAGGGTTAGGTTAGGGTAAGGGTTAGGGTTAGGGTTAGGCTTAGGGTATGGGTTAGGTTAAGGGTAAGTGTTAAGTTTAGGGGTTAGGGTTAGGGTTAGGGGTTAGGGTTAGGGTTAGTGGTAGGGTTAGGATTAGGGTTAGGGTTTAGTGTTAAGGTTAGGGTTAGGTATAGGGTTAGGGTAAGGGTTAGGGCTATGGGGGATGGTTAGTGTTAGGGTTAGGTTAAGGGTTAGGGCTAGGGTTACGGTTAGCATAAGGGTTAGGTTTAGGATTAGGGTTAGTGTAAGGGTAAGTCTTAGTCTTAGGGTTAGGGCTAGGTTTAGGTTAAGGTTTAAGGTTAGGGTTAGGGTTAGATTTAGGGTTAGGGTTAGGGAAAGGTTAAGGGTTAGGATTAGGGTTAGGTTTTGGGTTAGCATAAGGATTAGGGTTAGGGTTAGGGTTAGGGAAAGGGTAGGGTTAGGGTTAGGGTTTGGATTAGGTTTAAGGTTATGGTTACGGTTAGGGTTAGGGTTAGGGTTAGGTTTAGGGTTAAGGTTAGGGATGATGGTTAGTGTTAGTGTTAGGTTTAGGGTTAGGGTTAGGGTTATGGTTAAGATAAGGGTTAGGGTTAGGATTAGGGTTAGGGTAAGGGTAAGTGTTAGGGTTAGGGTTAGGGTTAGGGTAAGGGTTAGGGTTAGGGTTAGGTTTAGGGTTACGGTAAGGGTAAGGGTTAGGGTTAGGGTTAGTTTAGTTTAGGGTAAGGGTTAGGGTTAGGGTTAGGATTAGGGTATGGTTTAGGGTAAGAGTAAGTGCTAGGGTTAGGGTTAGGGTTAGGATAAGGATAATGGTTAGGATTAGGGTTAGGGTTAGGGGTTAGGGTTAGGGTTGGGTTTAGGGTTAGGGTTAGGGGTAATTGTTAGTGTTAGGGTTAGGTTAAGGGTTAGGGTTAGGCTTATGGTTAAGTAAGGGTTAGCGTTAGTATTAGAGTTAGGGTAAGGGTAAGTGTTAGGGTTAGGGTTAGGGTTGGGGTAAGGGT
>JANJXV010000038.1:10260000-10297500 GCA_024803745.1 Megascapheus bottae
TTAGAGTTAGGGTTAGGGTTAGGTTAAGGGTAAGAGTTAGGGTTAGTGTTAGGGGTAGGTTAAGGGTTAACTTAGGGGTTAGGGTTAGGTTTAGGGTGAGGGTTAGGGTTAGTGTTAGGGTTAGGGTTAGGGTAAGAGTTAGGGTTAGGTTTCGTGTTAGGGTAAGGATTAGGGTTAGGGTTAGGTTAAGGGTAAGTGCTAGGGTTAGGGTTACTGTTAGGGTAAGTGTTACTGTTAGAGTTAGGGTTAGGGTTAGGGTTAGGGTTTGGGTAAGTGGAAGGGTTAGGATTAGGGTTAGTTTAGGGTTAAGGTAAGGGTTAGGGTTATGGTTAGGGTTAGGGTATGTGTTAGGGTAAGGGTAAGTGCTAGGGTTAGGGTTAGGCTTAGGATAAGGATAAGGGTTAGGATTAGGGTTAGGGTTAGGGGTTAGGGTTAGGGTTAGGGTTAGGGTTAGGGGTGATGTTTAGTGTTAGGGTTAGGTTAAGGGTTAGGGTTAGGATTATGGTTAGGATAATGGTTAGGGTTAAGATTAGGGTTAGGGTAAGGGTAAGTGTTAGGGTAAGGATTAGGGTAAGGGTTAGGGTTAGGTTTAGCGTTGGGGTAAGGTTAAGGTTTGGTTACGGTAAGGGTAAGGGTAAGGGTTAGGGTTAGGGTTATGGTTAGGTTTAGGGTTAGGGTTAGGTTTAGGGTAAGGGTTAGTTTTAGGGTTGGGTTAGGGTTAGTGTAAGGATTAGGGTTAGGGTTAGTGTTAGGGTAAGGGTAGTGTTAGGGTTAGCGTTAGGGTTAGGGTAAGGGTTAGGGTTAGGGGTGATGGTTAGTGTTAGGTTTAGGTTAAGGGTTAGGGTTAGGGGTGATGGTTAGTGTTAGGGTTAGGTTAAGGGTTAGGGTTAGGGTTAGGGTAAGGGTAAGGTTTATGGTTAGGCTTAGGGTTAGGGTAAGCGTTTGGGTTAGGGGTCAGGGTTAGTGTTAGGGTTAGGTTAAGTGTTAGGGTTAGGGTTAGGGTTAGGATAAGGGGTAGGGTTAGTGTAAGGGTATTTGTTAGGGTTAGTGTTAGGGTTAGGGTAAAGATTAGGGTTAGGCTTAGGGTTAGGTTTAGGGTTGAGGTTAGGGTTAGGGTAAGTGTAAGGATTAGGGTTAAGGTTAGGGTTAGGTTTAGGTTTAGGGGTAGGGTAAGGGTAAGGGTTAGGGTTAGGTTTAGGGTTAGGGTTAGGGTTAGGGTAAGGTTAAGGGTTAGGATTAGCGTTAGGGTTAGGTTTAGGGTTAAGTTTAGGGTTAGGGTAAGTGTAAGGATTAGGGTTAAGGTTAGGATTAGGTTTAGGGTTAGGCTTAGGGTTATTGTAAGGGTAAGTGTTAGGGTTAGGTTTAGAGTTAGGGTTAGGGTAAGGGTAAGGGTTAGGTTTAGGTTTAGGGTTAGGGTTAAGGTTAGGGTTAGGCTTAGGGTAAGGGTAAGGGTTACCGTTAGGTTTAGGGTTAGGGTTAGGTTAAGAGTAAGGATTAGGGTTAGGTTTAGGTTTAGGTTTAGGGTTAGGGTTTGGGTTACTGTAAGTGTTAGGGTTAACGTTAGGGTTAGAGTTAGGGTTAGGGTAAGGGTAATGGTTAGGGTTAGGATTAGCGTTAGGGTTAGGGTAAGGGTTAGGGTTAGGTTTACGGTTAGGTTTAGAGTTAGGGTTAGGGTAAATGTAATGGTTAGGTTTAGGGTTACGTTTACGGTTAGGGTAAGGTAAACTTTAGGGTTAGGTTTAGGATTAGGGTTAGGGTTAGGTTTAGGGTTAGGGTAAGGTGTATGGGTAGGGTTAGGGATAGGGTTAGGGTTAGCTTTAGGGTAAGGGTAAGGGTTAGGGTTGGGGTTAGTGTTAGGTTTAGGGAAAGGGTTAGGGTTAGGTTTAGGTTTAGGGTTAGGGTTAGTTTAGGATAAGGGTAAGGGTTAGGGTTAGGTTTAGGATAAGGGTAAAGGTTAGGGTTAGGGTTATGGTTAGGGTTAGGGGTTAGGTTTAGGGTTAGGGTTAGTTATAGGGTTAGGGTAAGGGTTAGGTTTATGGGGGATGGTTAATATTAGTGTTAGATTAAGGGTTAGACTTAGGGTTAGGGTTAGTATAAGGGTTAGGGTTAGGATTAGGGTTAGGGGTTAGGTTTAGGGATAGTGTTAGGGTAAGCTTTAGGGTTAGGGGTGATGGTTAGTGTTGGGGTTAGGTTAAGTGTTAGGGTTAGGGTTATGGTTAGGATGAGGGTTAGGGTTAGGGTTAGGGTAAGGGTAAGTGTTAGTGTTAGGGTTAGGGTTAGTGTTAGGGTTAGGGTTAGGGTTAGGGTTAGGGTAAGGGTTAGGGTTAGGGTTAGGTTTAGGGTTAGGGTTAGGGTTAAGGTTAGGGTTAGGCTTAAGGTAAGGTTAAGGGTTACGGTTAGGTTTAGGGTTAGGGTTAGGTTAAGAGTAAGGGTTAGGGTTAGGTTTAGGTTTAGGGTTAGGGTTAGGGTTATTTTTGGGTTAATGTAAGGGTAAGGGTTAGTTTTAAGTTTAGGGTTAGAGTTAGGGTTAGGGTAAGGGTAATGGTTAGGGTTAGGATTACGGTTAGGGTTAGGGTAAGGATTAGGGTTAGGGTTAGGGTTAGGTTTAGAGTTAGGGTTAGGGTAAGTGTAAGGGATAGTTTTAGTGTTACAGTTACGGTTAGGGTAAGGTTAGGTTTAGGGTTACGTTTAGGGTTAGGGTTAAGGTTAGGTTTAGGGTTAGGGTAAGGTGTACGTGTAGGGTTAGGTTTAGGGTTAGCGTTAGGGTAAGGGTAAGGGTTAGGGTTGGGGTTAGGGTTAGGTTTAGGGTAAGGGTTAGGATTAGGTTTAGGGAAAGGGTAAGGTTTAGGGTTAGGGTTAGGGTTAGGGTTAGGGTAAGGATAATAGTTAGGGTAGGGTTAAGGTTAGGGTTAGTTTAGGGTAAGGGTAAGGGTAAGGGTTAGGTTTAGGATAAGAGTAAGGGTTAGGGTTAGGGTTAGGGGTTAGGATTAGGGTTAGGGGTTAGTGTTAGGGTTAGGGTTAGGTATAGGGTTAGGGTAAGGTTTAGGTTTATGGGGGATGGTTAGTGTTAGGGTTAGATTAAGGGTTAGGGTTAGGGTTAGGATAAGGGTTAGGGTTAGGATTACGGTTAGGGTAAGTGTAAGTCTTAGTGTTAGGGTTAGGGCTAGGTTTAGGGTAAGGGTTAGGGTTAGGGTTAGGGTTAGATTTAGGGTTTGGGTTAAGTTTAGGGTTTGGTTACGGTAAGGGTAAGGGTTAGGCTTAGGGTTACGGTTAGGGTTAGTTTTAGGGTTAGGTTAAGGGTAAGGGTTAGAGTTAGAGTTAGGGTTAGGGTTAGTATAAGAGTAGGGTTAGGGTTAGGGTTAGAATTAGGGTTAAGGTTATGGTTACATTTAGGGTTAGGCTTAGGTTTAGGTTTAGGGTTAGGGTTAGGTTAAGGGTAAGTGCTAGGGTTACAGTTAGGGTTAGGGTTAGTTGGAGGGTTAGGGTAAGGGTAGGGTTAGGGTTAGGATTAGGGTTCGAATTAAGGTTAGGGTTAGGGTTAGGGTAAGGGTAAGGGTTAGGGTTAAGGTTAGGGTTAGGGGTTACAGTTAGGGTTAGGTTTAGGTTTAGGGTTATGGTAAGGGCAAGGTTTCGGGTTAGGGATAGGGTTAGGGTTAGGGTTAGGGTTAGGTTTAGAGTTAGGGTTAGGTTACGGGTAAGGGTTAGGGTTAGTGATTAGGGTTAGGTTTATGGTTAGGGTTACTGTTAGGGTAAGGGTAAGAGTTAGGTCAGGGTTAGGGTTAGGGTTAGGGTTAGGGTAAGGGTTAGGGTTAGGTTTAGGGTAAGGTGTAGGGGTAGGGCTAGGGTTAGGGTAAGGGTTAGCTATAGGGTAAGGGTAAGGGTTAGGGTTACGGTTAGGGTTAAGGTTTAGTGTTAGGGTTAGGGTGAGGTTTAGGGTAGGTTTAAGTTTTAGGGTTAGGGTTTGGGATAGGTTTAGGGTTATGGTTAGGGTATGGGTTAAGGTAAGGGTAAGTGTTAGGGTTAGGGTTAGGGTTAGGATAAGGGTAAGTGTTAGGGTTAGGGTTAGGGTTAGGGGTTAGGGTTAGGGTTAGGATTAGGGTTAGGGTTTAGTGTTAGGGTTAGGTTTAGGGATAGTGGTAGGGTAAGCTTTAGGGTTAGGGGTGATGGTTAGTGTTAGGGTTAGGTTAAGGGTTAGGGTTAGCTTTATGGTTAGGATGAGGGTTAGGGTTAGAGTTAGGGTTAGGGTAAGGGTAAGTGTTAGTGTTAGTGTTAGGGTTAGGGTTAAGGTAAGGGCACGTGCTAGGGTTAGGGTTAGGTTTAGGATAAGGATAAGGGTTAGGATTAGGGTTAGGGTTAGGGGTTAGGGTTAGGGTTAGGGTTAGGGATGATGGTTAGTGTTAGTGTTAGGTTAAGGGTTACGGTTAGGGTTATGGTTAAGATAAGGGTTAGGGTTAGGGTTAGGGTTACGGTAAGAGTAAGTGTTAGGGTTAGGGTTAGGGTTAGGGTAAGGGTTAGGATTAGGGTTAGGTTTAGGGTTACGGTAAGGGTAAGGGTTAGGGTTAGTTTAGGGTTAGGGTAAGGGTTAGGGTTAGGGTTAGGATTAGGGTATGGTTTATGGTAAGGGTAAGTGCTAGGGTTAGGCTTAGGGTTAGGATAAGGATAATGGTTAGGATTAGGGTTAGGGTTAGGTGTTAGGGTTAGGGTTGGGGTTAGGGTTAGGGTTAGGGGTCATTGTTAGTGTTAGGGTTAGGTTAAGGGTTAGGGTTAGGGTTATGGTTAAGATAAGGTATAGGGTTAGAATTAGAGTTAGGGTAAGGGTAAGTGTTAGGGTTAGGGTTAGGGTTGGGGTAAGGGTTAGGGTTAGCGTTAGGTTTAGGGTTAGGGTTAGGGTTAAGGTTAGGGTTAGGCTTAAGGTAAGGTTAAGGGTTACGGTTAGGTTTAGGGTTAGGGTTAGGTTAAGAGTAAGGGTTAGGGTTAGGTTTAGGTTTAGGGTTAGGGTTATTTTTGGGTTAATGTAAGGGTAAGGGTTAAGGTTAAGTTTAGGGTTAGAGTTAGGGTTAGGGTAAGGGTAATGTTTAGGGTTAGGATTACGGTTAGGGTTAGGGTAAGGGTTAGGGTTAGGGTTAGGGTTAGGTTTAGGGTTAAGGTTAGGGTAAGTGTAAGGGTTAGGTTTAGGGTTACGGTTACGGTTAGGGTAGGATAAGGTTTAGTGTTAGGTTTGGGGTTAGGGTAAGGGTTAGGGTTAGGGTTAGGGTTAGAGTTAGGGTTAGGGTTAGGTTAAGGGTAAGAGTTAGGGTTAGGGTTAGGGTTAGGGTAAGGTTTAACTTAGGGGTTAGGGTTAGGTTTAGGGTAAGGGTTAAGGTTAGGGTTAGGGTTAGGGTAAGGGTTAGGGTTAGGTTTAGTGTTAGGGTAAGGGTTAGGATTAGGGTTAGGTTAAGGGTAAGTGTTAGGGTTAGGGTTAGGTTTAGGGTAAGTGTTAGGGTTAGAGTTAGGGTTAGGGTTAAGGTTAGGGTAAGGGTTAGGATTAGGGTTAGGGTTAGGGTAAGGGTAAGTGTTAGGGTTAGGGTTAGGGTTAGGGTAAGTGTTAGGGTAAAGGTCAGGTTTAGGCGTAGGTTTAGGTTTTGGGTTAAGTTTAGGGTTAGGGTTAGGGTAAGGGTAAGGGTTAAGGTTAGGGTTAGGGGTAGGGTAAGTGTTAGGGTTAGGGTTAGGGTAAAGGTACGGGTTAGGGTTAGGATTAGTGTTAGGGGTTAGGGATAGAGTTAGGTTTAGGGTTAGGGTTAGGGTAAGGGTAAGGGTTAGGTTTAGGGTGAGGTTTAGGGTTAGGGTTAGGGTGAGGGTTAGGGCTAGGTCTAGGGTAGGGTTAGGGTAACGGTTAGGGTTAGGGCTAGGGTTAAGGTAAGGGTACGGGTTAAGTTTAGTTTTAGGGTTAGGATTAGGGTTACAGTTAGGGTTAGGGTAAGGATAGGGATAAGGTTTAGGGTTAAGGTTAGGGTTAGCGTTAGCGTTAGGGTTAGGTTTAACGTTAGGTTTAGGGTGAGGTTAAGGATAAGGGTTAGGGTTAGGTTTAGGGTTAGGGTTAGGGTAAGGGTAAAGGTTAGGGTTGGGGTTAGGTTTAGGTGTAGGGTTAGGTGTAGGATTATGGTTAGGGTAAGCGTAAGGGTTAGGGTTAAGGTTAGGGGTAGTGTTAGTTTTAGAATTAATGTTAGCGTTAGGGTAAGGGTTAGGGTTAGGGTTAGGGTTAGTTTTAGGGGAAGGGGAAGGGTTAGGTTTAGGGTTAGGGTTAGATTTAGTGTTGGGGTTAAGGTTAGGGTTCGGGTAAGGGTTAGGCTAAGGTTAGGGTTATGTTTAGGGTTATGTTTAGGGTTAGGGTTACGGTAAGTGTGTGTGTTCGGGTTACGGTTAGGTTTAGGGTTAGGGTTAGCGTTAGGGTAAGTTTAAGGGTTAGGGTTAGTGGTAGGGTTAAGGTAAGGGTAAGGGTTAGGGTTAGGGTTAGATTTAGGGTAAGGGTTAGTGTTAGGTTTATGGTTAGGGTAAGGTGTAGGGGTAGGGTTAGGGTTAGGGTTAGCGTTAGGGTAAGGGTTAGGGTTACTGTTAGGGTAAAGGTAAGGTTAAGGGTTAGGGTTAGGGTTAGGTTTAGGGTACGGGTTAGGGTTAGGTTTAGGATAAGGGTAAGGTTTAGGTTTAGGGTTAGGGTTAGGGTTAGGGTAAGGGTAAGAGTTAGGGTAAGAGTTAGGGTTAGGGTTAGGTTTAGGGTTAGGTTAAGGGTAAGGGTTAGGGTTAGGGTTAGTTTAGGGTTAGGGTAAGGGTTACGGTTTGGGTTAGGGTTAGGGTATGGATTAGGGTAAGGGTAAGTGCTAGGGATAGGGTTAGGGTTAGGATACGGAGAAGGGTTAGGATTAGGGTTAGGGTTAGGGGTTAGCGTTAGGGTTAGGGTTAGGGTTAGGGGTGATGGATAGTGTTAGGGTCAGGTTAAGGGTTAGGGTTAGGGTTATGGTTAGGATAAGGTTTAGGGTTGGGATTAGGGTTAGAGTAATGGTAAGTGTTAGGGTTAGGGTAAGGGTTAGGAGTAGGGTTAGGTTTAGGGTTAGGGTTAAGGTTAGGGTTTGGTTACGGTAGGGGTAAGGGTATGGGTTAGTGTTAGGGTTACGGATAGGTTTAGGGTTAGGGTTTTGTTTAGGGTAAGGGTTAGGGTTAGAGTTCGGGTTAGGGTTAGGGAAAGGGTAAGGGTTAGGGTTAAGGTTAGGGTTAGTGTAAGGTTTAGGGTTAGGGTTAGGGTAGGGCTGGGTTAGTTTTAGGGTTAGGGTAAAGGTAAGGGTTAGGGTTGGGGGTGATGGTTAGTGTTAGGGTTAGGTTAAGGTTTAGGGTTAGGGTTACGGTTAGGATAAGGGTTAGGTTTAGAATTAGGGTTAGGGTTAGAGTAAGGGTAAGGGTTAGGGTTAGGGTTAGGGTTAGGGTAAGGTTTAGGGTTAGGGTCAGGGTTAGTGTTAGGGTTAGGTTAAGTGTTAGGGTTAGGGTTAGGGTTAGGATAAGGGGTAGGGTTAGTGTAAGGGTACTTGTTAGTGTTAGGGTTAGGGTTAGATACTGTTAGGGTAAGGGTTATTGTTAGGCTTAGGGTTAGGTTTAGGGTTGGGGTTAGGGTTAGGGTAAGTATAAGGATTAGGGTGAATGTTAGGGTTAGGTTTAGGGTTAGGGTTATGGTTAGGGTAAGGGTAAGGGTTAGGGTTAGGTTTAGTGTTAGGGTTAGTGTAAGGGTAAGGGTTAGGTTTAGGGTTAGGGTTAGGTAAAGGATAAGGGTTTGGTTTAAGGTTAGGTATAGGGTTAGGGTTAGGGTTAAGGTTAGGGTTAGGCTTAGTGTAAGGGTAAGGTTAGGGGTTACGGTTAGGTTTAGGGTTAGGGTTAGGTTAAGAGTAAGGGTTAGGGTTAGGGTTAGGGTTAGGGTTTGGGTTACAGTAAGGGTAAGGGTTAGGGTTAATGTTAGGGATATTGTTAGGGTTAGAGTAAGGGTATTGGTTAGTGTTAGGATTAAGGTTTGGGTTAGGGTAAGGGTTAGGGTTAGGGTTAGGGTAAGTGTAAGGGTTAGGTTTAGGGTTACTTTTACGGTTAGGGTAAGGTAAAGTTTAGGTTTAGGGTTCGGGTAAGGGTAAGGGTAAGGGTTAGGGTTAGGGTTAGGGTAAGGATTAGCTTTGGGGTTATGGTTAGGTTTAGGGTAAGGGTTAGGGTTAGTGTTAGGGTTAGGGTAAGGGTTAGGATTAGGGTTAGGGTTAGGGTTAAGGTAAGGGTAAGGGCTAGGGTTAGGTTTAGGGTTAGGGTAAGGTGTAGGGGTAGGGTTTGGTTTAGGGTTAAGGTTAGGATAAGGGTAAGGGTTAGGGTTAGGTTTAGGTTAAGGTAAGGTTAAGGGTTAGGGTTGGGGTTAGGGTTAGGTTTAGGGTAAGTGTTAGGGTTTGGTTTAGGGTAAGGGTAAGGTTTAGGTTTAGGGTTAGGATTAGGGTAAGGGTAAGAGTTAGGGTTAGGGTTAGGGTTAGGTTTAGGGTTAGGCTAAGGGTAAGGGTTAGGGTTAGTTTTAGGGTTAGGTTAGGGTAAGGGTTAGGGTTAGGGTTAGGCTTAGGGTATGGATTAGGTTAAGGGTAAGTGTAAAGTTTAGGGGTTTGGGTTAGGGTTAGGGGTTAGGGTTAGGGTTAGTGGTAGGGTTAGGATTAGGGTTAGGGGTTAGTGTTATGGTTAGGGTTAGGTATAGGGTTAGGGTAAGAGTTAGGGCTATGAGAGATGGTTAGTGTTAGGGTTAGGTTAAGGGTTAGGGTTAGGGTTACGGTTAGGACAAGGGTTAGGTTTAGGATTAGGGTTAGTGTAAGGGTAAGACGTAGTCTTAGGGTTAGGGCTAGGTTTAGGTTAAGGGTTAAGGTTAGGGTTAGGGTTAGATTTAGGGTTAGGGTTAGGGAAAGGTTAAGTGTTAGGGTTAGGGTTAGGTTTTGGGTTAGCATAAGGATTAGGGTTAGGGTTAGGGTTAGGGAAAGGGTAGGGTTGGGGTTAGGGTTTGGATTAGGTTTAAGGTTATGGTTACGGTTAGGGTTAGGGTTAGGGTTAGGGTTAGGTTTAGGTTTAGGGCTGGGTTAGGTTAAGGGTAAGTGTTAGGGTTTCAGTTAGGTTTAGGGTTAGTGAGAGGGTGAGGGTAAGGGTAGGGTTAGGGTTAAGGTTAGGATTAGGGTTAGGGTTAGGGATGATGGTTTGTGTTAATGTTAGGTTAAGGGTTAGGGTTAGGGTTATGGTTAAGATAAGGGTTAGGGTTAGGATTAGGGTTAGGGTAAGGGTAAGTGTTAGGGTTAGGGTTAGGGTTAGGCTAAGGGTTAGGGTTAGGGTTAGGGTTAGGTTTAGGTTAGGGTTAGGGTTAGGGTAAGGGTAAGGGTTAGGTTTAGGGTGAGGTTTAGGGTTAGGGTTAGGGTAAGGGTTTGGGCTAGGGCTAGGGTTAGGGTTAGGATTAGGGAAATGGTACGGGTTAGGGTTAGGATTAGTGTTAGGGGTTAGGGTTAGGGTTAGGTTTAGGGTTAGGGTTAGGGTAAGGGTAAGGGTTAGGTTTAGGGTGAGGTTTAGGGTTAGGGTTAGGGTAAGGGTTAGGGCTAGGGCTAGGGTTAGGGTTAGGGTTAGGGTAAGGGTAAGGGTTAGAGTTAGTGTTAGGGTTAGGGTAAGGGTTAGGTTTAGGGTTAGGGTTAAGATTAGGGTAAGGGTAAGTGTTAGGGTTAAGTTTAGGGTTAAGGTTAGGATTAGGGTTACAGTTAGGGTTAGGGTTAGGATAGGGATAAGGTTTAGGGTTAAGGTTAGAGTTAGCGTTAGGGTTAGGGTTAGGTTTAACGTTAGGGTTAGGGTGAGGGTAAGGATAAGGGTTAGGGTTAGGTTTAGGGTTAGGGTCATGGTAAGGGTAAAGGTTAGGGTTGGGGTTAGGTTTAGGTTTAGGGTTAGGGGTAGGATTATGGTTAGCGTAAGCATAAGGGTTAGGGTTAAGATTAGGGGTAGTGTTAGTTTTAGAATTAATGTTAGCGTTAGGGTAAGGGTAAGGGTTAGGGTTAGGGTTAGTTTTAGGGGAAGGGGAAGGGTTAGGGTTAGGTTTATGGTTAGGGTTAGTTTTGGGGTTAAGGTTAGGGTTAGGGTAAGGGTTAGGCTAAGGTTAGGGTTATGTTTAGGGTTATGTTTAGGGTTAGGGTTCCGGTAAGGGTATGTGTTCGGGTTACGGTTAGGGTTAGGGTTAGGGTTAGCGTTAGGGTAAGGTTAAGGGTTAGGGTTAGTGGTAGGGTTAAGGTAAGGGTAAGGGTTAGGGTTAGGGTTAGATTTAGGGTAAGGGTTAGTGTTAGGTTTATGGTTAGGGTAAGGTGTAGGGGTAGGGGTAGGGTTAGGGTTAGCGTTAGGGTAAGTGTAAGGGTTAGGGTTACTGTTAGGGTAAAGTAAGGTTAAGGGTTAGGGTTAGGGTTAGGTTTAGGGTAAGGGTTAGGGTTAGGTTTAGGATAAGGGCAAGGTTTAGGTTTACGGTTAGGGTTAGGGTTAGGGTAAGGGTAAGAGTTAGGGTAAGAGTTAGGGTTAGGGTTAGGTTTAGGGTTAGGTTAAGGGTAAGGGTTAGGGTTAGGGTTAGTTTAGGGTTAGGGTAAGGGTTAGGGTTAGGGTTAGGGTTAGGGTATCGATTAGGGTAAGGGTAAGTGCTAGGGTTAGGGTTAGGGTTAGGATACGGAGAAGGGTTAGTATTAGGGTTAGGGTTAGGGGTTAGCGTTAGGGTTAGGCTTAGGGTTAGGGGTGATGGTTAGTGTTAGGGTCAGGTTAAGGGTTAGGGTTAGGGTTATGGTTAGGATAAGGGTTAGGGTTGGGATTAGGGTTAGGGTAAGGGTAAGTGTTAGGGTTAGGGTTAGGGTTAGGGTAAGGGTTAGGAGTAGGGTTAGGTTTAGGGTTAGGGTTAAGGTTAGGGTTTGGTTACGGTAGGGGTAAGGGTATGGGTTAGTGTTAGGTTTACGGATAGGTTTAGGGTTAGGGTTTTGTTTAGGGTAAGGGTTAGGGTTAGAGTTCGGGTTAGGGTTAGGGAAACGGTAAGGGTTAGGGTTAAGGTTAGGGTTAGTGTAAGGTTTAGGTTTAGGGTTAGGGTTAGGGTAGGGTAGGGTTAGTTTTAGGGTTAGGGTAAAGTTAAGGGTTAGGGTTAGGGGTGATGGTTAGTGTTAGGGTTAGGTTAAGGTTTAGGGTTAGGGTTACGGTTAGGATAAGGGTTAGGTTTAGAATTAGGGTTAGGGTTAGAGTAAGGGTAAGGGTTAGGGTTAGGGTTAGGGTTAGGGTAAGGTTTAGGGTTAGGTTCAGGGTTAGTGTTAGGGTTAGGTTAAGTGTTAGGGTTAGGGTTAGGGTTAGGATAAGGCGTAGGGTTAGTGTAAGGGTACTTGTTAGTGTTAGGGTTAGGGTTAGAGTTGCTGTTAGGGTAAGGGTTAGGGTTAGGCTTAGGGTTAGGTTTAGGGTTGGGGTTAGGGTTAGGGTAAGTGTAAGGATTAGGGTGAATGTTAGGGTTAGGTTTAGGGTTAGGGTTAGGGTTAGGGTAAGGGTAAGGGTTAGGTTTAGGGTTAGGGTTAGGGTTAGGGTTTGGGTTACAGTAAGGGTAAGTGTTAGGGTTAATGTTAGGGATAGAGTTAGGGTTAGAGTAAGGGAAATGGTTAGGGGTTACGGTTAGGTTTAGGGTTAGGGTTAGATTAAGAGTAAGGGTAAGGGTTAGGGTTAGGGTTAGGGTTAGGGATAGGGTTTGGGTTACAGTAAGGGTAAGGGTTAGGGTTAATGTTAGGGATAGAGTTAGGGTTAGAGTAAGGGTAATGGTTAGTGTTAGGATTAAGGTTTGGGTTAGGGTAAGGTTTAGGGTTAGGGTAAGTGTAAGGGTTAGTTTTAGGGTTACTTTTACGGTTAGGGTAAGGTAAAGTTTAGGTTTAGGGTTCGGGTTAGGTTAAGGGTAAGGGTTAGGGTTAGGGTTAGGGTAAGGGTTAGCTTTGGGGTTATGGTTAGGTTTAGGGTAAGGGTTAGGGTTAGTGTTAGGGTTAGGGTTAGGGTAAGGATTAGGATTAGGGTTAGGGTTAGGGGTAAGGTAAGGGTAAGGGTTAGGGTTAGGGTTAGGTTTAGGATTAGTGTAAGGTGTAGGGGTAGGGTTATGTTTAGGGTTAGCGTTAGGGTAAGGGTAAGGGTTAGGGTTACGTTTAGGTTAAAGTAAGGTTAAGGGTTAGGGTTGGCATTAGGGTTAGGTTTAGGGTAAGTGTTAGGGTTTGGTTTAGGGTAAGGGTAAGGTTTAGGTTTAGGGTTAGGGTTAGGGTAAGGGTAAGAGTTAGGGTTAGGGTTAGGTTTAGGGTTAGGCTAAGGTTAAGAGTTAGGGTTAGTTTTAGGGTTAGGTTAGGGTAAGGTTTAGGGTTAGGGTTAGGCTTAGGGTATGGGTTAGGTTAAGGGTAAGTGTTAAGTTTAGGGGTTAGGGTTAGGGTTAGGGGTTAGAGTTAGGGTTAGTGGTAGGGTTAGGATTAGGGTTAGGGGTTAGTGTTAAGGTTAGGGTTAGGTATAGGGTTAGGGTAAGGGTTAGGGCTATGGGGGATGGTTAGTGTTAGGGTTAGATTAAGGGTTAGGGTTAGGGTTACGGTTAGCATAAGGGTTAGGTTTAGGATTAGGGTTAGTGTAAGGGTAAGTCTTAGTCTTAGGGTTAGGGCTAGGTTTAGGTTAAGGGTTAAGGTTAGGGTTAGGGTTAGGTTTAGGGTTAGGGTTAGGGAAAGGTTAAGGGTTAGGGTTAGGGTTAGGTTTTGGGTTAGCATAAGGATTAGGGTTAGGGTTAGGGTTAGGGAAAGGGTAGGGTTAGGGTTAGGGTTTGGATTAGGTTTAAGGTTATGGTTACGGTTAGGGTTAGGGTTAGGTTTAGGTTTAGGGTTAGGGTTAGGTTAAGGGAAAGTGTTAGGGTTTCAGTTAGGTTTAGGGTTAGTGAGAGGGTGAGGGTAAGGGTAGGGTTAGGGTTAGGGTTAGGATTAGGGTTAGGGTTAGGGATGATGGTTAGTGTTAGTGTTAGGTTAAGGGTTAGGATTAGGGTTATGGTTAAGATAAGTGTTAGGTTTAGGATTAGGGTTAGGGTAAGGGTAAGTGTTAGGGTTAGGGTTAGGGTTAGGGTTAGGGTAAGGGTTAGGGTTAGGGTTAGGTTTAGGGTTACGGTAAGGGTAAGGGTTAGGGTTAGCGTTAGTTTAGGTTTAGGGTAAGGGTTAGGGTTAGGGTTAGGATTAGGCTATGGTTTAGGGTAAGAGTAAGTGCTAGGGTTAGGGTTAGGGTTAGGATAAGGATAATGGTTAGGATTAGGGTTAGGGTTAGGGGTTAGGGTTAGGTTTGGGGTTAGGGTTAGGGGTAATTGTTAGTGTTAGGGTTAGGTTAAGGGTTAGGGTTAGGGTTATGGTTAAGATAAGGGTTAGGGTTAGTATTAGAGTTAGGGTAAGGGTAAGTGTTAGGGTTAGGGTTAGGGTTGGGGTAAGGGTTAGGGTTAGCGTTAGGTTTAGGGTTAGGGTTAGGGTTAAGGTTAGGGTTAGGCTTCAGGTAAGGTTAAGGGTTACGGTTAGGTTTAGGTTTAGGGTTAGGTTAAGAGTAAGGGTTAGGGTTAGGTTTAGGTTTAGGGTTAGGGTTATTGTTGGGTTAATGTAAGGGTAAGGGTTAGGGTTAAGTTTAGGGTTAGAGTTAGGGTTACGGTAAGGGTAATGGTTAGGGTTAGGATTACGGTTAGGTTTAGGGTAAGGGTTAGGGTTAGGGTTAGAGTTAGGTTTAGGGTTAGGGTTAGGGTAAGTGTCAGGGTTAGATTTAGAGTTACGGTTACGGTTAGGGTAGGATAAGGTTTAGTGTTAGGTTTGGGGTTAGGGTAAGGGTTAGGGTTAGGGTTAGGGTTAGAGTTAGGGTTAGGGTTAGGTTAAGGGTAAGAGTTAGGGTTAGGGTTAGGTTTAGGGTAAGGGTTAACTTAGGGGTTAGGGTGAGGTTTAGGGTAAGGGTTAGGGTTAGTGTTAGGGTTAGGGTTAGGGTAAGGGTTAGGGTTAGGTTTAGTGTTAGGGTAAGTGTTAGGGTTAGGGTTAGGTTAAGGGTAAGTGTTAGAGTTAGGGTTAGGGTTAGGGTAAGTGTTAGGGTTAGAGTTAGGGTTAGGGTTAGGGTTAGGGTAAGGATTACGGTTAGGGTTAGGGTTAGGGTAAGGGTAAGTGTTAGGGTTAGGGTTAGGGTTAGGGTTAGGGTAAGTGTTAGGGTAAAGGTCAGGTTTAGGCGTAGGTTTAGGTTTTGGGTTAAGTTTAGGATTAGGGTTAGGGTAAGGGTAAGGGTTAAGGTTAGGGTTAGGGGTAGGGTAAGTGTTAGGGTTAGGGTTAGGGTTAGGGTTAGGGTAAGGGTATGGGTTAGGGTTAGGATTAGTGTTAGGGGTTAGGGTTAGGGTTAGGTTTAGGGTTGGGGTTAGGTTAAGGGTAAGGGTTAGGTTTAGGGTGAGGTTTAGGGTTAGGGTTAGGGTAAGGGTTAGGGCTAGGGCTAGGGTTAGGGTTAGGGTTAGGGTAAGGGTATGGGTTAGGGTTAGTATTAGTGTTAGCTGTTAGGGTTAGGTTTAGGGTTAGGGTTAGGGTAAGGGTAAGGGTTAGGTTTAGGGTGAGGTTTAGGGTTAGGATTAGGGTAAGGGTTAGGGCTAGGGCTAGGGTTAGGGTTAGGGTAAGGGTAAGGGTTAGAGTTAGGGTTAGGGTTAGGGTAAGGGTTAGGTTTAGGGTTAGGGATAAGATTAGGGTAAGGGTAAGTGTTAGGGTTAGGTTTAGGGTTAGGGTTAAGGTAAGGATACGGGGTAAGATTAGGGTTAGGGTTAGGATTAGGGTTACAGTTAGGGTTAGGGTTAGGATCGGATAAGTTTTAGGGTTAAGGTTAGAGTTAGCGTTAGGGTTAGGGTTAGGTTTAACGTTAAGGTTAGGGTGAGGGTAAGGATAAGGGTTAGGGTTAGGTTGAGGGTTAGGGTTAGGGTAAGGGTAAAGGTTAGGGTTGGGGTTAGTTTTAGGTTTACGGTTAGGGGTAGGATTATGGTTAGGGTAAGCGTAAGGGTTAGGGTTAAGGTTAGGGGTAGTGTTAGTTTTAGAATTAATGTTAGCATTAGGGTAAGGGTAAGGGTTAGGGTTAGGGTTAGGGTTAGGTTAGGGGAAGGGGAAGGGTTAGGTTTAGGGTTAGGGTTAGGTTTAGCGTTGGGGTTAAGGTTAGGGTTAGGGTAAGGGTTAGGCTAAGGTTAGAGTTAGGTTTAGGGTTATGTTTAGGGTTAGGGTTACGGTAAGGGTATGTGTTAGGGTTACGGTTAGGGTTAGGATTAGGGTTAGCGTTAGGGTAAGGTTAAGGGTTAGGGTTAGTGGTAGGGTTAAGGTAAGGGTAAGGGTTAGGGTTAGGGTTAGATTTAGGGTAAGGGTTAGTGTTAGGTTTATGGTTAGGGTAAGGTGAAGGGGTAGGGTTAGGGTTAGGGTTAGCGTTAGGGTAAGGGTAAGGGTTAGGGTTACTGTTAGGGTAAAGGTAAGGTTAAGGGTTAGGGTTAGGGTTAGGTTTAGGGTAAGGGTTATGGTTAGGTTTAGGATAAGGGTAAGGTTTAGGTTAAGGGTTAGGGTTAGGGTTAGGGTAAGGGTAAGAGTTAGGGTAAGAGTTAGGGTCAGGGTTAGGTTTAGGGTTAGGTTAAGGGTAAGGGTTAGGGTCAGGGTAGAGTTAGGGTTAGGGTTAGGTTAAGGGTAAGAGTTAGGGTTAGGGTTAGGGTTAGGGTAAGGGTTAACTTAGGGGTTATGGTTAGGTTTAGGGTAAGGTTTAGGGTTAGTGTTAGGGTTAGGGTTAGGGTAAGGGTTAGGGTTAGGTTTAGTGTTAGGGTAAGGGTTAGGGTTAGGTTTAGGTTAAGGGTAAGTGTTAGGGTTAGGGTTAGGGTTAGGGTAAGTGTTAGGGTTAGAGTTAGGATTAGGGTTAGGGTAAGGGTTAGGGTTAGGGTTAGGGTTAGGGCAAGGGTAAGTGTTAGGGTTAGGGTTAGGGTTAGAGTAAGTGTTAGGGTAAAGGTCAGGGTTAGGCGTAGGTTTAGGTTTTGGGTTAAGTTTAGGGTTAGGGTTAGGGTAAGGGTAAGGGTTAAGGTTAGGGTTAGGGGTAGGGTAAGTTTTAGGGTTAGGGTTAGGGTAAGGGTAAGTGTTAGGGTTAGGGTTAGGGTTAGGGTAAGGGTTAGGGTTAGGGTTAGGGTTAGGGTTAGGTTTAGGGTTAGGGTTAGGGTAAGGATACGGGTTAGGTTTAGGGTGAGGTTTAGGGTTAGGGTTAGGGTAAGGGTTAGGGCTAGGGCTAGGGCTAGGGTTAGGGTTAGGGTTAGGGTAAGGGTACGGGTTAGGGTTAGGATTAGTGTTAGGGGTTAGGGTTAGGGTTAGGTTTAGGGTTAGGGTTAGGGTAAGGGTAAGGGTTAGGTTTAGGGTGACGTTTAGGGTTAAGGTTAGGGTAAGGTTAAGGGCTAGGGCTAGGGTTAGGGTTAGGGTAAGGGTAAGGGTTAGAGTTAGGGTTAGGGTTAGGGTAAGGGTTAGGTTTAGGGTTAGGGTTAAGTTTAGGGTAAGGGTAAGTGTTAGGGTTAGGTTTAGGGTTAGGGGTAAGGTAAGGGTAAAGGTTAGATTTAGGGTAGGGTTAGGATTAGGGTTACGGTTAGGGTTAGGGTTAGGATAAGGTTTAGGCTTAGATTTAAGGTTAGATTTAAGATTAGGGTTAGGGTTAGGTTTAAGTTTAGGGTTAGGGTGAGGGTAAGGGTTAGGTTTAGGGTTAGGTTTAGTGTAAGGGTAAGGGTTAGTGTTGGGGTTAGGGTTAGGTTTAGGGTTAGGGTTAGGTTTATGGTTATGGTAAGGGTAAGGGTTAGGGTTAAGTTTAGGATTAGGGTTATGTTTAGGGTTAGGATTAGCGTTAGGGTAAGTGTAAGGGTTAGGGTTAGGGTTAGGGTTAGGTTTAGGGTTAGGGTTAGGGGAAGGGTAAGGGTTAGTTTTAGGGTTAGGGTTAGGTTTATTGTTGGGGTTAAGGTTAGGTTTAGTTTAAGGGTTAGAGTAAGATTACGGTTAGGTTTAGGGTTATGTTTAGGGTTACAGTTAGGGTTCTAGTTAGACTTAGGTTAAGGGTATATGTTAGGGTTACGGTTAGGGTTAGGGTTAGCCTTACGGTAAGGTTAAGGGTTAGGGTTAGGTTTAGGGTTAAGGTAAGGGTATGGGTTAGGGTTAGGGTTAGTGTTAGGGTTAGGGTAAGGTTTAGGGTTAGGTTTAGGGTTAGGGTAAGATGTAGGGGTGGGATTAGGGTTAGGGTTAGGGTTAGCTTTAGGGTAAGGGTAAGGGTTAGGGTTAGGGTTAGGGTTAAGTTAAGGTTAAGGGTTAGGGTTAGGGTTAGGGTTAGGGTATGGTTTAGGGTAAGGGTAAGTGTTAGGTTTAGGATTAGGGTTAGGATAAGGGTAAGGGTTAGGGTTAGGGTTAGGGTTAGGGCTTAGGATTAGGGTTAGGGTTAGGATTAGGGTTAGGAATTAGTGTTAGTTTTAGGGTTAGGGATAGGGTTAGGGTAAGGGTTAGGGTTAGGGGTGATGGTTAGTTTTAGGGTTAGGTTAAGGGTTAATGTTAGGGTTAGGGTTAGGATAAGGGTTAGGGTTAGGATTAGGGTTAGGGAAGGGTAAGTGTTAGTGTTAGTGTTAGTGTTAGGGTTATGGTTATGGTAAGGGTTAGGGTTAGTGTTAGGTTTAGGTTTGGGGTTAAGGTTAGGGTTTGGTTACGGTAAGGATAAGGGTAAGGGTTAGGGTTAGAGTTAGGGTTAGGGTTAGGGAAAAGGTAAGGGTTAGGGTTAGGGTTAGGGTTAGGGCAAGGATTAGGGTTAGGGTTAGGTTTAGGGTAAGGGTAAAGTTTAGTGTCAGTGTTAGGGTTAGGGATAAGGTTATGGTTAGGGATAGGGTTAGGTATCGAGTTAGGTTTAGGGTTAGGGTTAGGTTAAGGGTAAGTGTTGGGTTACAGTTAGGGTTAGGATTAGGGAGAGGGTAAGGATTAGAGTTAGGTTTAGGGTTAGGGTTAGGGTAAGGATTAGGATTAGGCTTAGGGTTAGGGTAAGGGTTAGGGTTAAGTTTAGGGTTAGCATTAAGTTTAGGGTTAGTGTAAGAGTAAGGGTAAGGGTTAGGGTTAAGGTTACGGTTAGGGGTAACGGTTAGGGTTAGGTTTAGGGTTAGGATTATGGTAAGGGTAAGGTTTCAGTTTAGGGATAGGGTAAGGGTTAGGGTTAGGTTTAGAGTTAGGGTTAGGGTTAGGGTAAGGGTAAGGGTTAGGGTTAGGTGTTAGTGTTAGGTTTAAGGTTAGGGTTACTGTTAGGGTAAGGGTAAGTGTTAGGTTAGGGTTAGGGATAGGGTTAGGGTAAGGGTTAGGGTTACGTTTAGGGTTAGGTTTAGGGTTAGGGTTAAGGTTAGGGTTAGAGGAAGGGTAAGGGTAAGGGTTAGGGTTAAGGTTAGGGTTAGGGTTAGGGTTAGGGTTAGTGTAAGGGTTAGGTTTAGGGTTACGGTTACAGTTAGGGTAAGGGTACGGCTTAGGGTTGGGGTTCGGGTTAGGGTAAGAGTTAGGGTAAGGGTTAGGGTTAGGGTTAGAGTTACGGTTAAGGTTAGGTTAAGGGTAAGAGTTAGGTTTAGGGTTAGGGTTAGGGTAAGGGTTAGGGTTAGGGGTTAGGGTTACAGTTAGGGTAAGGGTTAGGGTTAGTGGTAGGGTTAGGGTTAGGGTAAGGGTTAGGATTAGGGTTAGGGTTTGGGGTAGGGTTAGGGTAAGAGTAAGGGTTAGGGTTAGGGTTAGGGGTTAGGGTTAGGGTTAGGGTTAGGGTTAGGTTTAGGGTAAGGTTAAGGGTTAGGTTTAGGGTTCGGGTTAAGGTAAAAGTAAGGGTTAGGGAAAGGGTAGGATTAGGGTTAGGGATTAGGGTTAGGTAAGGTTAGGATTACTCTTAGGGTAAGGGTAAGTGTTAGGTTAGGGTTAGGGTTAGGGTAAGGGTTAGGGTTAGTTTTATGGTAGGGACTAGGGTAAGGCTTAGAGTTAGGGTAAGGGTTAGGGTTTAAGGTTAGGATTAGGGTTAGCTTTAGGTTTAGGGTTAGGTTTAGGGTAAGGGAAAGGGTACGGTTAGGGTTAGGGTTAGGGTTAGAGTTAGGTTTATGTTAGGGTTAACGTAAAGGCAACGGTTAGGGTTAGGGTTAGGGTTAGGGTTAAGGTTAAGGTTATGGTTATGGTTACGGTTAGGATTAAGGTAAGGGTAAGGGTTAGTGTTAGGGTTAGGGTTAGGGTTAAGGTTAGGGTTACGATTAGGATTAGGGTTAGGGTTAGGTTAAGGGTTAGGGTTAGTTTAGGGTAAGGGTTAGGTTTAGGTTAGGGTTAGAATTAGGTTTAGGGTTAGGTTAAGTGTTAGAGTTAGGGTTAGGGTTAGAGTTAGGTTTAGGGTTAGGTTAAGCGTAAGGGTTAGGATTAGGTTTAGGGTTAGGTTAAGGGTTAGGTTTAGGGGTTAGGATTAGGGTTAGGGTTAGGGTTAGGGTTAGGCTAAGGGTTAGGGTTAGTGTTAGGGTTTGGATAAGTGTTAGGGTTAGGGTAGGGTTAGGTTAAATGTTAGGGTTAGAGTTAGGGTTAGGGTTAGGGCTAGGGTAAGGGTTAGGGTTAGGGTTAGGTTTAGGGTAAGGGTAAGTGTTAGGATTAGGGTTAGGGTTAGGGTAAGTGTTAGGGTAAGGATTAGGGTTAGGGTTAGGTTTAGGTTTGGGTTTAATTTTAGGGTTAGGGTTAGGGTAAGGGTAAGTGTTAGGGTTAGGGTTAGGGTTAGGGTAAGTGTTAGGTTTAGCGTTAGGTTTAGGTTTAGGGTAAGGGTACGGGTTAGGTTTAGGATTAGGGTTAGGGGTTAGGGTTAGGGTTAGGTTTAGTGTTAGGGTTAGGGTAAGGGTATGGTTAGGGTTAGGTTTAGGTTTACGGTTAGGGTTAGGGTTAGGTTTAGGGTTAGGATTAGGGTAAGGGTAAGTGTTAGGGTTAGGGTTAGCGTTAGGGTAAGGGTAATGGTTAGGGTTAGGTTTAGGGTTAGAGTTACGGTAAGTGTAAGGGTTAGGGTTAGGGTTAGGGTTAGGTTAGGGTAAGGGTAGGATTAGGGTTACGGTTTGGTTTAGGTTTAAGGTTCGGTTTAGGGTAAGGGTAAGAATTAGGGTTAACGTTAGGGTTAGGTTTAGGGTTAAGGTTATGGTTAGGGTAAGAGTAAAGGTTAGTGTTAGGTTTATGGTTGGGGTTAAGGTAAGGTTAAGGGTTAAATTTAGGGTTAGGGTTAGGATTAGGTTTACGGTTAGGGTTAGGGTTAGGATAAGGATAAGGTTTAGATTTAAGGTTAGGGTTAGGGTTAGGTTTAGGATTAGGATTATGGTTAGGGTAAGGGTAAGGGTTACGGTTAAGTTTAGGGTTAGGGTTAGGTTTAGGGTTAGGGTTAGGGTAAGGGTAAGGGTAAGGTTAGGATTAGGGTTAGGGTTAGGGTAATGGTTAGGGTTAGGGTTAGGTTTAGGGTTAGGGTTAGGGTAAGGGTAAGGGTTAGGGTTAGGGTTAGGTTTAGGGTTGAGTTTTAATGTTAGGTTTAGAGTTAGGGTAAGGGTAAGGGTTAGGATTAGGTTTAGGGTTAGGGTAATGGTTATTGTTAGGGTTATGTTTAGCGTTACAGTTAGGGTTAGGGTTAGGGTAAGGGTATGTGTTAGGGTTAGGGTTATGGTTAGGCTTAGTGTTAGAGTTAGCGTTAGGGTAAGGGTTAGGGTTAGGGTTAGGGTTAAGGTTAGGGTTACGTTTAGGTTTTGGGTTAGGGTTAGGGTAAGGGTAAGGGTTAGGGTTTGGATTGGGGTTAGGGTTAGGGTAAGGGTGAGGGTTAGGGTTAGGGTTATGGTTAGGTTTAGGGATAAGGTTAGGGTTAGGGTGAGGGTAAGTATAAGGGTTAGGGTTAGGTTTAGTGTTAGGGTTAGCGTTAGGGTAAGGGTAAGTGTTAGGGTTAGAGTTAGGTTTATGGTTAGGGTTAGGGGAAGGGTAAGGGTTAGGTTTAGGTTTAGAGTTAGGTTTAGTGTTGGGGTTAAGGTTAGGGTAAGGGTAAGGGTTAGGGTAAGATTAGGGTTAGGTTTAGGGTTATGTTTAGAGTTACGGTTAGGGTTCGAGTTAGAGTTAGGGTAAGGGTATGTGTTAGGGTTACGGTTAGGGTTAGGGTTAGGGTTAGGATTAGCGTTAGGGTAAGGTTAAGGGTTTGGTTTAGGGTTAGGGTTAGGTTAAAGGTTAGAGTTACGGTTAGGGTTAGGCTTAGTGTTAGTGTACGGGTTAGGGTTAGGTTTAGTGTTAGGGATAGGGTAAGGGTAAGGGTTAGGGTTAGGGTTAGGGTTAGGTTTAGGGTAAGTGTTAGGGTTAGGATTAGGGTAAGGGTAAGGATTATGGTTAGAGTTAGGGTTAGGGGTAGGGTAAGGGTAAGAGTTAGGGTTAGGGTTAGAGTTAGATTTAGGGATAGGGTAGGGTAAGGGTTAGGTTTAGGGTTAGTTCAGGGTTAGGGTAAGGGTTAGGGTTAGGGTTAGGGTTAGGGTATGGGTTAGGGTTAGGGTTAGGATAAGGGTTAGGTTTAGGGTTAGGGGTTAGTTTGAGGGTTATGGTTATGGTTAGGATTAGGGTTGGGGATTAGTGTTAGGGTTAGGATTATGGATAAGGTTAGGGTAAGCGTTAGGGTTAGGGGTGATGGTTGGTTTTAGGGTTAGGTTAAGGGTTAGGGTTAGGGTTAGGGTTAGGATAAGGGTTAGTGTTAGTGTTAGGGTTAGGGTTAGGGTTAGGGTAAGGGTTAGGGTTAGGGTTAGGGTTGGGGTTAAGTTTAGGGTTTGGTTACAATAATCGTAAGGATAAGAGTTAGGTTTAGAGTTACGGTTAGGGTTAGGTTGGGATTAGGTTAAGGGTAAGGGTTAGGGTTAGAGTTAGGGTTAGTTTTAGGGAAATGGTAAGGGTTACGGTTAGGGTTAGGGTTAGGGTTAGGGTAAGGATTAGGGTTAGGGTTAGGTTTAGGGTAAAAGTAGGGTTAGGGTTAGGGTTAGGGTTAGGGTTAAGTTTATGGTTATGGTTATGTTTAGGGTTAGGGTTAGAGTTAGGTTTAGGGTTAGGGTTAGGTTAAGGGTAAGTGTTAAGGTTACAGTTAGGATTAGGGTTAGGGAGAGGGTAAGGATTAGATTTAGGTTTAAGGTTAGGGTTAGAGTTAGGGTAAGGATTAGGAATAGGGTTAGGGTTAGGGTAAGGGTTAGGGTTAGGGTTAGGGTTAGCATTAAGGTTAGGGTTAGGGTAAGGTAAAGGGTTATGTTTAAGGTTAGGGCTAGGGGTTACGGTTAGGGTTAGGTTTAGGGTTAGGGTTATGGTAAGGGTAAGGGTTCGAATTACGGATAGGGTTCGGGTTAGGGTTAGGTTTAGAGTTAGGGTTAGGGTAAGGGTAAGGGTTAGGGTTAGGAGTTAATGTTAGGTTTATGGTTAGGTTTACTGTTAGGGTAAGGGTAAGTGTTAGGTTGTGGTTAGGGATAGGGTTAGGGTAAGGGTTAGGGTTAGGGTTATGGTTAGGTTTAGGGTTATGGTTAGGGTTAGGGAAAGGGTAAGGGTTAGGGTTAAGATTAGGGTTAGGGTTACGGTTAGGATAAGGGTAACGGTTAGGGTTAGGTTTAGTGTTAGTGTTAGGGTAAGGATAAGGGTTAGGGTTAGGGTTAGGGTTAGGTTTAAGTTTAGGGTTACAGTTAGGGTTAGGCTTAGGGTAAGGTAAGTGTTAGGGTTAGGTTTAGGGTTAGGGTTTGGGTAAGTGTAAGTGTTAGGGTTAGTGTTAGGTTTACGGTTAGTGTTAGGGTTAGGGTTACGGTAAGGGTAAGGGTTAGGTATAAGGTTAGGGTTAGGTTTAGGTTTAGGGGTATAGTTACGGTTAGGTAAGGGTAATGATTAGGGTTAGGATTAGGGTTAGTGTTAGGGTAAGGGTTAGGGATAGGGTTAGGGTTAGGTTTAGGTTTATGGTTAGGGTGAGGTGTAGAGTTAGGGTCAGCGTTATGGTATGGATTAGGTTTAGGGTTACCGTTACAGTTAGGGTAGGGTAAGGCTTAGGGTTAGGGTTCGGGTTAGGGTAAGGGTTAGGGTTAGGGTTAGGCTTAGGGTTAGAGTTAGGGTTAGTGTTAGGTTAAGTTTAAGAGTTAGGGTTAGGGTTAGGGTTAGGGTAAGGGTTAGGATTTGGGGTTAGGTTTAGTGTTAGGATAAGGATTAGGGTTAGTGGTAGGGTTAAGGTTAGGGTAAGGGTTAGGATTAGGGTTAGGGTAAGGTTAAGGGTAAGTGTTAGGGTTAGGGGTAGGGTTAGGGTAAGGGTAAGGTTTAGTGTTAGGGTTAGGTTTTTGGGTTAGGATTAGGGTTAGGGTTAGGGTTAGCGTTAGGGTAAGGTTAAGGGTTAGGGTTAGGTTAAGGGTTAAGGTAAAGGTAAGGGTTAGGGTTAGGGTTAGTGTTAGCGTTAGGTTTAGGGTAAGGGTTTGCATTAGGTTTAGGGTTAGGGTAAGGTGTAGTGGTAGGGTTAGGGTTAGGGTTAGCGTTAGAGTAAGGGTAAGGGTTAGGGTTAGGGTTAGGGTTGAGGTAAGGTTAAGTGTTAGGGTTAGGGTTAGGGTAAGGGTTAGGTTTAGGTTTAGGGTAAGGGTAAGTTTGAGGATTTGGGTTAGGGTTAGGGTAAGGGTAACATTTAGGGTTAGGGATTAGGGTTAGGTTTAAGGTTAGGCTTACTGTTAGGGTAAGGGTAAGTGTTAGGTTAGGGTTAGGGTTAGGGTTAGGCTAAGGGTTAGGGTTAGGGTTAGGGTAAGGTGTAGGGGTAGGGTTAGGGTTACGGTTAGGGTTAGCTTTAGGGTAAGGGTAAGGGTTAGGGTTAGGGTTAGGGTTAAGTTAAGGTTAAAGGTTAGGGTTAGGGTTAGGGTTAGGGTTAGGGTATGGGTTAGGTTTACGGTTAGAGTTAGGGTAAGGGTTAGGGTAAGGGTAAAGGTTAGGGTTAAGGTTAGGGTTAGGGTTAGGGTAAGGGTAAGGGTTAGGGTTAGGTTTAGTGTTAAGTTTAGGGTAAGTGTAAGGGTTAGGTTTAGGGTTAGGGTTAGGTTTATGGTTAGGGTTAGGGTTAGGGAAAGTATAAGGGTTAGGGGGATAAGGGTTAGGGGTAAGGTTAGGTTTAGGGTTAGGTTTAGGGTTAAGGTTAGGGTTAGGCTTAGGGTAAGGTAAGGTTTACGGTTAGGTTTAGTGTTAGGGTTAGGGTAAGTGTAAGGGTTAGGGTTAAGTTTAGGGTTAGGTTTAGGGTTACGGTTACGGTAAGTGTAAGGGTTAGGATTAAGGTTAGGGTTAGGGTTAGGTTTAGGGTTTGAGTTAGGTTAGGGTAAGGGTAATGTTTAAGTTTACGATTAGAGTTACGGTTAGGGTAAGGGTTAGGGTTAGCGTTAGGTTTAGGATAAGGGTTAGGTTTAAAATTAGGGTTAGGGTTAGGGTAAGGGTAAGGGTTAGGGTTAGGGTTAGGGTTAGGGTAAGGGTTAGGGTTAGGGGTCAGGGTTAGTGTTAGGGTTAGGTTAAGTGTTAGGTTTAGGGTTAGGATAAGGGGTAGGGTTAGTGTAAGGGTACTTGTTAGGGTTAGTGTTAGGGTTAGGCTAAAGATTAGGGTTAGGCTTAGGGTTAGGTTTAGGGTTGGAGTTAGGGTTAGGGTAAGAGTAAGGATTAGGGTTAAGGTTAGGGTTAGGTTTAGGTTTAGGGGTAGGGTAAGGGTAAGGGTTAGGGTTAGGTTTAGAGTTAGGGTTAGGGTTAGGGTAAGGTTAAGGGTTAGGATTAGCGTTAGGGTTAGGTTTAGGGTTAAGGTTAGGGTTAGGGTAAGTGTAAGGATTAGGGTTAAGCTTAGGGTTAGGTTTAGGGTTAGGGTTAGGGTTATTGTAAGGGTAAGTGTTAGGGTTAGGTTTTGTGTTAGGGTTAGGGTAACGGTAAGGGTTAGGTTTAGGTTTAGGGTTAGGGTTAAGGTTAGGGTTAGGCTTAGGGTAAGGGTAAGTGTTACCATTAGGTTTAGGGTTAGGGTTAGGTTAAGAGTAAGCATTAGGGTTAGGTTTAGGATTAGGGTTAGGTTTAGGGTTTGGGTTACTGTAAGGGTAAGGTTTAGGGTTAAGGTTAGGGTTAGAGTTAGGGTTAGGGTAAGGGTAATGGTTAGGGTTAGGATTAGGGTTAGGGTTAGGGTAAGGGTTGGGTTAGAGTTAGGGTTAGGTTTAGAGTTAGGGTTAGGGTAAATGTAAGGGTTAGGTTTAGGGTTACGGTTACGGTTAGGGTAAGGTAAGGTTTAGGGTTAGGTTTAGGGTTAGGGTTAGGGTTAGGTTTAGGGTTAGGTTAAGGTGTATGGGTAGGGTTAGGGTTAGGGTTAGCGTTAGGGTAAGGGTAAGGGTTAGCGTTGGGCTTAGGGTTAGGTTTAGGGAAAGGGTTAGGGTTAGGTTTAGGGTTAGGGTTAGGGTTAGGGTTAGTTTAGGGTAAGGGTAAGGGTTAGGGTTAGGTTTAGGATAAGGGTAAGGGTTAGGGTTAGGGGTTAGGGTTAGGGTTAGGGGTTAGGGATAGGGTTAGGAATAGGGTTAGGGGTTAGTGTTAGGGTTAGGGTTAGGTATAGGGTTAGGGTAAGGGTTAGGTTTATGGGGGATTGTTAGTGTTAGTGTTAGATTACGGGTTAGGGTTATGGTTAGGGTTAGGATAAGGGTTAGGGTTAGGATTAGGTTTAGGGGTTAGTGTTAGGGTTAGGTTTAGGGACAGTGTTAGGGTAAGCTTTAGGGTTAGGGGTGATGGTTAGTGTTAGGGTTAGGTTAAGAGTTATGGTTAGGGTTATGGTTAGGATGAGGGTTAGGGTTAGGGTTAGGGTTAGGGTAAATGTAAGTGTTAGTGTTCGTGTTAGGGTTAGGGTTAGGGTAAGGGTTAGGGTTAGGGTTAGGGTTAGGATTAGTTTAGGGTTAGGGTAAGGGTTAGGGTTAGGGTTAGGGTTAGGGTATGGGTTAGGGTAAGGTTAAGTGCTAGGGTTAGGGTTAGGTTTAGGATAAGGATAAGGGTTAGGATTAGGGTTAGGTTAGGGGTTAGGGTTAGGGTTAGGGGTGATGGTTAGTGTTAGGGTTAGGTTAAGGGTTAGGGTTAGGGTTAAGGTTAAGATAAGGGTTAGGATTAGGATTAGGGTTAGGGTATGGGTAAGTGTTAGGGTTAGGGTTAAGGTTAGGGTAAGGGTTAGGGTTAGGGTTGGGTTTAGGGTTAGGGTAAGGGTAAGGTTTAGGTTTAGGGTTAGTTTAGGGTTAGGGTAAGGGTTAGGGTTAGGGTTAGGGTTAGGGTATGGTTTAGGGTAAGGGTAAGTGCTAGGGTTAGGGTTAGGGTTAGGGTTACGGTTAGGTTTAGGGTTAGGGTTAGGTTTAGGGTAAGGGTTAGTTTTAGGGTTGGTTTAGGGTTAGTGTAAGGATTAGGTTTAGGGTTAGGGTAAGGGTTAGGGTTAGGGTTAGTTGTAGGGTAAGGGTAGGGTTAGGGTTAGAGTTAGGGTTAGGGTAAGGTTTAGGTTTAGGGTCAGGTTTAGGTTTATGGTTAGGGTTAGGGTTTGGGTTAGGGAAAGGATAAGGGTTAGGTGGATAAGGGTTAGCGGTAAGGTTAGGTTTAGGGTTAGGTTTAGGGTTAAGTTTAGGGTTAGGCTTAGGGTAAAGTTAAGGGTTACGGTTAGGTTTAGGGTTAGGGTTAGGGTAAGGGTAAGGGTTAGGCTTAGGTTTAGGGTTAGGTTTAGGGTTAGGGTTACGGCAAGTGTAAGGGTTAGGATTAAGGTTAGGGTTAGGGTTAGGTTTAGGGTTTGAGTTAGGGTTAGCGTAAGGGTAATGTTTAAGGTTACGATTAGAATTACGGTTAGGGTAAGGGTTAGGGTTAGGGTTAGGTTTAGGATAAGGGTTAGGTTTAAAATTAGGGTTAGGGTTAGGGTAAGGGTAAGGGTAAGGGTTAGGGTCAGGGTTAGGGTTAGGGTTAGGGTTAGGGGTCAGGGTTAGTGTTAGGGTTAGGTTAAATGTTAGGTTTAGGGTTAGGATAAGGGGTAGGGTTAGTGGAAGGGTACTTGTTAGGGTTAGTGTTAGGGTTAGGGTAAAGATTAGGGTTAGGCTTAGGGTTAGGTTTAGGGTTGGAGTTAGGGTTAGGGTAAGTGTAAGGATTAGGGTTAAGGTTAGGGTTAGGTTTTGGTTTAGGGGTAGTGTAAGGGTAAGGGTTAGGGTTAGGTTTAGGGTTAGGGTTAGGGTTAGGGTAAGGTTAAGGGTTAGGATTAGAGTTAGGGTTAGGTTTAGGGTTAAGGTTAGGGTTAGGGTAAGTGTAAGGATTAGGGTTAAGCTTAGGGTTAGGTTTAGGGTTATGGTTAGGGTTATTGTAAGGGTAAGTGTTAGGGTTAGGTTTAGTGTTAGGGTTAGGGTAAGGGTAAGGGTTAGTTTTAGGTTTAGGGTTAGGGTTAAGGTTATGGTTAGGCTTAGGGTAAGGGTAAGGGTTACCGTTAGGTTTGGGGTTAGGGTTAGGTTAAGAGTAAGGATTAGGGTTAGGTTTAGGGTTAGGGTTAGGGATAGGGTTTGGGTTACTGTAAGGGTAAGGGTTAGGGTTAAGGTTAGGGTTAGAGTTAGGGTTAGGGTAAGGGTAATGGTTAGTGTTAGGATTAGGGTTAGGGTTAGGGTAAGGGTTGGGTTAGGGTTAGGGTTAGGTTTAGAGTTAGGGTTTGGGTAAATGTAAGGATTAGGTTTAGGGTTACAGTTACGGTTAGGGTAAGGTAAGGTTTAGGGTTAGGTTTATGGTTAGGGTTAGGGTTAGGTTTAGGTTTAGGGTAAGGTGTATGGGTAGGGTTAGGGTTAGGGTTAAGGTTAGCGTTAGGGTAAGGGTAAGGGTTAGGGTTGGGGTTAGGGTTAGGTTTAGGGAAAGGGTTAGGGTTAGGTTTAGGGTTAGGGTTAGGGTTAGTTTAGGGTAAGGGTAAGGGTTAGGGGTAGGGTTAGTGTTAGGATTAGTGTTAGCATTAGGGTAAGGGTAAGGTTTAGGGTTAGGGTTTGGGTTAGGGTTAAGGTAAGGGTAAGGGTTAGGGTTAGGGTTAGGTTTAGGGAAGGGTTAGGGTTAGGTTTAGGCTAAGGGTAAGGTTTAGGGTTACGGTTATGGTTAGGGTTAGGGTTATCATAAGGTTAAGGGTTAAAGTTAGGGTTAGGGTTAAGGTTAGGTTTAGTGTTAGGGTAAGGGAAAGGGTAAGGTTTAGGGTTAGGGTTAGGGTAAGTGTTAGGGTTAGCGTTAGGGTTAGGGCAGGGTTTTAGGTAAGGGTATGTGTTAGGTTTAGGGTTAGGATTAGGGTTAAGGTTAGTTGTGATGGATAGTGTTATGGTTAGGTTAAGGGTTAGGGTTAGGATTAGGGTTAGGGTAAGGGTAAGTGTTAGGGTTATTGTTAGGGTAAGGGTTAGGGTTAGGGTTAGGGTTGGGGTAAGGTTAGGGTTAGGTTACGGTAAGGGTAAGGGTAAGGGTTAGGGTTAGGGTTACGGTTAGGTTTAGGGTTAGGGTTAGGTTTAGGGTAAGGGTTAGTTTTAGGGTTGGGTTAGGGTTAGTGTAAGGATTAGGGTTAGGGTTAGGGTAAGGGTTAGGGTTAGGGTTAGTGTTAGGGTAAGGTTAGGGTTAGGGTTAGCGTTAGTGTTAGGGTAAGGGTTAGGTTTACGGGTAGGGTTAGGTTTATGGTTAGGGTTAGGGTTAGGGTTAGGGAAAGGATAAGGGTTAGGGGGATAAGGGTTAGGGGTAAGGTTAGGTTTAGGGTTAGGTTTAGGGTTAAGGTTAGGGTTAGGCTTAGGGTAAGGGTAAGGGTTACGGTTAGGTTTAGGGTTAGCCTTAGGGTAAGGGTAAGGGTTAGGCTTAGGTTTAGGGTTAGGTTTAGGGTTAGGGTTACGGTACGTGTAAGGGTTAGGATTAAGTTTAGGGTTAGGGTTAGGTTTAGGGTTTGAGTTAGGGTTAGCATAAGGGTAATGTTTAAGTTTACGATTGGAGTTACGGTTAGGGTAAGGGTTAGGATTAGGGTTAGGTTTAGCAAAAGGGTTAGGTTTAAAATTAGGGTTAGGTTTAGGGTAAGGGTAAGGGTTAGGGTTAGGGTTAGGGTTAGGGTAAGGGTTAGGGTTAGGGGTCAGGGTTAGTGTTAAGGTTAGGTTAAGTGTTAGATTTAGGGTTAGGATAAGGGGTAGGGTTAGTGTAAGGGTACTTGTTAGTGTTAGTGTTAGGGTTAGGGTAAAGATTAGGGTTAGGCTTAGGGTTAGGTTTAGGGTAGGAGTTAGGGTTAGGGTAAGTGTAAGGATTAGGGTTAAGGTTAGGGTTAGGTTTAGGTTTAGGGGTAGGGTAAGGGTAAGTGTTAGGGTTAGGTTTAGGGTTAGGGTTAGGGTTAGGGTAAGGTTAAGGGTTAGGATTAGCTTCAGGGTTAGGGTTAGGGTTAAGGTTAGGGTTAGGGTAAGTGTAAGGATTAGGGTTAAGCTTAGGGTTAGGTTTAGGGTTAGGGTTAGGGTTATTGTAAGGGTAAGTGTTAGGGTTAGGTTTAGTGTTAGGGTTAGGGTAACGGTAAGGGTTAGTTTTAGGTTTAGGGTTAGGGTTAAGGTTAGGGTTAGGCTTAGGGTAAGGGTAAGGGTTACCGTTAGGTTTAGGGTTAGGGTTAGGTTAAGAGTAAGGATTAGGGTTAGGTTTAGGTTTAGGGTTAGGGTTAGGGTTTGGGTTACTGTAAGGGTAAGGGTTAGGGTTAGGGTTAGGGTTAGGGTAATGTTTAGGGTTAGGATTAGGGTTAGGTTAGGGTAAGGGTTGGGTTAGGGTTAGGGTTAGGTTTAGAGTTAGGGTTAGGGTAAATGTATGGGCTAGGTTTAGGGTTACGGTTACGGTTAAGGTAAGGTAAGGTTTAGGGTTAGGTTTAGGGTTAGGGTTAGGGTTAGGTTTAGGGTTAGGGTAAGGTGTATGGGTAGGGTTAGGGTTAGGGTTAGGGTTAATGTTAGGGTAAGGGTAAGGGTTAGTGTTGTTGTTAGGGTTAGGTTTAGGGAAAGGGTTAGGGTTAGGGTTAGGGTTCGGGTTAGGGTTAGTTTAGGGTAAGGGTAAGGGTTAGGGGTAGGGTTAGGGTTAGGATTAGTGTTAGCATTAGGGTAAGGGTAAGGTTTAGGGTTAGGGTTTGGGTTAGGGTTAAGGTAAGGGTAAGGGTTAGGGTTAGGTTTAGGTTTAGGGAAGGGTTAGGGTTAGGTTTAGGCTAAGGGTAAGGTTTAGGGTTACGGTTAGGGTTAGGGTTAGGGTTATCATAAGGGTAAAGGTTAAAGTTAGGGTTAGGTTTAAGATTAGGTTTAGTGTTAGGGTAAGGGAAAGGGTAAGGTTTAGGGTTAGGGTTATGGTAAGTGTTAGGTTTAGCGTTAGGTTTAGGGCAGGGTTTTAGGTAAGGGTAAATGTTAGGTTTGGGGTTAGGGTTAGGGTTAGGTTAAGGGTAAGGGTTAGGTTTAGGGGTGGGGTTAGGGTTAGTTTTAGGGTTAGGGGTTAGGGTGAGGGTTAGGGGTAGTGTTAGGTTTAGGGTTAGGTTTAGGGTAAGGTTTAGGTTTAGGTTGAGGGTAAGGGTAAGGGTTAGGTTTAGGGTCAGGTTTAGGTTAAGGTTGGGGTTACGGTTAGGGATAGGGTTAGGGTAAGGGTAAGGGTTAGGGTTAGGGTTAGGTTTAGGGTTAGGGTAAGGGTAAGGGTTAGGGTTAGGGTTAGGGTTTAGTTTAGGGTTAGGGTTAGGGTTAGGGTTAGGGTAAGGGTAAGGGTTAGGATTAGGATTAGGTTTAGGGTTAGGGTAAGGGTTAGGATTAGGGTTAGGTTTAGGGTTAGGTTGAGGGTAAGGGTAAGGGTTACGTTTAGGGTTAGGTTTAGGTTTAGGGTTGGGGTTAAGGTTAGGGATAGGGTTAGGGTAAGGGTTAGGGTTAGGGTTAGGGTTAGGGTTAGGGTAAGGGTAAGGATTAGGTTTAGGGTTAGTGTACGGTTAAGGTTAGAGTTAGGTTTATGGTTAGGGTTTGGGTTAGGTTTAGGGTTAGGGTTAGGTTAAGGGTAAGGGTTAGGGTTAGGGTTAGGATTAGCGTTACAGTTAGGGTTACTGTTATGGTGAGGGTAAGAGTAAGGGTAAGGGTTAGGGTTAGGTTAAGGGTAAGGGTTAGGGTTGGGGTTAGGATTAGTTTTAGGGTAAGGGTAAGGGTTAGGGTTAGGGTTAGTGTTAGTGTTAAGGTTAAGGTTGAGGTTAGTATTAGAGTAAGGGTAAAATTTAGGGTTAGGGTTAGGGTTAAGGTTAGGTTTAGGGTTAGAGTAAGGGTAACGGTAAGGGTTAGGGTTAGGGTTAGGTTTAGGGTTAGGGTAAGGTTAGGGTTAGCATTAGGGTTAGGGTAGGGGTTAGGGTAATGGCAGGTGTTAGGGTTAGGGTTAGGGTTAGGATAAGGGTAAGGGTTAGAGTTAGGGTTAGGGTTAGGGTTACGGTTAGGGTTAGGGTAACGGTAAGGGTAAGGGTTAGGGTTAGGGTTAGGTTTAGTTTTAGGGTTAGGGTTAGGGTTAAGATTAGGTAAGGGTAAGGGTTAGGCTTAGGTTTAGGGTTAGGGTTAGGGTAAGGGTAAGGCTTAGTTTTAGGGTTATGGTTAGGTTTACCGTTAGGGTTAGTGTTAGGGATAGGGTAAGGATAAGGGTTAGGGTTAAGGTTAGGTTTATGGTTAGGGTTAGAGTTAGGGTTAAGGTTAGGGTTAGGGTGAGGGTAAGGTTAAGGTTTCGGGTTAGCTTTAGGGTTAGGGTTAGGGTTAGGGTTAGAGTTAGGTTTAGGGTTAGGGTATGGGTAAGGTTTAGGGTTAGGTTTAGGGTTAGTGTTAGGTTAAGGGTTAGGGTTAGGGGTTAGGGTTAGGGTTAGGGTAAGTGTTATGGTAAGGGTTAGGGTTAGGTTTAGGGTTAGCATTAAGGTTAGGGTTAGGGTTAGGATAAGTGTAAGTGTTAAGGTTAGGGATTACGGTTAGGGTTAGGTTTAGGGTTAGGGTTAGGGTAAGGTTTAGCGTTACGTTTAGCGTTAGCATTAAGGTTAGGGTCCAGGTTAGGCTAAGTTTAAGGGTTAGGGTTAGGGTTCAGGTTAGGGATTTGGGTTACGGTTAGTTTTAGGGATAGGGTTAGGGTAAGGGTAAGGGTTAGCGTTATGGATAGGGTTAGGGTTAGGGTTAGGTTTAGGGTTAGTGTTAGGATAAGGGTAAGGGTTAATGTTAGGGTTAGGGTTAGGATATGGGTTAGGGTTAGGGTTAGGGTTAGGGTAAGGGTAAGGGTAAGTGTCAGGGTTAGTGTAGGCTTAAGTTTAGTGTTAGGGTTACGGTTAAGTTTAGGGATAGGGTTAGGTTAATGGTAAGGGTTAGGGTTAGGGTTAGGGTAAGGATTAGGGTTAGGTTTAGGGTTAGGGTTAGGTTTAGGGTAATGGTTAAGGTTAGCATTAGGTTTAGGGTAGGGGTTAGGGTAATGGTAATTGTTAGGGTTAGGTTTAGGGTTAGGATAAGGTTAAGGGTTAGGATTACGGTTAGGATTAGGCTTAGGGTTTAGGGTTAGGGTTAAGGTTAGGGTTAGGTTTGGGGTTAGGTTAAGGTAAGTGTAAGGGTAAGGGTTAGGGTTAGGGTTAGGTTTAGGGTAAGGGTTAGGGTTAGGTTTAGGGTAAGGGTAAGATTTAGAGTTAGGGTTAGGGTTAGGGTTAGCATAAGGGTAAGGGTTAAAGTTAGGGTTAGGTTTAAGGTTAGGTTTAGTTTTGAGGTAAGTGTAAGGGTAAGGTTTAGGGTTAGGGTTAGGGTAAGTGTTAGGGTTAGCGTTAGGGTTAGGCCAGGATCTAAGGTAAGGGTAAGTGTTAGGGTTAGGGTTAGGGTTAGTATAAGGGTAAGGGTTAGGGTTAGGCTTAGGCTTAGGTGTTAGGGTTAGGTTTAGGGTTAGTTTTAGGGTTAGGGGTTAAGGTTTGGGTTAGGGTTAGGGTTAGGGTAAGGGTAAGGGTTAGGGTTAGGTTTAGGTTTAGGGTTAGGGTTAGTGTAAGGGTAAGGGTTAGATTTAGGATTAGGGTTAGGGTTAAGTTTGAGGTTAGGTTTAGGGTAGGGTTAGGGTAAGGGTTAGGGTTAGGGTAAGTGTTAGGGTTAGGGTTAGGGTTAGGGTTAAAGTTGAGTTTAGGGTTAGAGTAAGGGTTAGGATTAGGTTTAGGGTAAGTGTTAGGGTTAGGGTTATGGTTAGGGTTAGAGTTAGGGTTAGGATTAGGGTAAGGGTAAGAGTTAGGGTTAGGGTTAGGGTAAAGGTTAGGGTTAGTGTTTAGGGTTAGGATAAGGTTATGGTTAGGGTTAGGGTTAGGGTTAAGTTAAGGGTAAGGGTTAGGTTTAGTGTTAGGTTTAGGGTTAGGGAAAGGGTAAGGGTTAGTGTTAGGTTTAGGGTTAGGGTGAGGGTTAGGGTAAGGGTTAGAGTTAGGGTTAGGATAAGGGTAAGGGTTAGGGTTTGGGTTAGAGTTAGTATTAGGGTAAGTGTTAGGGTAAGGGTTACGGTTAGGATCAGGTTTAGGGTTGGGGTTAAGGTTAGGGTTAGGGTTAGGTTTAGGTTAAGGGTAAGGGTTAGAGTTAGAGTTAGAGTTAGGTTTAGGGAAAGGGTAAGGGTTAGGGTGAGGGTTAGGGTAAGGATTAGGGTTAACGTTAGGGTTAGGGTAGGGGTTAGGATTAGGGTTAGGGTTAGGGTTACTGTTAGGGTTAGGTTTACGGTTAGGGTTAGGGTTAGGGTTATGGTAAGAGTAAGGGTTAGGGTCAGGGTTAGTGTTAGGGTTAGCATTAAGGTTAGGGTTAGGGTTAGGGTAAGGATAAGGGTTAGGGTTAGGGTTAGGGTTAGCGGTTACAGTTAGGGTTAGGGTTAGGGTTAGGGTTAGGGTTATGGTTAAGGATAGAGTTAGGGTTGGGTTTAGGTTTAGGGTTAGTGTTAGGGTAAAGGTAAGGGTTAGGGTTAGGGTTAAGGGTAGGGTTAAGGTTAGGGTAAGCGTAAGGGTTAGGTTAGGATTAGGATTAGGTTTAGGATAAGGGTCAGCGTTAGGGTTAGGGTTAGGTTTTGGGTTAGGTTTTGGGTTAGGGTTAGGGTTAAGGTTAGGGTTAGGGTAAGGTTAAGAGTTAGTGTTAGGGTTAGGGTTAGGATAAGGTTAAGGGTTAGGATTAGGGTTAGGGTTAGGTTTAGGGGTTAGGGTTAGGGTTAAGTTTAGGGTTAGGTATGGGGTTAGGGTTAAGGTAAGAGTAAGGGTTAGGGTTAGGGTTAGGGTTAGTGATAGTGTAAGGATATGTGTTAGGGTTAGGGTTAGTGTTAGGGTTAGGGTAGGGTTAGGGTAAGGGTAAGAGTTATAGTTAGGGTTAGGGTTAGGGTTAGGGTAAGGGTTAGGGTTATGTTTAGGGTTAGCGTTAGGGTAAGGGTAAGTGTTAGAGGTAGAGTTATGCTTAAGGTAAGGGTAAGAGTTAAGGTTAGGGTTAGGGTTAGGGTTAGGGTTAGGTTTAGGGTAAGGGTTAGGGTTAGGGTTAGGGTAAGGGTAAGGTTTATTGTTAGGGTTAGGGAAAAAGTTAGGGTAAGGGTAAGGATTAGGGTTAGGGGTAGGGTTAAGGTTAGGTTTAGGGTTAGGGTAAGGGTAAGGGGTAGGGTTAGGGTTAGGGTTAAGGTTAGGATAAGGTTAAGGGTTAGCGTTAGGGTTACGGTTAGACTTATGGGTTATGGTTAGTGTTAGGGTTTGGGTAAGGGTAAGGGTTAGATTTAGGGTTAAGGTTATGTATAGGGTTTGGGATAGTGTTATGGTTAGGGTAAGGATAATGGTTAGGGTTAAGGTTAGGGTTAGGGTTAGGTTTAGGGTTAAGGTTGGGGTTAGGGTTAGGGTTAGGTTTAGGGTTGGGGTTAGGTTAGGATTAGGGTTAGGGTAAAGGGAAGGATTAGGGTTAGCATTGGTGTAAGCGTTAGGTTAAGGGTAGGGGTTAGGGTTAGGGTTAGGGTTAAGGTAAGGGTAAGTGTTAGGGTGAGGGTTGGGGTTAGGGTTAGGGTGAGGGTTAGGGTAAGGTTTAGGGTTGGCGTTAGGGTTAGGGCAGGGTTTAAGGTAAGGGTAAGTGTTAGGGTTAGGGTTAGGGTTAGGATAAGGGTAAGGGTTAGGGTTAGGGTTAGGCTTAGGGGTAAGGGTTAGGTTTAGAGTTAGGATAAGGGTAAGGGTTAGGGTTAGGGTTAGGCTTAGGGGTTAGGGTTAGGTTTAGGGTTAGTTTTAGGGTTAGGAGTTAGGGTTAGGGTTAGGGTTAGGGTTAGGTAAGTTTTAGGGTTAGGGTTCGGGTTAGTTTTAGGGTTAGGGTTAGAGTAAGGGTAAGGTTTAGGGTTAGGGTTAACGTTAAAGTTGAGGTTAGGGTTAGGGTAGGGTTAGAGTAAGGATTAGAGTTAGGGTAAGGGTTAGGGTTAGGGTTAAGTTTAGGGTAAGGGTAAGGGTTAGGGTTATGGTTAGGGTTAAGTTTAGGGAAGGGTAAGGGTTAGGGTTAGGGTTAGGGTTAGCGTTACGTTAAGGGTAAGTGTTAGGGTTAAGTTTAGGGTTAGGGGTTAGGGTTAGGGTTAGGGTTAGGATAAGGGTAAGGTTTAGGGTTAGGGTGAGAGTTAGGTTTTGGTTTAGGGTTAGGGTTAGGGTTAGGGTTAGGGTTAGGGTAAGCGTAAGATTTAGGGTTCGGGTTACCGTTAGGGTTAAGTTTGAGGTTGGGGTTAGGGTTAGGGTTAGGTTTAGGGTTAGGGTTAGGGTAAGGGTAAGGGTTAGGGTTACGGTTAGGGTTAAGTTTAGGGTTGGGGTTAGATTAGGGTTAGGGTTATGGTAAGGGTTAGGGTTAGGGTTACGGTTAGGGTTAGTGTTAGCATTAGGGTAAGTGTAAGGGTTATGGTTAGGGTTAGGGTTAAGGTAAGGGTAAGGGTTAGGGTTAGGGTTAGGTTTAGGGTAAGGGTTAGGGTTAGGTGTAGGGTAAGGTTAAGTTTTAGAGTTACGGTTAGCGTTAGGGTTAGCATAAGGGTAAGGGTTAAAGTTAGGGTTAGGGTTAAGGTTAGGTTTAGTTTTGGGGAAGTGTAAGGGTAAGGTTTAGGGTTAGGGTTAGGGTAAGGGTTAGGGTTAGCGTTAGGGTTAGGGCAGGGTCTAAGGTAAGGTTAAGTGTGAGGGTTAGGGTTAGGGTTAGGATAAGGATAAGGGTTAGGGTTAGGGTTAGGCTTCGGGGTTAGGGTTAGGTTTAGGGTTAGTTTTAGGGTTAGGGGTTAGGGTTAGGGTTAGGGTTAGGGTTAGGGTAAGGGTAAGGGTTAGATTTAGGATTAGGTTTAGGGTTAAGGTTGAGGTTAGGTTTAGGGTAGTGTTACGGTAAGGGTTAGGGTTAGGGTAAGTGTTAGGGTTAGGGTTAGGGTTAGGGTTAAAGTTGAGTTTAGGGTTAGAGTAAGGGTTAGGATTAGGTTTAGGGTAAGTGTTAGGGTTAGGGTTATGGTTAGGGTTAGATTTAGGGTTAGGATTAGGGTAAGGGTAAGATTTAGGGTTAGGGTTAGGGTAAGGGTTAGGGTTAGTGGTTAGGGTTAGTGTTAGGGTTAGGTTAAGGGTTAGGGTTAGGGTTAGGTTTAGGATAAGGTTAAGGTTAGGATTAGGGTTAGCGTTAGGTTTAGGGTTAAGTTAAGGGTAACGGTTAGGGTTAGTGTTAGGGTTAGGGTTAGGGAAAGGGCAAGGGTTATTGTTAGGTTTAGGGTTAGGGTGAGGGTTAGGGTAAGGGTTAGGTTAGGGTTAGGGTAAGGGTAAGTGTTAGGGTTTGGGTTAGAGTTAGGATTAGGTTAAGTGTTAGGGTAAGGGTTACGGTTAGGGTCAGGTTTAGGGTTGGGGTTAAGGTTAGGGTTAGGGTTACGGTTAGGTTAAGGTTAAGGGTTAGGGTTAGGGTTAGGGTAAGTGTTAGGGTTAGGGTTAGGTTAAGTGTAAGGGTTAGGGATATATTTAGGGTTAGGGTTAGGGAAAGGGTAAGGTTTAGTGTTAGGGTTATGGTGAGGGTTATGGTAAGGGTTAGGGTTAGGGTTAGAGTAAGGGTAAGTGTTAGGGTTATGGTCAGGGTTAGTGTAGGCTTAAGGTTAGGGTTAGGGTTAGGTTAAGGTTAAGGCTTAGAGTTAGAGTTAGGGTTAGGGTTAGGGAAAGGGTAAGGGTTAGGTTTAGGGTTAGGGTAAGGATTAGGGTTAGCGTTAGGGTTAGGTTAGGGGTTAGGATTAGGGTTAGGGTTAGGGTTACTCTTAGGGTTAGGTTTAGGGCTAGGGTTAGGGTTAGGGGTATGTTAAGGGTAAGGGTTAGGGTCATTGTTAGTGTAGGCTTAAGGTTAGGGTTAGAGTTAGGGTTAAGTTTAGGGTTAGGTTTAGGTTAAGGGTAAGGGTTAGAGTTAGAGTTAGGGTTACGGTTAGGGAAATGGTAAGGGTTAGGGTTAGGGTAAGGATGAGGGTTAGGTTTAGGGTT
>JANJXV010000038.1:10307500-10315000 GCA_024803745.1 Megascapheus bottae
TAGGTTAGGGTAAAGGTAAGGGTTAGGGTGTGGGTTAGGGTTAGTTTTAGGGTTAGGGGTTAGGGTTAGGGTTAGGGTTAGGGTAAGGGTAAGGGTTAGGGTTAGGGTTTGGTTTAGGGTTAGGGTTAGGGTCAGGGTAAGTGTTAGGTTTAGGGTTAGGGTTAGGGTTAATGTTGAGGTTAGGGTTAGGGTTAGGTTTAGGGTAAGGTTTAGAGTTAGGGTAAGGGTTAGGTTTAGGGTTAGTGTTAGGGTTAGGGTTAGGGTTACGTTTAGGGTAAGGGTAAGGGTTAGGGTTAGGGTTAGTTTTAGGGTTAAGGTTGAGGTTAGGGTTAGTGTTAGAGTAAGGGTTAGGATTAGGTTTAGGGTAAGTGTTAGGGTTAGGGTTATGGTTAGGGTTAGAGTTAGGGTTAGGATTATGTTAAGGGTAAGGGTTAGGTTTAGGGTTAGGGTTAGGGTAAGGGTTAGGGTTGATGGTTAGGTTTTGTGTTAGGGTTAGGTTAAGGATTAGGGTTGGGGTTAGGGTTAGGTTTAGGATAAGGGTTAGGGTTAAGGTTAGGGTTAGGGTTAGGGTAAGGGTAAGTGTTACAATTAGGGTTAGGGTTATATTTAGGGTTAGGGTTACTGTTAGGGTTAGGGTTAGGGTAAGGATATGTGTTGCGTTTTGGTTTAGGGTTAGGTTTAGGGTTAGCGTTACGATAATGGTAAGACTTAGGGTTAGGGTTAAGTTATCGTAAGGGTAAGGGTAAGGGTTAGGGTTAGGGTTAGGGTTAGTTTTAGGTTAAGGGTAAGGTTTAGGGTTAGGTTTAGTGTTAGGGTAAGGGTAAGGGTTAGAGTTAGTGTTAGGGTTAGGTTTAGGGTAAGATTAGGGTTAGGGTTAGGGTTAGGATAGGGGTTAGGGTTAGGGTAAGTGTTAAGGTTAGTGTAAGGGTTAGGTTTAGGATTGGGGTTAAGTTTATGTTTAGGATTAGGGTAAGGGTAAAGGTTAGGGTTAGGTTTAGGGTTAGAGTTAGGGTTACGGTTAGGGTTAGTGTTAGGGTAAGGATATGTGTTAGGGTTTGGGTTAGGGTTAGGGTTAGGGTTAGCGTTAGGGTAAGGGTAAGTGTTAGGGTTAGAGTTAGTGTTAAGGTAAGGGTAAGGGTTAGGGATAGGGTTAGGGTTTGAGTAAGGGTTAGGGTTAGTGGTTAGTGTTAGTGTTAGGGTTAGGTTAAGGGTTATGGTTATGGTTAGGGTTAGGATAAGGTTAGGGTTAGGGTTAGGGTTATTGTAAGGGTAAGGGTTAGGGTTAGGGTTATGGTTAGTGTTAGGGTTACTGTTAGGGTTAGGGTTAGGGTAAGGATATGTGTTAGGTTAGGGTTAGGGTTAGGGTTAGGTATAGGGTTAGGTTTAGGTTTATGGTTAGGTTAAGGATAAGTGTTAGGGTTAGGGTTAGGGTTAGGATAAGGGTAAGGGTTAGCGTAAGGGTAAGGGTTAGGGTTACGGTTAGGGTTAAGGTTAGGTTTAGGGTTAGGTTTAGGTTTAAGGTTAGGGTTAGGGTTAGGGTTAGGGTTAGGTAAGTGTTAGGGTTATGGTTAGGGTAAGGGTTAGGGTAAGGGTAAGGGTTAGGGTTACGTTTAGTGTTAAGGTTAGGTTTAGGGTTATGGTTAGGTTTAGTGTTAGGGTTAGTGTTAGTGTTAGGGTAAGGATAAGGGTTAGGGTTAAGGTTAGTTTTAGTGTTAGGGTTAGGGTTAAGTTTAGGGTTAGGGTGAGGGTAAGGTTAAGGGTTAGGGTTAGGGTTAGGGTTAACTTTAGGGTTAGGGTGAGGGTAAGGTTAAGGGTTAGGGTTAGGGTTAGGGTTAGAGTTAGGATTAGCATTAGGGTAAGGGTAAGAGTTAGGGTTAGGGTTAGGGTTAGGGTAACGGTAAGGGTTAGGGGTAGGGTAAGTGTTAGGGTTAAGGTTAGGGTGAGGGTTAGGGTAAGTGTTAGTGTAAGGGTTAGGGTTAGGGTTAGGTTTAGGGTTGGGGTTAAGGTTAGGTTTATAGTTAGGGTAAGGGTATGGGTTAGGGTTAGGGTTAGGGTAAGTGTTAGGGTTAGGGTTAGGGTTAGGGTTAGGGTAAAGGTAAGGGATAGGGTTTGGGTTAGGGTTACTTTTAGGGTTAGGGGTTAGGGTTAGGGTTAGTGTTAGGGTAAGGGTAAGGGTTAGGGTTAGGGTTTGGTTTAGGGTTAATGTTGAGGTTAGGGTTAGGTTTAGGTTTAGGGTAAGGGTTAGAGTTAGGGTAAGGGTTAGGGTTAGGGTTAGGGTTAGGGTTACGTTTAGGGTAAGGGTAAGGGTTAGGATTAGGGTTAGTTTTAGGGTTAAGGTTGAGGTTAGGGTTAGTGTTAGAGTAAGGGTTAGGTTTAGGGTTAGGGTAGGGTAAGGGTTAGGGTTAGGGTTAGGCTTAGGGTAAAGGTAAGGGATAGGGTTTGGGTTAGGGTTAGTTTTAGGGTTAGGGGTTACGGTTAGGGTTAGGGTTAGGGTCAGGGTAAGGGTTAGGTTTAGGGTTAGGGTTAGGGTTAATGTTGAGGTTAGGGTTAGGTTTAGGTTTAGGGTAAGGGTTAGAGTTAGGGTAAGGGTTAGGTTTAGGGTTAGGGTTAGGGTTACGTTTAGGGTAAGGGTAAGGGTTAGGGTTAGGGTTAGTTTTAGGGTTAAGGTTGAGGTTAGGGTTAGTGTTAGAGTAAGGGTTAGGTTTAGGGTAGGGTAAGGGTTAGGGTTGATGGTTAGGTTTAGTGTTAGGGTTAGGTTAAGGGTTAGGGTTAGGGTTAGGTTTAGGATAATGGTTAGGGTTAAGGTTAGGGTTAGGGTTAGGGTAAGGGTAAGGGTTAGGATTAGGGTTAGGGTTACCTTTAGGGTTAGGGTTACTTTTAGGGTTAGGGTTAGGGTAAGGATATGTGTTGTGTTTTGGGTTAGGGTTAGGTTTAGGGTTAGCGTTAGGATAATGGTAAGAGTTAGGGTTAGGTTTGGGTTAGCGTAAGGGTAAGGGTTAGGGTTAGGGTTAGGTTTAGGTTAAGGGTAAGGTTTAGGGTTAGGTTTAGTGTTAGGGTAAGGGTAAGGGTTAGGGTTAGTGTTAGGGTTAGGGTTAGGGTAAGGTTAGGGTTAGGGTTAGGGTTATGGTAGGGGTTAGGGTTAGGGTAAGTGTAATGGTTAGGGTAAGGGTTAGGTTTAGGGTTTGGGTTAGGGTTAGGGTTAGGGTTAGCGTTAGGGTAAGGGTAAGTGTTAGAGTTAGAGTTAGGGTTAAGGTAAGGGTAAGGGTTAGGGATAGGGTTAGGTTTGAGTAAGGGTTAGGGTTAGTGGTTAGTGTTAGGGTTAGGGTTAGGTTAAGGGTTATGGTTAGGGTTAGGGTTGGGATAAGGTTAGGGTTAGGGTTAGGGTTATTGTAAGGGTTAGGGTTAGGATTAGGGTTATGGTTAGGGTTTGGGTTACTGTTAGGGTTAGGGTTAGGGTAAGGATATGTGTTAGGTTAGCGTTAGTGTTAGGGTTAAGATTAGCGTTAGGGTAAGGGTAAAATTTAGGGTTAGGGTTAGGGTTAAGGGTAGGTTTATGGTTAGGGTAAGGGTAAGGGTTAGGGTTAGAGTTAGGGTAAAGTTAGGGTTAGCGTTAGGGTTATGGTAGTGGTTAGGTTTAGGGTAAGTGTTAGGGTTAGGGTTAGGGTAAGGGTAAGGGTTAGGGTTAGGGTTAGGTTTACGGTTAGCGTTAGGGTGAGGGTAAGTGTAAGGTTTAGGGTTAGGTTTAGGGTTAGAGTTAGGGTTAGGTATAGGGTTAGGTTTAGGGTTAGGGTTAGGGAAAGGATAAATGCTAGGGTTAGGGTTAGGGTTAGGGTTTGGTAAGGGTAAGTTTTAGGGTTAGGGTTATGTTAGGGTTAGGGTTAGGGTTAGGGTTACATTTAGAGTAAGTGTAATGGTTAGGTTTAGGGTTAGGGTTAGGGTTAGGGATATGTTTAGGGTAAGGGTAAGGGTTGGGGTTAGTATTAGGGTTAGGGTTACGTTTAGGGTAAGGATAAGTGTTAGACTTAGGGTTAGGGTTAGGGTTAAGGTTGAGGATAGGGTTAGCGTTAGAGTAAGGGTTAGGATTAGGGTTAGGGTAAGTGTTAGGGTTAAGGTTATGGTTAGGGTTAGAGTTAGGGTTAGGATTAGGGAAAGGGTATGCATTAGGTTTAGGGTTAGGGTTAGGTTTAGGGTGAGGGTTAGTGGTTAGGGTTAGTGTTAGGGTTTGGTTAAGGTTTGGCGTTAGGGTTAGGGTTAGGGTTAGAATTAGGGTTAGGGTCAGGGTTAGTGATAGGGTTAGGGTTAGGATTAGCGTTAGGATAAGGGAAAGAGTTAGGTTTAGGGTTAGGTTTAGGGTAAGGATATGTTTTAGGATTAGGGTTAGGGTTAGGGTTAGGGTTAGCGTTAGCGTTAGGGTAAGCTAGTGTTAGGGTTAGAGTTAGGGTTAAGGTAAGGGTAAGGGTTATGGTTATGGTTATGGTTAGGGTTAGGTTTAGGGTAAGGGTTAGCGTTAGGGTTAGGGTAAGTGTAAGTTTTAGGGTTAGGGTTATGGTTAGGTTAGGGTAAGGGTTAGGGTTAGGGTTAGGGTTAAGGTTAGGTTTATGGTTAGCATAAGGGTAAGGTTTAGGGTTAGGGTTAGGGGTAGGGTTAGGATAAGGGTAAGGGTGAGCGTAGGGTTAGGTTTAGGGTTAGGGTAAGGTTAAGGGTTAGGTTTAGGGTTGGGGTTACATTTAGGGTTAGGGTTAGTGTTAGGGTTAGGGTAAGGATAAGGGTTAGGTTTAAGGTTAGGGTTATGGTTAGGGTTAGGGTTAGGGATAAGGTTAGGGTTATGGTGAGGGTAATGGTAAGAGTTAGCGTTAGGTTTAGGGTTAGGGTTAGGCTAAGGGTAAGGGTTAGTGTTAGGCTTAGGGTTAGATTTAGGGTTAGGGTTAGGGTAAGGGCAAGGGTAAATGTTAGGGTTAAGGTTAGGATTCGGGTTAGGTTTAGGGTTAGGGTTAGGATTAGGGTAACGGTAAGGGTTAGGGTTAGGATTAGGGTTAGGGTTAGGGTAAGGGTTAGGGTTAGGGTTAGGGTTACGTTTAGGGTTAGGGTTAGGATTAGGGTAACGGTAAGGGTTAGGGTTAGGATTAGGGTTAGGGTTAGGGTTAGGCTTAGGGTAAGGGTTAGGTTAGGTTTAGTGTTAGGGTTAAGGTTAGGGTTAGGGTTAGGGTTAGGGTTAGGGTAAGGGTACGTGTTAGGGTTACGGTTAGGGTTAGGTTTAGGGTTGGTTTTAAGGTTATGGTTAGGGTTAGGGTAAGAGTAAGGGTTAGGGTTAGGGTTATGCTTAAGGTAAGGGTAAGGGTTAGGTTTAGGGTTAGTGTTAGGGTTAAGGTTGAGGTTAGGGTTAGGGTTAGGGTTAGGGTAAGGGATAGGGTTAGCATAAGGGTAAGGCTTAAATTTAGGGTTAGGGTTAAGTTTCGGTTTAGTGTTAGGGTAAGGGTAAGGGTAAGGTTTAGGGTTAGGGTTAGGGTAAGGGTTAGGGTTAGCGTTAGGATTAGGGCAGGTTTTAAGGGAAGGGAAAGTGTTAGGGTTAGGTTAGGGTTAGGAAAAGTGTAAGGGTTAGGGTTAGGGTTAGGGTTAGGCTTAGGGGCTAGGGTTAGGTTTAGGGTTAGTTTTAGGGTTAGTGGTTAGGGTTAGGGTTAGTGTTATGGTTAGGTTTAGGGTTAGGGTTAGGGTAAGGGTAAGGGTTAGGTTTAGGGTTAGGGTTAGGTTTAAAGTTGAGGATAGGGTTAGGGTAGGTTTATGGTAAGGGTTAGGGGTAGGGTAGGGGTTAGGGTTAGGGTAAGTTTTAAGGTTAGTGTAAGGGTTAGGTTTAGGGTTGGGGTTAAGTTTATGTTTAGGATTAGGGTATGGGTTATGTTTGGGGTTAGGTTTAGGGTTAGAGTTAGGGTTAAGGTTAGGGTTAGGGTTAGGGTAAGGATATGTGTTAGGGTTTGGGTGAGGGTTAGCGTTAGGGTAAGAGTAAGTGTTAGGGTTAGATTTAGGGTTAAGGTAAGGGTAAGGGTTAGGGATAGAGTTAGGGTTTGAGTAAGGGTTAGGGTTAGTGGTTAGTGTTAGTGTTAGGGTTAGGTTAATGGATATGGTTAGGGTTAGGGTTAGGATAAGGTTAGGGTTAGGGTTAGGGTTATTGTAAGGGTAAGGGTTAGGGTTAGGGTTAGGGTTTTGGTTAGGGTTAGGGTTACTGTTAGGGTTAGGGTTAGGGTAAGGATATGTGTTAGGTTAGGGTTAGGGTTAGGGTTAAGATTAGCGTTAGGGTAAGGGTAAAATTTAGGGTTAGGGTTAGGGTTAAGGGTAGGTTTAGGGTTAGGGTAAGGGTAAGGGTTAGGGTTAGGGTTAGGGTAAAGTTAGGGTTAGCGTTAGGGTTATGATAGGGGTTAGGGTAAGGGAAGTGTTAGGGTTAGGGTTAGGGTTAGGGTTACGGTAAGGGCAAGGGTTAGGGTTAGGGTTAGGTTTAGGGTTACGGTTAGCGTTAGGGTGAGGGTAAGGGTAAGGGTTAGGGTTAGGTTTAAGGTTAGAGTTAGGGTTAGGTATAGGGTTAGGTTTAGGGTTAGGGTTAGGGTAAGGATAAATGCTAGGGTTAGGGTTAGGGTTAGGGTTTGGTAAGGGTAAGGGTTAGGGTTAGGGTTCGGGTTAGGGTTAGGTTAGGGTTAGGGTTAGGGTTAGGGTTAGGGTTACGTTTAGGGTAAGGGTGAGGGTTAGGGTTAGGATTAGGGTTAGGGTTACATTTAGGGTAAGGGTAAGGGTTAGACTTAGGGTTAGGGTTAGGGTTAAGGTTGAGGTTAGGGTTAGCGTTAGAGTAAGGGTTAGGATTAGGGTTAGGGTAAGTGTTAGGGTTAGGGTTATGGTTAGGGTTACAGTTAGGGTTAGGATTAGGGAAAGGGTATGGGTTAGGTTTAGGGTTAGGGTTAGGGTGAGGGTTAGTGGTTAGGGTAAGGGTAAGGGTTAGGGTTAGGGTTAGGGTTAGGGTAAGAGTAAGGGTAAGGGTTAGGGTTATGGTTAGGGTTACAGTTAGGGTTAGGATTAGGGAAAGGGTATGGGTTAGGTTTAGGGTTAGGGTTAGGGTTAGGGTTAGGATTAGCGTTAGGATAAGGGTAAGAGTTAGATTTAGGTTTAGGGTTAGGGTAAGGATATGTTGTAGGATTAGGGTTATTGTTAGGGTTAGGGTTAGCGTTAGGGTAAGCTAAGTGTTAGGGTTAGAGTTAGGGTTAAGGTAAGGGTAAGGGTTATGGTTATGGTTAGGGTTAGGGTTAGGGTTAGGTTTGGGTAAGGGTTAGGGTTAGGGTTAGGGTAAGTGTAAGGTTTAGGGTTAGGGTTAGGGTTAGGTTAGGGTAAGGGTTAGGGTTAGGGTTAGGGTTAAGGTTAGGGTTAGGGTTAGCATAAGGGTAAGGTTTAGGGTTAGGGTTAGGGGTAGGGTTAGGATAAGGATAAGGGTGAGCGTTAGGGTTAGGTTTAGGGTTAGGGTAA
>JANJXV010000038.1:10320000-10482500 GCA_024803745.1 Megascapheus bottae
GGTTAGGGTTAGTTTTAGGGTTAAGGTTGAGGTTAGGGTTAGTGTTAGAGTGAGGGTTAGGATTAGGTTTAGGGTAAGTGTTAGGGTTAGGGTTATGTTTAGGGTTAGAGTTAGGGTTAGGATTATGGTAAGGGTAAGGGTTAGGTTTAGGGTTAGGGTTAGGGTTGATGGTTAGGTTTTGTGTTAGGGTTAGGTTAAGGGTTAGGGTTAGGGTTAGGGTTAGGTTTAGGATAAGGGTTAGGGTTAAGGTTAGGGTTAGGGTTAGGGTAAGGGTAAGGGTTAGGATTAGGGTTAGGGTTATATTTAGGGTTAGGGTTACTGTTAGGGTTAGGGTTAGGTAAGGATATGTGTTGCGTTTTGGGTTAGGGTTAGGTTTAGGGTTAGCGTTAGGATAATGGTAAGAGTTAGGGTTAGGGTTAGGTTAGCGTAAGGGTAAGGGTTAGGGTTAGGTTCAGGGTTAGGTTTAGGTTAAGGGTAAGGTTTAGGGTTAGGTTTAGGGTTAGGGTAAGGGTAAGGGTTAGGGTTAGTGTTAGGGTTAGGGTTAGGGTAAGGTTAGGGTTAGGGTTAGGGTTAGGGTAGGGGTTATTGTTAGGGGAAGTGTTAAGGTTAGTGTAAGGGTTAGGTTTAGGGTTGGGGTTAAGTTTATGTTTAGGATTAGGGTAAGGGTAAAGGTTAGAATTAGGTTTAGGGTTAGAGTTAGGGTTACGGTTAGAGTTAGGGTTAGGGTAAGAATATGTGTTAGGGTTTGGGTTAGGGTTAGGGTTAGGGTTAGCGTTAGGGTAAGGGTAAGTGTTAGGGTTAGAGTTAGTGTTAAGGTAAGGGTAAGGGTTAGGGATAGGGTTAGGGTTTCAGTAAGGGTTAGGGTTAGTGGTTAGTGTTAGTGTTAGGGTTACGTTAAGGGTTATGTTTAGGGTTAGGGTTAGGATAAGGTTAGGGTTAGGGTTTGGGTTATTGTAAGGGTAAGGGTTAGGGTTAGGGTTATGGTTAGGGTTAGGGTTACTGTTAGGGTTAGGGTTAGGGTAAGGATATGTGTTAGGTTAGGGTTAGGGTTAGGGTTAGGTATAGGGTTAGGTATAGGTTTAGGTTTAAGGTTAGGGTTAGGTTAAGGATAAGTGTTAGGGTTAGGGTTAGGGTTAGGATAAGGGTAAGGGTTAGGATAACGGTAAGGGTTAGGGTTACGGTTAGGGTTAGGGTTAGGGTAAGGATATGTGTTAGGGTTTGGGTTAGGGTTAGGTTTAGGGTTAGCGTTAGGATAATGGTAAGAGTTAGGGTTAGGGTTGGGTTAGCGTAAGGGTAAGGGTTAGGGTTAGGGTTAGGTTTAGGTTAAGGGTAAGGTTTAGGGTTAGGTTTAGGGTTAGGGTAAGGGTAAGGTTTAGGGTTAGTGTTAGGGTTAGGGTTAGGGTAAGCTTAGGGTTAGGGTTAGGGTTAGGGTAGGGGTTAGGGTTAGGGTAAGTGTTAAGGTTAGTGTAAGGGTTAGGTTTAGGGTTAGGGTTAGGGTTAGGGTTAGGGTTAGGGTTAGGTTTAGGGTTAGGGTTAGGTTAAGGGAAAGGGTTAGGGTTAGAGTTAGGGTTAGGTTTAGGGAAAGGGTAAGGGTTAGGGTTAGGGTTAGGGTAAGGATTAGGGTGAGGGTTAGGGTTAGGGTAAGGTTATTGTTAGGGTTGGGGTTAGCATTAAGTTTAGGGTTAGGGTTAGGGTAAGGATAAGGGTTAGGGTTAGGGTTAGGGTTAGGGGTTACAATTATGGTTAGGTTTAGGTTTAGGGTTAGGGTTAGGGTGAGGGTAAGGGTTAGGGTTAAGGATAGATTTAGTGTTAAGGTTAGGTTTAGGGTTAGTGTTAGTGTAAGGGTAAGGGTTAGGGTTAGGGTTAAGGTTAGGGTTAGGATTAGGGTAAGGGTAAGGGTAAGGGTTAGGTTAGGGTTAGGGTTAGGGTGAGGGTAAGGGTTAGGGTTAAGGATAGATTTAGTGTTAGGGTTAAGTTTAGGGTTAGCGTTAGTGTAAGGGTAAGGGTTACTGTTAGGTTTAGGGTTGGGGTTAGGGTAAGGGTAAGGGTTAGGTTTAGGGTAAGGGATAGGTTTAGGGTTAGGGTTAGCGTTAGGGTTAGTGAAAGGACAAGGGTTAGGGTTAAGGAGAGGGTTAGGGCAAGGGTAAGAGTTAGGGTTAGGGTTATGGTAAGGGTAAGGGTTAGGGTTAGGGTTAGGGTTAGGGTAAGGGTTAAGGTTAGCATTAGAGTTAGGGTACGGGTTAGGGTAACGGTAATTGTTAGGGTAAGGGTTAGGGTTAGGATAGGGTAAGGTTTAGGGTTAGGGTTCGGGTTAGGTTTAGTGTAAGGATATGTGTTAGGGATAGGGTTTGGGTTAGAGTTACGGTTAGCATTAGGGTAAGGGTAAGAGTTATGGTTAGGGTTAGGGTTAGGGTAAGGGTAAGGTTTAGGGGTAGGGTAAGGGTTAGGTTTAGGTTTAGGGTTAGGGTAAGGGTAAGTGTTAGGGTTAGGGTTAGGGTAAGGGTTATTCTTTGAGTTAGTGTTAGTGTTAGGGTAAGTGTTAGGGTTAAGGTTAGGGTTAGGGTTAGGGTAAGTGTTAGGGTAAGGGTTAGGGTTAGGGTTAGGTTTAGGGTTGGGGTTAAGGTTAGGGTTATGGTTAGGGTAAGGGTAAGGGTTAGGGTTAGGGTTAGGGTAAGTGTTAGTTACGGTTAGGGTTAGGGTTAGGGTAAAGGTAAGGGTTAGGGTTTGGGTTAGGGTTAGTTTTAGGGTTAGGGGTTAGGGTTAGGGTTAGGGTTAGAGTAAGGGTAAGGGTTAGGGTTAGGGTTAGTTTTAGGGTTAAGGTTGAGGTTAGGGTTAGTGTTAGAGTGAGGGTTAGGATTAGGTTTAGGGTAAGTGTTAGGGTTAGGGTTATGTTTAGGGTTAGAGTTAGGGTTAGGATTATGGTAAGGGTAAGGGTTAGGTTTAGGGTTAGGGTTAGGGTTGATGGTTAGGTTTTGTGTTAGGGTTAGGTTAAGGGTTAGGGTTAGGGTTAGGGTTAGGTTTAGGATAAGGGTTAGGGTTAAGGTTAGGGTTAGGGTTAGGGTAAGGGTAAGGGTTAGGATTAGGGTTAGGGTTATATTTAGGGTTAGGGTTACTGTTAGGGTTAGGGTTAGGTAAGGATATGTGTTGCGTTTTGGGTTAGGGTTAGGTTTAGGGTTAGCGTTAGGATAATGGTAAGAGTTAGGGTTAGGGTTAGGTTAGCGTAAGGGTAAGGGTTAGGGTTAGGTTCAGGGTTAGGTTTAGGTTAAGGGTAAGGTTTAGGGTTAGGTTTAGGGTTAGGGTAAGGGTAAGGGTTAGGGTTAGTGTTAGGGTTAGGGTTAGGGTAAGGTTAGGGTTAGGGTTAGGGTTAGGGTAGGGGTTATTGTTAGGGGAAGTGTTAAGGTTAGTGTAAGGGTTAGGTTTAGGGTTGGGGTTAAGTTTATGTTTAGGATTAGGGTAAGGGTAAAGGTTAGAATTAGGTTTAGGGTTAGAGTTAGGGTTACGGTTAGAGTTAGGGTTAGGGTAAGAATATGTGTTAGGGTTTGGGTTAGGGTTAGGGTTAGGGTTAGCGTTAGGGTAAGGGTAAGTGTTAGGGTTAGAGTTAGTGTTAAGGTAAGGGTAAGGGTTAGGGATAGGGTTAGGGTTTCAGTAAGGGTTAGGGTTAGTGGTTAGTGTTAGTGTTAGGGTTACGTTAAGGGTTATGTTTAGGGTTAGGGTTAGGATAAGGTTAGGGTTAGGGTTTGGGTTATTGTAAGGGTAAGGGTTAGGGTTAGGGTTATGGTTAGGGTTAGGGTTACTGTTAGGGTTAGGGTTAGGGTAAGGATATGTGTTAGGTTAGGGTTAGGGTTAGGGTTAGGTATAGGGTTAGGTATAGGTTTAGGTTTAAGGTTAGGGTTAGGTTAAGGATAAGTGTTAGGGTTAGGGTTAGGGTTAGGATAAGGGTAAGGGTTAGGATAACGGTAAGGGTTAGGGTTACGGTTAGGGTTAGGGTTAGGGTAAGGATATGTGTTAGGGTTTGGGTTAGGGTTAGGTTTAGGGTTAGCGTTAGGATAATGGTAAGAGTTAGGGTTAGGGTTGGGTTAGCGTAAGGGTAAGGGTTAGGGTTAGGGTTAGGTTTAGGTTAAGGGTAAGGTTTAGGGTTAGGTTTAGGGTTAGGGTAAGGGTAAGGTTTAGGGTTAGTGTTAGGGTTAGGGTTAGGGTAAGCTTAGGGTTAGGGTTAGGGTTAGGGTAGGGGTTAGGGTTAGGGTAAGTGTTAAGGTTAGTGTAAGGGTTAGGTTTAGGGTTGGGGTTAAGTTTATGTTTAGCATTAGGGTAAGGGTAAAGGTTAGGGTTAGGTTTAGGGTTAGAGTTAGGGTTACGGATAGGGTTAGGGTTAGGGTAAGGATATGTGTTAGGGTTTGGGTTAGGGTTAGGGTTAGGGTTAGCGTTAGGGTAAGGGTAAGTGTTAGGGTTAGAGTTAGGCTTAAGGTAAGGGTAAGGGTTAGCGATAGGGTTAGGTTTGAGTAAGGGTTAGGGTTAGTGGTTAGTGTTAGGGTTAGGGTTAGGTTAAGGGTTATGGTTAGGGTTAGGGTTAGGATAAGGTTAGGGTTAGGCTTAGGGTTATTGTAAGGGTAAGGGTTAGGGTTAGGGTTAGGGTTATGGTTAGGGTTAGGGTTACTGTTAGGGTTAGGGTTAGGGTAAGGGTTAAGATTAGCGTTAGGGTAAGGGTAAAATTTAGGGTTAGGGTTAGGGTTAAGGGTAGGTTTAGGGTTAGGGTAAGGGTAAGGGTTAGAGTTAGGGTTAGGGTAAAGTTAGGGTTAGCGTTAGGGTTATGGTAGGGGTTAGGGTTAGGGTAAGTGTTAGGGTTAGGGTTAGGGTTAGGGTTAGGGTAAGGGTAAGGGTTAGGGTTAGGGTTACGGTTAGCGTTAGGGTGAGGGTAAGTGTAAGGTTTAGGGTTAGGTTTAGGGTTAGAGTTAGGGTTAGGTATAGGGTTAGGTTTAGGGTTAGGGTTAGGGTAAGGATAAATGCTAGGGTTAGGGTTAGGGTTAGGATTAGGGTAAGGGTAAGGGTTAGGGTTAGGGTTAGAGTTAGGGTTAGGGTTAGGGTTACGATTAGGGTAAGGGTTAGGGTTAGGGATAGTGTTAGGGTTAGGGTAAGGGTAACGGTTAGGTTTAGGGTTAGGGTTAGGTTTAAGTTTAGGGTGAGGGTTAGGGTTAGGGTTAGGGTTAGGTTTAGGGTTAGGGTTATGGTAAGGGTAAGGGTTAGGGTTAGGGTTAGTGTAGGGTTAAGGTTAGGGTTATGGTTAGGGTTAGGTTTAGGGTTAGGGTTAGGTTAAGGGAAAGGGTTAGGGTTAGAGTTAGGGTTAGGTTTAGGGAAAGGGTAAGGGTTAGGGTTAGGGTTAGGGTAAGGATTAGGGTGAGGGTTAGGGTTAGGGTAAGGTTATTGTTAGGGTTGGGGTTAGCATTAAGTTTAGGGTTAGGGTTAGGGTAAGGATAAGGGTTAGGGTTAGGGTTAGGGTTAGGGGTTACAATTATGGTTAGGTTTAGGTTTAGGTTTAGGGTTAGGGTTAGGGTGAGGGTAAGGGTTAATGTTAAGGATAGATTTAGTGTTAGGGTTAGGTTTAGGGTTAGTGTTAGTGTAAGGGTAAGGGTTAGGGTTAGGGTTAAGGTTAGGGTGAGGATTAGGGTAAGGGTAAGGGTAAGGGTTAGGTTAGGGTTAGGATTAGGGTTAGGATAAGGGTTAGAGTTAGGGTTAAGTTTAGGGTTAGCGTTAGTGTAAGGGTAAGGGTTACTGTTAGGTTTAGGGTTGGGGTTAGGGTAAGGGTAAGGGTTAGGTTTAGGGTAAGGGATAGGTTTAGGGTTAGGGTTAGCGTTAGGGTTAGTGAAAGGACAAGGGTTAGGGTTAAGGAGAGGGTTAGGGCAAGGGTAAGAGTTAGGGTTAGGGTTATGGTAAGGGTAAGGGTTAGGGTTAGGGTTAGGGTTAGGGTAAGGGTTAAGGTTAGCATTAGAGTTAGGGTACGGGTTAGGGTAACGGTAATTGTTAGGGTAAGGGTTAGGGTTAGGATAGGGTAAGGTTTAGGGTTAGGGTTAGGGTTAGGTTTAGTGTAAGGATATGTGTTAGGGTTAGGGTTTGGGTTAGAGTTACGGTTAGCATTAGGGTAAGGGTAAGAGTTATGGTTAGGGTTAGGGTTAGGGTAAGGGTAAGGTTTAGGGGTAGGGTAAGGGTTAGGTTTAGGTTTAGGGTTAGGGTAAGGGTAAGTGTTAGGGTTAGGGTTAGGGTAAAGTTTATTCTTTGAGTTAGGGTTAGGGTTAGGGTAAGTGTTAGGGTTAAGGTTAGGGTTAGGGTTAGGGTAAGTGTTAGGGTAAGGGTTAGGGTTAGGGTTAGGTTTAGGGTTGGGGTTAAGGTTAGGGTTATGGTTAGGGTAAGGGTAAGGGTTAGGGTTAGGGTTAGGGTAAGTGTTAGGGTTACGGTTAGGGTTAGGGTTAGGGTAAAGGTAAGGGGTAGGGTTTGGGTTAGGGTTAGTTTTAGGGTTAGGGGTTAGGGTTAGGGTTAGGGTTAGGGTAAGGGTAAGGGTTAGGGTTAGGGTTAGTTTTAGGGTTAAGGTTGAGGTTAGGGTTAGTGTTAGAGTGAGGGTTAGGATTAGGTTTAGGGTAAGTGTTAGGGTTAGGGTTATGGTTAGGGTTAGAGTTAGGGTTAGGATTATGGTAAGGGTAAGGGTTAGGTTTAGGGTTAGGGTTACGGTTGATGGTTAGGTTTTGTGTTAGGGTTAGGTTAAGGGTTAGGGTTAGGGTTAGGGTTAAGTTTAGGATAAGGGTTAGGGTTAAGGTTAGGGTTAGGGTTAGGGTAAGGGTAAGGGTTAGGATTAGGGTTAGGGTTATATTTAGGGTTAGGGTTACTGTTAGGGTTAGGGTTAGGTAAGGATATGTGTTGCGTTTTGGGTTAGGGTTAGGTTTAGGGTTAGCGTTAGGATAATGGTAAGAGTTAGGGTTAGGGTTAGGTTAGCGTAAGGGTAAGGGTTAGGGTTAGGTTTAGGGTTAGGTTTAGGTTAAGGGTAAGGTTTAGGGTTAGGTTTAGGGTTAGGGTAAGGGTAAGGGTTAGGGTTAGTGTTAGGGTTAGGGTTAGGGTAAGGTTAGGGTTAGGGTTAGGGTTAGGGTAGGGGTTATTGTTAGGGTAAGTGTTAAGGTTAGTGTAAGGGTTAGGTTTAGAGTTGGGGTTAAGTTTATGTTTAGGATTAGGGTAAGGGTAAAGGTTAGAGTTAGGTTTAGGGTTAGAGTTAGGGTTACGGTTCGGGTTAGGGTTAGGGTAAGGATATGTGTTAGGGTTTGGGTTAGGGTTAGGGTTAGGGTTAGCGTTAGGGTAAGGGTAAGTGTTAGGGTTAGAGTTAGTGTTAAGGTAAGGGTAAGGGTTAGGGATAGGGTTAGGGTTTGAGTAAGGGTTAGGGTTAGTGGTTAGTGTTAGGGTTAGGGTTACGTTAAGGGTTATGTTTAGGGTTAGGGTTAGGATAAGGTTAGGGTTAGGGTTTGGGTTATTGTAAGGGTAAGGGAAGGGTTAGGGTTATGGTTAGGGTTAGGGTTACTGTTAGGGTTAGGGTTAGGGTAAGGATATGTGTTAGGTTAGGGTTAGGGTTAGGGTTGGGTATAGGGTTAGGTATAGGGTTAGGTTTAAGGTTAGGGTTAGGTTAAGGATAAGTGTTAGGGTTAGGGTTAGGGTTAGGATAAGGGTAAGGGTTAGGATAACGGTAAGGGTTAGGGTTACGGTTAGGGTTAGGGTTAGGGTAAGGATATGTGTTAGGGTTTGGGTTAGGGTTAGGTTTAGGGTTAGCGTTAGGATAATGGTAAGAGTTAGGGTTAGGGTTGGGTTAGCGTAAGGGTAAGGGTTAGGGTTAGGGTTAGGTTTAGGTTAAGGGTAAGGTTTAGGGTTAGGTTTAGGGTTAGGGTAAGGGTAAGGTTTAGGGTTAATGTTAGGGTTAGGGTTAGGGTAAGCTTAGGGTTAGGGTTAGGGTTAGGGTAGGGGTTAGGGTTAGGGTAAGTGTTAAGGTTAGTGTAAGGGTTAGGTTTAGGGTTGGGGTTAAGTTTATGTTTAGCATTAGGGTAAGGGTAAAGGTTAGGGTTAGGTTTAGGGTTAGAGTTAGGGTTACGGTTAGGGTTAGGGTTAGTGTAAGGATATGTGTTAGGGTTTGGGTTATGGTTTGGGTTATGGTTAGCGTTATGGTAAGGGTAAGTGTTAGGGTTAGAGTTAGGGTTAAGGTAAGGGTAAGGGTTAGGGATAGGGTTAGGTTTGAATAAGGGTTAGGGTTAGTGGTTAGTGTTAGTGTTAGGGTTAGGTTAAGGGTTATGGTTAGGGTTAGGGTGAGGATAAGGTTAGGGTTAGGGTTAGGGTTATTGTAAGGGTAAGGTTTAGGGTTAGGGTTAGGGTTATGGTTAGGGTTAGGGTTACTGTTAGGGTTAGGGTTTGGGTAAGGATATGTGTTAGGTTAGGGTTAGAGTTAGGGTTAAGATTAGCGTTAGGGTAAGGGTAAAATTTAGGGTTAGGGTTAGGGTTAAGTGTAGGTTTAGGGTTAGGGTAAGGGTAAGGGTTAGGGTTAGGGTTAGGGTAAAGTTGGGGTTAGCGATAGGGTTATGGTAGGGGTTAGGGTTAGGGTAAGTGTTAGGGTTACGGTTAGGGTTAGGGTTAGGGTAAGGTTAAGGTTTAGGTTTACGGTTAGGGTTACGGTTAGCGTTAGGGTGAGGGTAAGTGTAAGGTTTAGGGTTAGGTTTAGGGTTAGAGTTAGGGTTAGGTATAGGGTTAGGTTTAGGGTTAGGGTTAGGGTAAGGATAAATGCTAGGGTTAGGGTTAGGGTTAGGGTTTGGTAAGGGTAAGGTTTAGGGTTAGGGTTATGTTAGGGTTAGGGTTAGGGTTACGTTTAGGGTAAGTGTAATGGTTAGGTTTAGGGTTAGGTTTAGGGTGAGGGTTAGTGGTTAGGGTTAGTGTTAGGGTTTGGTTAAGGTTTAGCGTTAGGATTAGGGTTAGGGTTAGAATTAGGGTTAGGGTCAGGGTTAGGGTTAGGGTTAGGGTTAGGATTAGCGTTAGGATAAGGGTAAGAGTTAGGTTTAGGGTTAGGGTTAGGGTAAGGATATGTTTTAGGAGTAGGGTTAGGGTTAGGGTTAGGGTTAGCATTAGGGTAAGCTAACTGTTAGGGATAGAGTTAGGGTTAAGGTAAGGGTAAAGGTTATGGTTATGGTTACGGTTAGGGTTAGGTTTAGGGTAAGGGTTAGGGTTAGGATAAGGGTAAGTGTTAGGGTTAGGTTTAGGGTTAGGGTTAGGGTTAGGCTTAGGCTTAGGGTAAGGGTTAGGGTTAGGTTTAGTGTTAGGGTTAGGGTTAGGGTTAGGGTTAAGGTAAGGGTAAATGTTAGGGTTATGGTTAGGGTTAGGTTTAGGGTTGGTTTTAAGGTTATGGTTAGGGTTAGGGTAAGAGTAAGGGTTAGGGTTAGGGTTATGGTTAAGGTAAGGGTAAGGGTTAGGTTTAGGGTTAGGGTTAGGGTTAAGGTTGAGTTTAGGGTTAGGGTTAGGGTTAGGGTAAGGGTTAGGGTTAGGTTTAGTGTTAGGGTAAGGGTAAGGGTAAGGTTTAGGGTTAGTGTTAGGGTAAGGGTTAGGGTTAGCGTTAGAATTAGGGCAGGTTTTAAGGTAAGGGTAAGTGTTAGCGTTAGGTTAGGGTTAGGTAAAGTGTAAGGGTTAGGGTTAGGGTTAGGGTTAGGCTTAGGGGTTAGGGTTAGGTTTAGGGTTAGTTTTAGGGTTAGTGGTTAGGGTTAGGGTGAGTGTTAGGGTTAGGTTTAGCGTTAGGGTTAGGGTAAGGGTAAGGGTTAGGTTTAGGGTTAGGGTTAGGGTTAAGGTTGAGGTTAGGGTTAGGGTAGGTTTATGGTAAGGGTTAGGGTTAGGGTAGGGGTTAGGGTTAGGGTAAGTGTTAAGGTTAGTGTAAGGGTTAGGTTTAGGGTTGGGGTTAAGTTTATGTTTAGGATTAGGGTAAGGGTAAAGTTTAGGGTTAGGTTTAGGGTTAGAGTTAGGGTTAAGGTTAGGGTTAGGGTTAGAGTAAGGATATGTGTTAGGGTTTGGGTTAGGGTTAGAGTTAGGGTTAGGGTTAGCGTTAGGGTAAGAGTAAGTGTTAGGGTTAGAGTTAGGGTTAAGGTAAGGGTAAGGGTTAGGGATAGAGTTAGGGTTTGAGTAAGGGTTAGGGTTAGTGGTTAGTGTTAGGGTTAGGTTAATGGTTATGGTTAGGGTTAGGGTTAGGATAAGGTTAGCGTTAGGGTTAGGGTTATTGTGAGGGTAAGGGTTAGGGTTAGGGTTAGGGTTAGGGTTAGGGTTACTGTTAGGGTTAGGGTTAGGGTAAGGATATGTGTTAGGTTAGGGTTAGGGTTAGGGTTAAAATTAGCGTTAGGGTAAGGGTTAAATTTAGGGTTAGGGTTAGGGTTAAGGGTAGGTTTAGGGTTAGGGTAAGGGTAAGGGTTAGGGTTAGGGTAAGGGTAAAGTTAGGGTTATCGTTAGGGTTATGGTAGGGGTTCGGGTAAGGGTAAGTGTTAGGGTTAGGGTTAGGGTTAGGGTAAGGGTAAAGGTAAGGTTTAGGGTTAGGGTTAGGGTAAGGGTTAGGGTTAGCGTTAGGATTAGGGCAGGTTTTAAGGGAAGGGTAAGTGTTAGGGTTAGGTTAGGGTTAGGAAAAGTGTAAGGGTTAGGGTTATGGTTAGGGTTAGGTTTAAGGTTGAGGTTAGGGTTAGGGTAGGTTTATGGTAAGGATTAGGGTTAGGGTAGGGGTTAGGGTTAGGGTAAGTGTTAAGGTTAGTGTAAGGGTTAGGTTTAGGGTTGGGGTTAAGTTTATGTTTAGGATTAGGGTAAGGGTAAAGTTTAGGGTTAGGTTTAGGGTTAGAGTTAGGGTTAAGGTTAGGGTTAGGGTTAGAGTAAGGATATGTGTTAGGGTTTGGGTTAGGGTTAGGGTTAGTGTTAGCGTTAAGGTAAGAGTAAGTGTTAGGGTTAGAGTTAGGGTTAAGGTAAGGGTAAGGGTTAGGGATAGAGTTAGGGTTTGAGTAAGGGTTAGGGTTAGTGGTTAGTGTTAGTGTTAGGGTTAGGTTAATGGTTATGGTTAGGGTTAGGGTTAGGATAAGGTTAGGGTTAGGGTTAGGGTTATTGTAAGGTTAAGGGTTAGGGTTAGGGTTAGGGTTATGGTTAGGGTTAGGGTTACTGTTAGGGTTAGGGTTAGGGTAAGGATATGTATTAGGTGAGGGTTAGGGTTAGGGTTAAGATTAGCGTTAGGGTAAGGGTAAAATTTAGGGTTAGTGTTAACGTTAAGGGTAGGTTTAGGGTTAGGGTAAGGGTAAGTGTTAGGGTTAGGTTTAGGTTAAAGTTAGGGTTATCGTTAGGGTTATGGTAGGGGTTCGGGTAAGGGTAAGTGTTAGGGTTAGGGTTAGGGTAAGGGTAAGGGTTAGGGTTAGGGTTAGGGTTACGGTTAGCGTTAGGGTGAGGGTAAGGGTAAGGGTTAGGGTTAGGTTTAAGGTTAGAGTTAGGGTTAGGTATAGGGTTAGGATTAGGGTTAGGGTTAGGGTAAGGATAAATGCTAGGGTTAGGGTTAGGGTAGGGTTTGGTAAGGGTAAGGGTTAGGGTTAGGGTTAGGGTTAGGGTTAGGGTTAGGTTAGGTTTAGGGTTAGGGTTAGGGTAAGGAAAAATGTTAGGGTTAGGGTTAGGGTTAGGGTTTGGTAAGAGTAAGGGTTAGGGTTAGGGTTAAGGTTAGGGTTAGGGTTAGGGTTAGGGTTAGGGTTATGTTTAGGGTAAGGTGAGGGTTAGGGTTAGGATTAGGGTTAGGGTTACCTTTAGGGTAAGGGTAAGGGTTAGACTTAGGGTTAGGGTTAGGGTTAAGGTTGAGGTTAGGGTTAGGGTTAGGGTTAGGGTAAGGGATAGGGTTAGCATTATGGTAAGGGTTAAATTTAGGGTTAGGGTTAAGTTTAGGTTTAGTGTTAGGGTAAGGGTAAAGGTAAGGTTTAGGGTTAGGGTTAGGGTAAGGTTTAGGGTTAGCGTTAGGATTAGGGCAGGTTTTAAGGGAAGGGTAAGTGTTAGGGTTAGGTTAGGGTTAGGAAAAGTGTAAGGGTTAGGGTTAGGGTTAGGGTTAGGTTTAAGGTTGAGGTTAGGGTTAGGGTAGGTTTATGGTAAGGATTAGGGTTAGGGTAGGGGTTAGGGTTAGGGTAAGTGTTAAGGTTAGTGTAAGGGTTAGGTTTAGAGTTGGGGTTAAGTTTATGTTTAGGATTAGGGTAAGGGTAAAGTTTAGGGTTAGGTTTAGGGTTAGAGTTAGGGTTAAGGTTAGGGTTAGGGTTAGAGTAAGGATATGTGTTAGGGTTTGGGTTAGGGTTAGGGTTAGGGTTAGCGTTAAGGTAAGAGTAAGTGTTAGGGTTAGAGTTAGGGTTAAGGTAAGGGTAAGGGTTAGGGATAGAGTTAGGGTTTGAGTAAGGGTTAGGGTTAGTGGTTAGTGTTAGTGTTAGGGTTAGGTTAATGGTTATGGTTAGGGTTAGGGTTAGGATAAGGTTAGGGTTAGGGTTAGGGTTATTGTAAGGTTAAGGGTTAGGGTTAGGGTTAGGGTTAGGTTTATGGTTAGGGTTAGGGTTACTGTTAGGGTTAGGGTTAGGGTAAGGATATGAGTTAGGTGAGGGTTAGGGTTAGGGTTAAGATTAGCGTTAGGGTAAGGGTAAAATTTAGGGTTAGGGTTAGGGTTAAGGGTAGGTTTAGGGTTAGGGTAAGGGTAAGGGTTAGGGTTAGGTTTAGGGTAAAGTTAGGGTTATCGTTAGGGTTATGGTAGGGGTTCGGGTAAGGGTAAGTGTTAGGGTTAGGGTTAGGGTTAGGGTTAGGGTAAGGGTAAGGGTTAGGGTTAGGGTTACGGTTACGGTTAGCGTTAGGGTGAGGGTAAGGGTAAGGGTTAGGGTTAGGTTTAAGGTTAGAGTTAGGGTTAGGTATAGGGTTAGGTTTAGGGTTAGGGTTAGGGTAAGGATAAATGCTAGGGTTAGGGTTAGGGTTAGGGTTTGGTAAGGGTAAGGGTTAGGGTTAGGGTTAGGGTTAGGGTTAGGTTAGGTTTAGGGTTAGGGTTAGGGTAAGGATAAATGCTAGGGTTAGGGTTAGGGTTAGGGTTTGGTACGGGTAAGGGTTAGTGTTAGGGTTAAGGTTATGTTTAGGGTAAGGATGAGGGTTAGGGTTAGGATTAGGGTTAGGGTTACGCTTAGGGTAAGGGTAAGGTTTAGACTTAGGGTTAGGGTTAGGGTTAAGGTTGAGGTTAGGGTTAGCGTTAGAGTAAGGGTTAGGATTAGGGTTAGGGTAAGTGTTAGGGTTAGGGTTATGGTTAGGGTTATAGTTAGGGTTAGGGTTAGGGTAAGGGTATGGGTTAGGTTTAGGGTTAGGGTTAGGGTTAGGGTGAGGGTTAGTGGTTAGGGTTAGTGTTAGGGTTTGGTTAATGTTTAGGGTTAGGGTTAGGTTAAGAATTATGGTTAGGGTTAGGGTTAGGGTTAGGGTTAGGGTAAGGGTAAGGGTTAGGGTTAGGGTTAGGTTTAGGATTAGCGTTAGGATAAGGGTAAGAGTTAGGTTTATGGTTAGGGTTAGGGTAAGAATATGTTTTAGGATTAGGGTTTTTGTTAGGGTTAGGGTTAGCGTTAGGGTAAGCTAAGTGTTAGGGTTAGAGTTAGGGTTAAGGTAAGGGTAAGGGTTATGGTTATGGTTATGGTTATGGTTAGGGTTAGGGTTACGGTTACGTTTAGGGTAAGGGTTAGGGTTAGGGTTAGGGTAAGTGTAAGGTTTAGGGTTAGGGTTAGGGTTAGGTTAGGGTAAGGGTTAGGGTTAGGGTTAGCGTTAAGGTTAGGGTTAGGGTTAGCATAAGGGTAAGGTTTAGGGTTAGGGTTAGGGGTAGGGTTAGGATAAGGATAAGGGTGAGCGTTAGGGTTAGGTTTAGGGTTAGGGTAAGGTTAAGGGTTAGGTTTAGGGTTGGGGTTACGTTTAGGGTTTGGGTTAGTGTTAGGGTTAGGGTAAGGATAAGGGTTAGGGTTAAGTTTAGGGTTAGGGTTAGGGTTAGGGATAAGGTTAGGGTTACGGTGAGGGTAATGTTAAGAGTTAGCGTTAGGTTTAGAGTTAGGGTTAGGCTAAGGGTAAGGGTTAGGGTTAGGCTTAGGGTTAGGTTTAGGGTTAGGGTTTGGGTAAGGGTAAGGGTTAGGGTTAAGGTTAGGATTCGGGTTAGGTTTAGGGTTAGGGTTAGGATTAGGGTAACGGTAAGGGTTAGAGTTAGGATTAGGGTTAGGGTTAGGGTAAGGGTTAGGGTTAGGGTTAGGTTTAGTGTTAGGTTTAGGGTAAGGGTAAGTGTTAGGGTTACGGTTAGGGTTAGCATTAGGGTTGGTTTTAAGGTTATGGTTAGGGTTAGGGTAAGAGTAAGGGTTAGGGTTATGGTTATGGTTAAGGTAAGGGTAACGGTTAGGTTTAGGGTTAGGGTTAGGGTTAAAGTTGAGGTTAGAGTTACGGTTAGGGTTAGGGTAAGGGTTAGGGTTAGCATAAGGGTAAGGGTTAAAGTTAGGGTTAGGGTTAAGTTTAGGTTTAGTGTTAGGGTAAGGGTAAGGGTAAGGTTTAAGGTTAGGGTTAGGGTAAGGGTTAGGGTTAGTGTTAGGATTAGGGCAGGGTTTAAGGTAAGGGTAAGTGTTAGGGTTAGGTTGGGGTTAGGAAAAGTGTAAGGGTTAGGGTTAGGGTTAGGTTTAGGCTTAGGGGTTAGGGTTAGGTTTAGGGTTAGTGGTTAGGGTTAGGGTTAGGGTTAGGGTTAGGTTTAGGGTTAGTGTTAGGGTAAGGGTAAGGGTTAGGTTCAGGTTTAGGGTTAGGGTTAAGGTTGAGGTTAGGGTTGGGGTAGGTTTATAGTAAGGTTTAGGGTTAGGGTAAGGGTTAGGGTTAGGGTAAGGGTTAGGTTTATGGTAAGGGTAATCGTTAGGGTTAGGGTTAGGGTTAGGGTTAGTGTTAAAGTTGAGGTTAGGGTTAGAGTAAGGGTTAGGATTATGGTTAGGGTAAGTGTTAGGTTTAGGGTTATGGTTAGGGTTAGAGATAAGGTTAGGATTAGAGTAAGGGTAAGGGTTAGGGTTAGGGTTATGGTAAGGGTTAGGGTTAGTGGTTAGGGTTAGTGTTAGGGTTAGGTTAAGGGTTAGAGTTAGGGTTAGATAAGGTTAGGGTTAGGGTTAGGGTTAGGGTTACGGTTAGGGTAAGGGTAAGGTTTAGGGTTAGGGTTAGGGTTACGGTTAGGGTTAGGGTTAGGGTAAGGATATGTGTTAGGGTTAGGGTTAGGGTTAGGGTTAGGATAAGGGTAAGCGTTAGGTTTAGGCTTAGGGTTACGGTTACGGTTAGGGTTAGGGTGAGGGTAAGGGTAAGGGTTAGGGTTAGGTTTAGGGTTAGAGTTAGTGTTAGGTATAGGGTTAGGTTTAGGGTTAGGGTTATGGTAAGGATAAGTGTTAGGGTAAGGGTTAGGGTTAGTGTTAGTGTTAGGGTAAGGTTAGGGTTAGCGTTAGGGTTAGGGTAGGGGTTAGGTTAAGGGTAAGTGTTAGGGTTAGGGTAAGGGTTAGGTTTAGGTTTGGGGTTAAGTTTAGGGTTATGATTGGGGTAAGGGTAAAGGTTACGGTTACGGTTAGGGTTAGGTTTAGGGTTAGGGTTAGGGTTAGGGTAAGGGTAAGGGTAAAGTTTAGGGGTAAGGTTAGGATTCGGGTTAGGTTTAGGGTTAGGGTTAGGATTAGGGTAACGGTAAGGGGTAGGGTTAGGATTAGGGTTAGGGTTAGGTTAAGGGTTAGGGTGAGGGTTAGGGTAAGAGTAAGGGTTAGGGTTAGGGTTAGGGTTAAGGTAAGGGTAATGGTTAGGTTTATGGTTAGGGTTAGGGTTAAGGTTGAGATTAGGTTTACGGTTAGGGTTAGGGTAAGGGTTAGGGTTAGCATAAGGGTAAGGGTTAAAGTTAGTGTTAGGGTTAAGTTTCGGTTTAGTGTTAGGGTAAGGGTAAGGGTAAGGTTTAGGGTTAGGGTTAGGGTAAGTGTTAGGGTTAGCGTTAGGGTTAGGGCAGGGTTTAAGGTAAGGGTAAGTGTTAGGGTTAGGTTAGGGTTAGGAAAAGTTTAAGGGTTAGGGTTAGGGTTAGGGTTAGGCTTAGGGGTTAAGGGTAGGTTTAGGGTTAGTTTTAGGGTTAGGGGTTAGGGTTAGGGTTAGGTTTAGGGTTAGGTTTAGGGTTAGGGTTAGGGTAAGGGTAAAGTTTAGATTTAGGGTTAGGGTTAGGGTTAAGGTTGAGGTTAGGGTTAGGTTAGGTTTAACGTAAGGGTTAGGGTTAGGGTAAGAGTTAGGGTTAGGGTTAGGGTTAGGTTTAGGGTAAGGGTAATGGTTAGGGTTAGGGTTAGGCTTAGTGTTAGTGTTAAAGTTGAGGTTAGGGTTAGAGTAAGTGTTAGGTTTAGGGTTATGGTTAGGGTTAGATTTAAGGTTAGGATTAGGGTAAGGGTAAGTGTTAGGGTTAGGGTTAGGTTAAGGGTTAGGTTTAGGGTTAGGGTTAGATAAGGTTAGGGTTAGGGTTAGGGTTAGGTTAAGGGTAAGGGTTAGGTTTAGGGTTACGGTTAGAGTTAGGGTTAGTGTTAGGGTTAGGGTTAGGGTTAGGATAAGGGTAAGGTTTAAGGTTAGGGTTAGGGTTAGGGTGAGGGTTACGGTAAGGTTTAGGGTTCGTTTAGGGTTAGAGTTAGGGTTAGGTATAGGGTAGGTTTATTGTTAGGGTTAGGCTAAGGATAAGTGTTAGGGTTAGGATTAGGGTTAGGATAAGGGTAAGGGTTAGGGTAAGGGTAAGGGTTAGGGTTATGGTTAGGGTTAAGGTTAGGTTCAGGGTTAGGGTTAGGGTTAGGGATAGGTTTAGGGTTAGGGTAAGGGTAACGGTTAGGTTAGGGTTAGTATTAGGGTTAGGATAAGGGTTAGGGTTAGGGTTAAGGTTAGGGTTAGGGTTAGCGTTAGTGTAAGGGTAAGGGTTACTGTTAGGTTTAGGGTTGGGGTTAGGGTAAGGGTAAGGGTTAGGTTTAGGGTAAGTGATAGGTTTAGGGTTAGGGTTAGCGTTAGGGTTAGTGAAAGGACAAGGGTTAGAGTTAAGGTGAGGGTTAGGGCAAGGGTAAGAGTTAGGGTTAGGGTTATGGTAAGGGTAAGGTTTAGGGTTAGGGTTAGGGTTAGGGTAAGGGTTAAGGTTAGCATTAGGATTAGGGTACGGGTTAGGGTAACGGTAATTGTTAGGGTAAGGGTTAGGGTTAGGATAGGGTAAGGTTTAGGTTTAGGGTTAGGGTTAGGTTTAGTGTAAGGATATGTGTTAGGGTTAGGGTTAGGGTTAGAGTTAGGGTTAGCATTAGGGTAAGGGTAAGAGTTAGGGTTAGGGTTAGGGTTAGGGTAAGTGTTAGGGTTAGGGTTAGGGTTAGGGTTAGGGTAAGTGTTAGGGTTAAGGTTAGGGTTAGCGTTAGGCTAAGTGTTAGGGTAAGGGTTAGGGTTAGGGTTTGGTTTAGGGTTGGGGTTAAGGTTAGGGTTATAGTTAGGGTAAGGGTAAGGGTTAGGGTTAGGGTTACGGTAAGTGTTAGGGTTAGGGTTAGGGTTAGGGTTAGGGTTAGGGTAAGGGTAAGGGTTAGGGTTAGGGTTTGGTGTAGGGTTACGGTTAGGGTCAGGTTAAGTGTTAGGTTTAGGGTTAGGGTTAGGGTTAATGTTGAGGTTAGGGTTACGGTTAGGTTTAGGGTAAGGGTTAGAGTTAGGGTAAGGGTTAGGTTTCGGGTTAGGGTTAGGGTTAGGGTTAGGGTTACGTTTAGGGTAAGGGTAAGGGTTAGGGTTAGGGTTAGTTTTAGGGTTAAGGTTGAGGTTAGGGTTAGTGTTAGAGTAAGGGTTAGGATTAGGTTTAGGGTAAGTGTTAGGGTTAGGATTATGGTTAGGGTTAGAGTTAGGGTTAGGATTATGGTAAGGGTAAGGGTTAGGTTTAGGGTTAGGGTTAGGGTAACGGTTAGGGTTGATGCTTAGGTTTTGTGTTAGGGTTAGGTTAAGGGTTAGGGTTAGGGTTAGGGTTAGGTTTAGGATAAGGGTTAGGGTTAAGGTTAGGGTTAGGGTTAGGGTAAGGGTAAGGGTTAGGATTAGGGTTAGGGTTATATTTAGGGTTAGGGTTACTGTTAGGGTTAGGGTTAGGGTAAGGATATGTGTTGCGTTTTGGGTTAGGGATAGGTTTAGGGTTAGCGTTAGGATAATGGTAAGAGTTAGGGTTAGGGTTAGGTTAGCGTAGGGGTAAGGGTTAGGGTTAGGGTTAGGGTTAGGGATAGGTTTTGGTTAAGGGTAAGATTTAGGGTTAGGTTTAGGATTAGGGTAAGGGTAAGGGTTAGGGTTATTGTTAGGGTTAGGTTTAGGGTAAGGTTAGGGTTATGGTTAGAGTTAGGGTAGGGGTTAGGGTTAGGGTATGTGTTAAGGTTAGTGTAAGGGTTAGGTTTAGGGTTGGGGTTAAGTTTATGTTTAGGATTAGGGTAAGGGTAAAGGTTAGGGTTAGGTTTAGGGTTAGAGTTAGGGTTACGGTTAGGGTTAGGGTTAGGGTAAGGACATGTGTTAGGGTTTGGGTTAGGGTTAGGGTTAGGGTTAGCGTTAGGGCAAGGGTAAGTGTTAGGGTTAGAGTTAGTGTTAAGATAAGGGTAAGGGTTAGGGATAGGGTAGAGTTTGAATAAGGGTTAGGGTTAGTGGTTAGTGTTAGTGTTAGGGTTAGGTTAAAGGTTATGTTTAGGGTTAGGGTTAGGATAAGTTTAGGGTTAGGGTTAGGGTTATTGTAAGGGTAAGGGTTAGGGTTAGGGTTAGAGTTAGGGTTAGGGTTACTGTTAGGGTTAGGGTTAGGGTTAGGTATAGAGTTAGGTTTAGGGTTAGGGTTCGGTTAAGGATAAGTGTTAGGGTTAGGGTTAGGGTTAGGATAATGGTAAGGGTTAGGGTAAGGGTAAGGGTTAGGGTTATGGTTAGGGTTAAGGTTAGGTTTAGGGTTAGGTTTAGGTTTAAGAATAGGGTTAGGGTTAGGGTTAGGGTTAGGTAAGTGTTAGGGTTATGGTTAGGGTAAGGGTTAGGGTAAGGGTAAGGGTTAGGGTTACAGTTAGGGTTAAGGTTAAGTTTAGGGTTATAGTTAGGTTTAGTGTTAGGGTTAGTGTTAGGGTTAGGGTAAGGATAAGGGTTAGGGTTAAGGTTAGGGTTAGGGTTAGGGTTAAGTTTAGGGTTAGGGTGAGGGTAAGGTTAAGGGTTAGGGTTAGGGTTAGGGTTAAGTTTAGGGTTATGGTGAGGGTAAGGTTAAGGGTTAGGGTTAGGGTTAGGCTTAGAGTTAGGGTTAGCATTAGGGTAAGAGTAACAGTTAAGGTTAGGGTTAGTGTTAGGGTAAGGGTAAGGGTTAGGGTTATTGTTAGGGTTAGGTTTAGGGTAAGGTTAGGGTTATGGTTAGGGTTAGGGTAGGGGTTAGGGTTAGGGTATGTGTTAAGGTTAGTGTAAGGGTTAGGTTTAGGGTTGGGGTTAAGTTTATGTTTAGGATTAGGGTAAGGGTAAAGGTTAGGGTTAGGTTTAGGGTTAGAGTTAGGGTTACGGTTAGGGTTAGGGTTAGGGTAAGGACATGTGTTAGGGTTTGGGTTAGGGTTAGGGTTAGGGTTAGCGTTAGGGTAAGGGTAAGTGTTAGGGTTAGAGTTAGTGTTAAGATAAGGGTAAGGGTTAGGGATAGGGTAGAGTTTGAGTAAGGGTTAGGGTTAGTGGTTAGTGTTAGTGTTAGGGTTAGGTTAAGGGTTATGTTTAGGGTTAGGGTTAGGATAAGTTTAGGGTTAGGGTTAGGGTTATTGTAAGGGTAAGGGTTATGTTTAGGGTTATGGTTAGGGTTAGGGTTACTGTTAGGGTTAGGGTTAGGGTTAGGTATAGGGTTAGGTTTAGGGTTAGGGTTCGGTTAAGGATAAGTGTTAGGGTTAGGGTTAGGGTTAGGATAATGGTAAGGGTTAGGGTAAGGGTAAGGGTTAGGGTTATGGTTAGGGTTAAGGTTAGGTTTAGGGTTAGGTTTAGGTTTAAGTTTAGGGTTAGGGTTAGGGTTAGGGTTAGGTAAGTGTTAGGGTTATGGTTAGGGTAAGGGTTAGGGTAAGGGTAAGGGTTAGGGTTACAGTTAGGGTTAAGGTTAGGTTTAGGGTTATAGTTAGGTTTAGTGTTAGGGTTAGTGTTGGGTTAGGGTAAGGATAAGGGTTAGGGTTAAGGTTAGGGTTAGGGTTAGGGTTAAGTTTAGGGTTAGGGTGAGGGTAAGGTTAAGGGTTAGGGTTAGGGTTAGGGTTAAGTTTAGGGTTATGGTGAGGGTAAGGTTAAGGGTTAGGGTTAGGATTAGGCTTAGAGTTAGGGTTAGCATTATGGTAAGAGTAACAGTTAAGGTTAGGGTTAGGGTTAGGGTAAGGGTAAGGGTTAGGGGTAGGGTAAGTGTTAGGGTTAAGGTTAGGGTTAGGGTTAGGGTAAGTGTTAGTGTAAGGGTTAGGGTTAGGGTTAGGTTTAGGGTTGGGGTTAAGGTTAGGGTTATGGTTAGGGTAAGGGTATGGGTTAGGGTTAGGGTAAGGGTAAGTGTTAGGGTTAGGGTTAGGGTTAGGGTAAAGGTAAGGTTTAGGTTTTGGTTTAGGGTTAGTTTTAGGGTTAGGGGTTAGGGTTAGTTTTAGGGTTAGGGTAAGCGTAAGGGTTAGGGTTAGGGTTTGTTTTAGGGTTAGGGTTAGGGTCAGGGTAAGGGTTAGGTTTAGGGTTAGGGTTAGGGTTAATGTTGAGGTTAGGGTTAGGGTTAGGTTTAGGGTAAGGGTTAGAGTTAGGGTAAGGGTTAGGTTTAGGGTTAGGGTTAGGGTTAGGGTTAGGGTTACGTTTAGGGTAAGGGTAAGGGTTAGGGTTAGGGTTAGTTTTAGGGTTAAGTTTGAGATTAGGGTTAGTGTTAGAGTAAGGGTTAGGATTAGGTTTAGGGTAAGTGTTAGGGTTAGGGTTATGGTTAGGGTTAGAGTTAGGGTTAGGACTATGGTGAGGGTAAGGGTTAGGTTTAGTGTTAGGGTTAGAGTAAGGGTTAGGGTTGATGGTTAGGTTTAGTGTTAGGGTTAGTTTAAGGGTTAGGGTTAGGGTTAGGGTTAGGGTTAGGGTAAGGGTAATGGTTAGGATTAGGGTTAGGGTTACCTTTAGGGTTAGGGTTACTTTTAGGGTTAGGGTTTGGGTAAGGATATGTGTTGTGTTTTGGGTTAGGGTTAGGTTTAGGGTTAGCGTTAGGATAATGGTAAGAGTTAGGGTTAGGGTTGGGTTAGCGTAAGGGTAAGGGTTAGGGTTAGGGTTAGGCTTAGGTTAAGGGTAAGGTTTAGGGTTAGGTTTAGGGTTAGGGTAAGGGTAAGGGTTAGGGTTAGTGTTAGGGTTAGGGTTAGGGTAAGGTTAGTGTTAGGGTTAGAGTTAGGGTAGGGGTTAGGGTTAGGGTAATTGTTAAGGTTAGTGTAAGGGTTAGGTTTAGGGTTGGGGATAAGTTTATGTTTAGCATTAGGGTAAGGGTAAAGGTTAGGGTTAGGTTTAGGGTTAGAGTTAGGGTTACGGTTAGGGTAAGGATATGTGTTAGGGTTTGGGTTAGTGTTAGGGTTAGGGTTAGCGTTAGGGTAAGGGTAAGTGTTAGGGTTAGAGTTAGTGTTAAGGTAAGGGTAAGGGTTAGGGATAGGGTAGGTTTTGAGTAAGGGTTAGGGTTAGTGGTTAGTGTTAGTGTTAGGGTTAGGTTAAGGGTTATGGTTAGGGTTAGGGTTAGGATAAGGTTAGGGTTAGGGTTAGGGTTATTGTAAGGGTAAGGGTTAGGGTTAGGGTTATGGTTAGGGTTAGGGTTACTGTTAGGGTTAGGGTTAGGGTTAGGTATAGGGTTAGGTTTAGGGTTAGGGTTAGGTTAAGGATAAGTGTTAGGGTTAGGGTTAGGGTTAGGATAAGGGTAAGGGTTAGGGTAAGGGTAAGGGTTAGGGATATGGTTAGGGTTAAGGTTAGGTTTAGGGTTAGGTTTAGGTTTAAGTTTAGGGTTAGGGATAGGGTTAGGTAAGTGTTAGGGTTATGGTTAGGGTAAGGGTTAGGGTAAGGGTAAGGGTTAGGGTTACGGTTAGGGTTAAGGTTAGGTTTAGGGTTATGGTTAGGTTTAGTGTTAGGGTTAGTGTTAGGGTTAGGGTAAGGATAAGGGTTAGGGTTAAGGTTAGGGTTAGGGTTAGGGTTAAGTTTAGGGTTAGGGTGAGGGTAAGGTTAAGGGTTAGGGTTAGGGTTAGAGTTAGGGTTAGCATTAGGGTAAGGGTAAGAGTTAGGGTTAGGGTTAGGGTTAGGGTAAGGGTAAGGGTTAGGGGTAGGGTAAGTGTTAGGGTTAAGGTTAGGGTTAGGGTTAGGGTAAGTGTTAGTGTAAGGGTTAGGGTTAGGGTTAGGTTTAGGGTTGGGGTTAAGGTTAGGGTTATGGTTAGGGTAAGGGTATGGGTTAGGGTTAGGGTTAGGGTAAGTGTTAGGGTTAGGGTTAGGGTTAGGGTTAGGGTAAAGGTAAGGGTTAGAGTTTGGGTTAGGGTTAGTTTTAGGGTTAGGGGTTAGGGTTAGGGTTAGGGTGAGTGTAAGGGTAAGGGTTAGGGTTAGGTTTTGGTTTAGGGTTAGGGTTAGAGTCAGGGTAAGGGTTAGGTTTAGGGTTAGGGTTAGGGTTAATGTTGAGGTTAGGGTTAGGGTTAGGTTTAGGGTAAGGGTTAGGTTTAGGGTAAGGGTTAGGTTTAGGGTTAGGGTTAGGGTTAGGGTTAGGGATACGTTTAGGGTAAGGGTAAGGGTTAGGGTTAGGGTTAGTTTTAGGGTTAAGGTTGAGGTTAGGGTTAGTGTTAGAGTAAGGGTTAGGATTAGGTTTAGGGTAAGTGTTAGGGTTAGGGTTATGGTTAGGGTTAGAGTTAGGGTTAGGATTATGGTGAGGGTAAGGGTTAGGTTTAGGGTTAGGGTTAGGGTAAGGGTTATGGTTGATGGTTAGGTTTAGTGTTATGGTTAGTTTAAGGGTTAGGGTCAGGGTTAGGGTTAGGTTTAGGATAAGGGTTAGGGTTAAGGTTAGGGGTAGGGTTAGGGTAAGGGTAAGGGTTAGGATTAGGGTTAGGGATACCTTTAGGGTTAGGGTTACTTTTAGGGTTAGGGTTAGGGTAAGGATATGTGTTGTGTTTTGGGTTAGGGTTAGGTTTAGGGTTAGCGTTAGGATAATGGTAAGAGTTAGGGTTAGGGTTGGGTTAGCGTAAGGGTAAGGGTTAGGGTTAGGGTTAGGTTTAGGTTAAGGGTAAGGTTTAGGGTTAGGTTTAGGGTTAGGGTAAGGGTAAGGGTTAGGGTTAGTGTTAGGGTTAGGGTTAGGGTAAGGTTAGGGTTAGGGTTAGGGTTAGGGTAGGGGTTAGGGTTAGGGTAAGTGTTAAGGTTAGTGTAAGGGTTAGGTTTAGGGTTGGGGTTTAGTTTATGTTTAGCATTCGGGTAAGGGTAAAGGTTAGGGTTAGGTTTAGGGTTAGAGTTAGGGTTACGGTTAGGGTTAGGGTTAGGGTAAGGATATGTGTTAGGGTTTGGGTTAGGGTTAGGGTTAGGGTTAGCGTTAGGGTAAGGGTAAGTGTTAGGGTTAGAGTTAGGGTTAAGGTAAGGGTAAGGGTTAGGGATAGGGTTAGGTTTGAGTAAGGGTTAGGGTTAGTGGTTAGTGTTAGTGTTAGGGTTAGGTTAAGGGTTATGGTTAGGGTTAGGGTTAGGATAAGTTTAGGGTTAGGGTTAGGGTTATTGTAAGGTTAAGGGTTAGGGTTATGTTTAGGGTTATGGTTAGGGTTAGGGTTACTGTTAGGGTTAGGGTTAGGGTAAGGATATGTGTTAGGTTAGGGTTAGGGTTAGGGTTAAGATTAGCGTTAGGGTAAGGGTAAAATTTAGGGTTAGGGTTAGGGTTATGGTTAGGGTAAGGGTGAGGGTAAGGGTAAGGGTTAGGGTTAGGGTTAGGGTAAAGTTAGGGTTAGCGTTAGGGTTATGGTAGGGGTTAGGGTTAGGGTAAGTGTTAGGGTTAGGGTTAGGGTTAGGGTTAGGGTAAGGGTAAGGGTTAGGGTTAGGGTTAGGGTTACGGTAAGCGTTAGGGTGAGGGTAAGTGTAAGGTTTAGGGTTAGGTTTAGGGTTAGAGTTAGGGTTAGGTATAGGGTTAGGTTTAGGGTTAGGGTTAGGGTAAGGATAAATTCTAGGGTTAGGGTTAGGGTTAGGGTTTGGTAAGGGTAAGGTTTAGGGTTAGGGTTATGTTAGGGTTAGGGTTAGGGTTAGGGTTAGGGTAAGGGTACGGGTTAGGGTTAGGGTTAGGGTTATGGTTAGCGTTAGGGTGAGGGTAAGTGTAAGGTTTAGGGTTAGGTTTAGGGTTAGAGTTAGGGTTAGGTATAGGGTTAGGTTTAGGGTTAGGGTTAGGGTAAGTATAAATGCTAGGGTTAGGGTTAGGGTTAGGGTTTGGTAAGGGTAAGGTTTAGGGTTAGGGTTATGTTTAGGGTAAGGGTAAGGGTTAGGGTTAGTATTAGGGTTAGGGTTACGTTTAGGGTAAGTTTAAGGGTTAGACTTAGGGTTAGGGTTAGGGTTAAGGTTGAGGTTAGGGTTTGCGTTAGAGTAAGGGTTAGGATTAGGGTTAGGGTAAGTGTTAGGTTTAGGGTTATGGTTAGGGTTAGAGTTAGGGTTAGGATTAGGGAAAGGGTATGCGTTACGTTTAGGGTTAGGGTTAGGGTTAGGGTGAGGGTTAGTGGTTAGGGTTAGTGTTAGGGTTTGGTTAAGGTTTAGCGTTAGGGTTAGGGTTAGGGTTAGAATTAGGGTTAGGGTCAGGGTTAGGGTTAGGGTTAGGGTTAGGATTAGCGTTAGGATAAGGGTAAGAGTTAGGTTTAGGGTTAGGGTTAGGGTAAGGATATGTTTTAGGATTAGGGTTAGGGTTAGGGTTAGGGTTAGCGTTAGGGTAAGGTAAGTGTTAGGGTTAGGGTTAGGGTTAAGGTAAGGGTAAGGGTTATGGTTAGGGTTATGGTTAGGGTTAGGTTTAGGGTAAGGTTTAGGGTTAGGGTTAGGGTAAGTGTAAGGTTTAGGGTTAGGGTTATGGTTAGGTTAGGGTAAGGGTTAGGGTTAGGGTTAGGGTTAAGGTTAGGTTTAGGGTTAGCATAAGGGTAAGGTTTAGGGTTAGGGTTAGGGGTAGGGTTAGGATAAGGGTAAGGGTGAGATTTAGTGTTAGGTTTAGGGTTAGGGTAAAGTTAAGGGTTAGGTTTAGGGTTGGGGTTACGTTTAGGTTTAGGGTTAGTGTTAGGGTTAGGGTAAGGATAAGGGTTAGGGTTAAGGTTCGGGTTATGGTTAGGGTTAGGGTTAGGGATAAGGTTAGGGTCACGGTGAGGGTAATGGTAAGAGTTAGCATTAGGTTTAGGGTTAGGGTTAGGCTAAGTGTAAGGGTTAGGGTTAGGCTTAGGGTTAGGTTTACGGTTAGGGTTAGGGTAAGGGTAAGGGTAAATGTTAGGGTTAGGTTAGGATTCGGGTTAGGTTTAGGGTTAGGGTTAGGATTATGTTAATGGTAAGGATTCGGGTTAGGATTAGGGTTAGGGTTAGGGTAAGGGTTAGGGTTAGGGTTTGGGTAAGGGTAAGGGTTAGGGTTAGGGTAAGGGTAAGTGTTAGGGTTAGGTTTAGGTTTAGGGTTAGGGTTAGGGTTAGGCTTAGGGTAAGGGTTAGGGTTAGGTTTAGTGTTAGGTTTAGGGTTAGGGTTAGGGTTAGGGTTAGGGTAAGGATAAGTGTTAGGGTTAAGGTTAGGGTTAGGTTTAGGGTTGGTTTTAAGGTTATGGTTAGGGTTAGGGTAAAAGTAAGGGTTAGGTTTAGGGTTATGGTTAAGGTAAGTGTAAGGGTTAGGTTTAGGATTAGGGTTAGGGTTAAGGTTGAGGTTAGGGTTACGGTTAGGGTTATGGTAAGGGATAGGTTTAGCATAAGGGTAAGGGTTAAATTTAGGGTTAGGGTTAAGTTTAGGTTTAGTGTTAGGGTAAGGGTAAGGGTAAGGTTTAGGGTTAGGTTTAGGGTAAGGGTTAGGGTTAGCGTTAGGGTTAGGGCAGGTTTTAAGGTAAGGGTAAGTGTAAGGATTAGGTTAGGGTTAGGAAAAGTGTAAGGGTTAGGGTTAGGGTTAGGGTTAGGGTTAGGTTTAGGGTTAGGGTTAGGGTAAGGGTAAGGGTTAGGTTTAGGGTTAGGGTTAGGGTTAAGGTTGAGGTTAGGGTTAGGGTAGGTTTATGGTAAGTGTTAGGGTTAGGGTAGGGGTTAGGGTTAGGGTAAGTGTTAAGGTTAGTGTAAGGGTTAGGTTTAGGGTTGGGGTTAAGTTTATGTTTAGGATTAGGGTAAGGGTAAAGTTTAGGGTTAGGTTTAGGGTTAGAGATAGGGTTAAGGTTAGGGTTAGGGTTAGGGTAAGGATATGTGTTAGGGTTTGGGTTAGGGTTACGGTTAGGGTTAGCGTTAGGGTAAGAGTAAGTGTTAGGGTTAGAGTTAGGGTTAAGGTAAGGGAAGGGTTAGGGATAGAGTTAGGGTTTGAGTAAGGGTTAGGGTTAGTGGTTAGTGTTAGTGTTAGGGTTAGGTTAATGGTTATGGTTAGGGTTAGGATAAGGTTAGGGTTAGGGTTAGGGTTATTGTAAGGTAAGGGTTAGGGTTAGGGTTGTGTTTAGGGTTAGGGTTACTGTTAGGGTTAGGGTTAGGGTAAGGATATGTGTTAGGTTAGGGTTAGGGATAGGGTTAAGATTAGCGTTAGGGTAAGGGTAAAATTTAGGGTTAGGGTTAGGGTTAAGGGTAGGTTTAGGGTTAGGGTAAGGGTAAGGGTTAGGGTTAGGGTCAGGGTTCGGGTTAGGTTTAGGGTTAGGGTTAGGGTTAGGGTTAGGTTTAGGTTTGGTTTTAAAGTTATGGTTAGGGTTAGGGTAAGAGTAAGGGTTAGGTTTAGGGTTATGGTTAAGGTAAGGGTAACGGTTAGGTTTAGGGTAAGGGTTAGGGTTAAGGTTGAGGTTAGGGTTACGGTTAGGGTTAGGGTAAGGGTTAGGGTTAGCATAAGGGTAAGGGTTAAAGTTAGGGTTAGGGTAAGGATTAGGGTTAGCATAAGGCTAAGGGTTAAAGTTAGGTTTAGGGTTAAGTTTAGGTTTAGTGTTAGGGTTAGGGTTAGGGTTAGGGTTAGGGTTAGGGTAAGGTTTAGGGTTAGGGTTTGGGTAAGGGTTAGGGTTAGTGTTAGGTTTAGGGCAGGGTTTAAGGTAAGGGTAAGTGTTAGGGTTAGGTTGGCGTAGGAAAAGTGTAAGGGTTAGGGTTAGGTTTAGGGTTAGGCTTAGGGGTTAGGGTTAGGTTTAGGGTTAGTTTTAGGGTTAGTGGTTAGGGTTAGGGTTAGGGTTAAGGTTGAGGTTAGTGTTAGGGTAGGTTTATGGTAAGGTTTAGGTTTAGGGTAAGGGTTAGGTTTAGGGTAAGGGTAATCGTTAGGGTTAGGGTTAGGGTTAAGGTTAGTGTTAAAGTTGAGGTTAGGGTTAGAGTAAGGGTTAGGATTATGGTTAGGGTAAGTGTTAGGTTTAGGGTTATGGTTAGGGTTAGAGTTAATGTTAGGATGAGAGTAACGTTAAGGGTTAGGGTTAGGGTTATGGTAAGGGTTAGGGTTAGTGGTTAGGGTTAGTGTTAGGGTTAGGTTAAGGGTTAGGGTTAGGGTTAGATAAGGTTAGGGTTAGGGTTAGGGTAAGGGTAAGGTTTAGGGTTAGGGTTAGGGTTACGGTTAGGGTTAGGGTTAGGGTAAGGATATGTGTTAGGGTTAGGGTTAAGGTTAGGGTTAGGATAAGGGTAAGCGTTAGGTTTAGGCTTAGGGTTACGGTTACGGTTAGGGTTAGCGTTAGGGTGAGGGTAAGGGTAAGGGTTAGGGTTAGGTTTAGGGTTAGAGTTAGTGTTACGTATAGGGTTAGGTTTAGGGTTAGGTTTAGGGTAAGGATAAGTGTTAGGGTAAGGGTTAGGGTTAGGGTTAGTGTTAGGGTAAGGTTAGGGTTAGCGTTAGGGTTAGGGTAGGGGTTAGGTTAAGGGTAAGTGTTAGGGGTAGGGTAAGGGTTAGGTTTAGGGTTGGGGTTAAGTTTAGGGTTAGGATTGGGGTAAGGGTAAAGGTTACGGTTAGGGTTAGGGTTAGAGTTAGGGTTACGGTTAGGGTTAGGGTTAGGGTTAGGGATAAGGTTAGGGTTACGGTGAGGGTAATGGTAAGGGTTAGCGTTAGGTTTAGGGTTAGGGTTAGGATTAGGGTAACGGTAAGGGGTAGGGTTAGGATTAGGGTTAGGGTTAGGGTAAAGGTTAGGGTGAGGGTTAGGGTAAGAGTAAGGGTTAGGGTTAGGGTTAGGGTTAAGGTAAGGGTAATGGTTAGGTTTGGGGTTAGAGTTAGGGTTAAGGTTGAGATTAGGTTTACGGTTAGGGTTAGGGTAAGGGTTAGGGTTAGCATAAGGGTAAGGGTTAAAGTTAGGGTTAGGGTTAAGTTTCGGTTTACTGTTAGGGTAAGGGTAAGGGTAAGGTTTAGGGTTAGGGTTAGGGTAAGTGTTAGGGTTAGCCTTAGGTTTTAGGCAGGGTTTAAGTTAATTGTAAGTGTTAGGGTTAGGTTAGGGTTAGGAAAAGTGTAAGGGTTAGGGTTAGGGTTAGGCTTAGGGGTTAGGGGTTAGGGGTAGGTTTAGGGTTAGTTTTAGGGTTAGGGGTTAGGGTTAGGGTTAGGGTTAGGTTTAGGGTTAGGGTAAGGGTAAAGGTTAGGTTTAGGGTTAGGGTTAGGGTTAAGGTTGAGGTTAGGGTTAGGGTAGATTTAAGGTAAGTGTTAGGTTTATGGTTAGGTAAGTGTTAGGTTTAGGGTTATGGTTAGGGTTAGAGTTAAGGTTAGGATTAGGGTAAGGGTAAGGGTTAGGGTTAGGGTTACGGTTAGGGTTAGGGTAAGTGTTAGGGTTAGCGTTAGGGTTAGGGCAGGGTTTAAGGTAATTGTAAGTGTTAGGGTTAGGTTAGGGTTAGGAAAAGTGTAAGGGTTAGGGTTAGGGTTAGGGTTAGGCTTAGGGGTAAGGGGTAGGTTTAGGGTTAGTTTTAGGGTTAGGGGTTAGGGTTAGGGTAAGGGTTAGGGTTAGGGTTAGGGTTAGATTTAGGGTAAGGGTAATGGTTAGGGTTAGGGTTAGGCTTAGGGTTAGTGTTAAAGTTGAGGTTAGGGTTAGAGTAAGGGTTAGGATTATGGTTAGGTAAGTGTTAGGTTTAGGGTTATGGTTAGGGTTAGAGTTAAGGTTAGGATTAGGGTAAGGGTAAGGGTTAGGGTTAGGGTTAGGTTAAGGGTTAGGTTTAGGGTTAGGGTTAGATAAGGTTAGGGTTAGGTTTAGGGTTAGGGTAAGGGTAAGGGTTAGGGTTAGGGTTACGGTTAGGGTTAGGGTTAGTGTTAGGGTTAGGGTTAGGGTTAGGATAAGGGTAAGGTTTAGGGATAGGGTTAGGGTTAGGTTTAGGGTGAGGGTAACGGTAAGGTTTAGGGTTCGTTTAGGGTTAGAGTTAGGGTTAGGTATAGGGTAGGTTTGGGTTAGGGTTAGGCTAAGGAGAAGTGTTAGGGTTAGGGTTAGGATAAGGGTAAGGGTTAGGGTAAGGGTAAGTGTTAGGGTTATGGTTAGGGTTAAGGTTAGGTTCAGGGTTAGGGTTAGGGTTAGGGATAGGTTTAGGGTTAGGGTAAGGGTAAGGGTTAGGTTTAGGGTTATGGTTAGGTTTAGTGTTAGGCTTAGAGTTAGGGTTAGGGTAAGGATAAGGGTTAGGTTTAATTTTAGGGTTAGGGTTAGGGTTAGGGTTAACTTTAGGGTTGGGGTGAGGTTAAGGTTAAGGGTTAGGGTTAGGGTTAGGATTAGGGTTAGGGTTAGATTGAGGTTTAGGGATAGGGTAAGGGTAAGGTTTAGATTTAGGGTTAGGGTTAGTGTTAGGGTAAGGGTTAGGGTTAGGGGTTAGGGTTAGGGTTTGTTTAGGGTAAGGGTTAGGGTTATGGTTAGGGTTAAGGTAAGGGTTAGGGTTAGGGTAAGGGTAAGTGTTAGTGTTAGTGTTAGGGTTAGGATAAGGGTTATTGTTTGAGTTAGGTTAGGGTTAGGGTAAGTGTTAGGGTTAAGGTTAGGGTTAGGGTTAGGGTAAGTGTTAGGATAACGGTTAGGTTTAGGTTTAGTGTTGGGGTTAAGGTTAGGTTTATGGTTAGGGTAAGGGATAGGGTTAGGGTTAGGGTAAATGTTAGGGTTAGGGATTTGGGTTAGGGATAGGGTAAAGGTAAGGGTTAGGGTTAGGGTTAGGGTTAGTTTTAGGGTTAGGGGTTAGGGTTAGGGTTAGGCTTAGGATAAGGGTAAGGGTTAGGGTTAGGGTTTGGATTAGGGTTATGGTTAGGGTAAGGGTAAAGGTTAGGTTTAGGGTTAGGGTTAGGGTTAATGTTGAGGTTAGGGTTAGGGTTAGGTTTAGGATAAGGGTTAGGGTTAGGGTAAGGGTTAGGTTTAGGATTAGGTTTAGGGTTATGGTTAGGTTTACGTTTAGGGTAAGGGTAAGGGTTAGGGTTAGGATTATGGTTAGGGTTACGTTTAGGGTTAGGGTTACTGTTAGGGTTAGGGTTAGGGTAAGGATATGTGTTAGGTTTAGGGTTAGGGTTAGGTTTAGGGTTTGCGTTAGGATAAGGTAAGAGTTAGGGTTAGGGTGAGGGTTAGGGTAAGGGTAAGGGTTAGGGTTAGGGTTAGGGTTAGGTTTAGTGTAAGGGTAAGTTTTAGGGTTAGGTTTAGGGTTAGGGTAAGGTAAGGGTTAGGGTAAGGTTAGGGTTAGGGTAAGGTTAGGGTTAGCGTTAGGGTTAGGGTAGGGGTTAGGGTAAGGGTAAGTGTTAGGGTTAGGGTAACGGTTAGGTTTAGGTTTGGGGTTAAGTTTAGGGTTAGGATTATGGTAAGGGTAAAGGTTAGGGTTAGTTTTAGGGTTAGAGTTAGGGTTACGGTTAGGTTTAGTGTTAGGGTAAGGATATGTGTTAGGGTTAGGTTTAGGGTTAGGGTTAGAGTTAGGGTAAGGGTAAGTGTTAGCGTTAGAGTTAGGGTTAAGGTAAGGGTAAGGGTTAGGTTTAGGGTTAGGGTAACTGTTAGGGTTAGAGGTTAGGGTGAGTGTTAGGGTTAGGATAAGGGTTAGGGTTAGGGTTAGGGTTAGGATAAGTTTAGGGTTAGGTTTAGGGTTAGGGTAAGGGTTAGGATTAATGTTAGTGTTAGGGTTAGGGTTAGGGTAAGGGTTAGGTTTAGGGATAGGGTAAGGGTAAGGTTTAGTTTTAGGGTTAGGGTTAGTGTTAGGGTAAGGGTTAGGGTTAGGGTTAGGGTTAGGGTTACTGTTAGGGTTAGGGTTAGGGTAAGGATATGTGTTAGGTTAGTGTTAGGGTTAGGGTTACCATTACTGTTAGGGTAATGGTAAATTTAGGGTTAGGGTTAGGGTTAAGTTTAGGTTTAGGGTTAAGGTAAGGGTAAGGGTAAGGTTAGGGTTAGGGTTAGGGTTAGGGTAAGGTTAGGGTTAGCGTTAGGGTTAGGGTAGGGCTTAGGGTAAGGGTAAGTGTTAGGGTTAGGGTTAGGGTTAGGGTTAGGATTAGGGTTACGGTTAGCGTTAGGGTGAGGGTAAGGGTAAGGGTTAGGGTTAGGTTTAGGGTTAGAGTTAGGGTTAGGTATCGGGTTAGGGTTAGGGTTAGGGTTAGGGTAAGGATAAATGTTAGGGTTAGGTTTATTGTTAGGGTTAGGATAAGGGTAAGGGTTAGGGTAAGAGTTAGGGTTATGGTTAGGGTTAAGTTTAGGTTTAGGGTTAGGGTTAGGGTTCGGTTTAGGGTTAGGGTTAGGTTTAGGGTTCTTGTTAGAGTTAGGGTTAGGTTTAGGGTAAGTGTTAGGGTTAGGGTTAGGGTTAGGGTAAGTGTTAGAGTAAGGGTTAGGGTTAGGGTTAGGTTTAGGGTTGAGGTTAAGTTTAGGGTTATAGTTAGGATAAGGTTAAGGGTTAGGGTTAGGTTTAGGGTAAGTGTTAGGGTTAGGGTTAGGGTTAGTTTTAGGGTGAGGGGTTAGGGTAAGTGTTAGGGTTAGGTTTAGGGTAAGGGTAAGGGTAAGGGATAGGGTTAGGGTTTGGTTTAGGGTTAGGGTAAGGGTAAGGGTTAGGGTTTGGTTTAGGGTAAGTGTTAGGGTTAGGAGTTAGGGTTATGGTTAGGGTTAGGGTTAGGTTAAGGGTAATGGTAAGGATTAGGGTTAGCTTTTGGTTTATGGTTAAGGTTATGGTAAGGGTAAATGTTAGGTTTTGGGTAAGGGTAAGGGTAAGGGTAGGGTTAGGGTAAGGGTTAGGGTTAGGGTTAGGGTTAGGGTTACGTTTAGGGCAAGGGTAAGGGTTATGGTTAGGGTAAGTGTTAGGGTCAGGATTAGAGTTAGGATTAGAGTTTGGGTTAGGATTAGGGTAAGGGTAAGTGTTAGGGTTAGGGTTAGGGTTTCGTTTAGGGTTAGGGTTACTGTTAGGGTTAGGGTTAGGGTAACGATATGTGTTAGAGTTAGGGTTAGGGTTAGGTTTAGGGTTAGCGTTAGGATAAGGGTAAGAGTTAGGGTTAGGGTTAGGGTTACGTTTAGGGTAATGGTAAGGGTTAGGTTTAGGGTTAGGGTTAGGGTTAGGGTTATGTTTAGGGTAAAGGTAAGGGTTATGGTTAGGGTTATGGTTAGGGTTAGGGTTACGTTTCGGGTAAGGGTAAGGGTTAGGGTTAGGGTAGGGTTAGGGTTAAGGTTGAGGTTAGGGTTAGGGTTAGAGCAAGGGTTAGGATTAGGGTTAGAGTAAGGGTTAGGATTAGGGTTATGGTTAAGGTTAGAGTTAGGGTTAGGATTAGGGTAAGGGTAAGGGTTAGGTTTAGGGTTAGGGTTAGGGTAAGGGTTAGGGTTAGTGGTTAGGGTTAGGGTTAGGGTTAGGATTAGAATAAGGGTTAGGGTTAGGGTTAGTGTAGGGATAGGGTAAGGGTAAGGGTTAGGGATAGGGTTAGGGTTACGTTTAGGGTTTGGGTTACTGTTAGGGTTAGGGTTAGGGGAAGGATATGTGTTAGGGTTAGGGTTAGGGTTAGGTTTAGGGTTAGTCTTAGGATAAGGGTAAGAGTTAGGGTTAGGATTAGGGTTAGGGTTTGGTTAGGGTAAGGGTTAGGGTTAGGGTTAGGATTAGAGTTTGTGTTAGGTTTAGGGTAAGGGTACGGTTTAGGTTTAGAGTTAGGGTAAGGGTAAGGGTTAGGGTTAGGGTTCGGGTTAAGGTTAGGTTTAGGTTTAGGGTAATTGTAAGGGTTAGGGTTAGGGTTAGGGGTATGGTTAGGGTAAGGTTACGGTTAGCGTTAGGGTTAGGGTAGGGGATAGGGTAAGGGTAAGTGTTAGGGTTAGGGTTAGGGTTAGGGTTAGGGTTAGGGTTAGGGTAAGGGTAAGGGTTAGGTTTAGGGTAAGGGTTAGGTTTAGGGTTGGGGTTAAGTTTAGGGTTAGGGTTAGGGTAAGGGTAAAGGTTAGGGTTAGGGTTAGGGTTAGAGTTAGGGTTACGTTTAGGGTTAGGGTTAGGGTAAGGATATGTGTTAGGGTTAGGGTTAGGGTTAGGGTTAGCGTTAGGGTAAGGTTAAGTGTTAGGGTTAGAGTAAGGGTTAAGGTAATGGTAAGGGTTAGGTTTAGGGTTAGGGTTAAGTTTAGGGTAAGGGTTAGGTTTAGGGTTAGGGTAAGTGTAAGGTTTAGGGTTAGGGTTAGGGTTAGGGTTAGGGTTAAGGTTAGGTTTAGGTTTAGCATATGGGTAAGGGTGAGAGTTAGGGTTAGGGTTAGGGTTAGAATAAGGGTAAGGGTTAGGTGTAGGGTTGGGGTTACGTTTAGGGTTAGGGTTAGTGTTAGGGTTAGGGTAAGGATAAAGGTTAGGGTTAAGGTTAGGGTTAGGGTTAGGGTTAGGGTTAATTTTAGGGTTACGGTGACGGTAATGGTAAGGGTTAGCGTTCGGTTTAGTGTTAGAGTTAGTCTAAGGGTAAGAGTTAGGGTTAGGGTTAGGGTTAGGTTTATGGTTAGGGTTAGGGTTAGGGTTAGGGTAAGGGTAAGGGTAAGGGTTAGGGTTAAGGTTATTATTAGGGTGAGGTTCAGGTTTAGGGTAAGGGTTAGGGTAACGGTAAGGGTTAGGGTCAGGATTAGGGTTACGTTTAGGGTAAGGGTTAGGCGTAGGCTTAGGGTTAGGGTTAGGTGTAGGGTTAGGGTTAGGGTAAGGGTAAGGCTTAGGGTTACGGTTAGGGTTAGGTTTAGGGTTGGGTTAAAGGTTATGGTTAGGTTTAGGGTAAGAGTAAGGGTTAGGGTTAGGGATAGGGTTAAGTTAAGGGTAAGGGTTAGGGTATGGTTAGGTTTAGGGTAATGGTTAGGGTTAGGTTTAGGGTAAGGGTAAGGTTTAGGGTTAGGCTTAGTGTTAGGATAAGGGTAAGGGTTAGGGTAAGGGTTAGGGTTAGGGTTAAGGTTAGTTTTAGTGTTAGGGTAAGGGTAAGGGTAAGGTTTAGGGTTAGGGTTAGGTTAAGGGTTAGGGTGAGCGTTATGGTTAGGGCAGGGTTTAAGGTAAGGGTAAGTGTTAGGGTTAGGGTTAGGGTTAGGATAAGGGTAAGGGTTAGGGTTAGGGTCAGGGTTAGGCTTAGGGGTTAGGGTTAGGGTTAGGGTTAGTTTTAGGGTTAGGGGTTAGGGTTAGGGTTAGGGTTAGGTTTAGTGTCAGGGTTAGGGTAAGGTAAGGGTTAGGTTTAGGTTTAGGGTTAGGGATAAGGGTGAGGTTAAGGTTAGGGTTAGGGTTAGGGTAAGGGTTAGGGTTAGGGTAAGGGTTAGGATGAGGGTTAGGGTTAGGGTTAGGTTCAGGGTAAGGGTTAGGGTTAGGGTTAGGATTAAGGTTGAGGTTAGGGTTAGAGTAAGGGTTAGGATTAGGGTTAGGGTAAGTGTTAGGGTTAGGGTTATGGTTAGGGTTAGAGTTAGGGTTAGGATTAGGGTAAGGGTAAGGGTTAGGTTTAGGGTTAGGTTTAGGGTTAGGGTAAGGTTTAGGGTTAGTTGTTTAGGGTTAGTCTTAAGGTTAGGTTAAGGGTTATGGTTATGGTTAGGATTAGGATAAGGCTTAGGGTTAGGGTTAGGATTAGGGTAATGGTTAGAGTAAGGGTAAGGTTTAGGGTTAGGGTTAGGGTTAGGGTTAGGGTTAGGGTCAGCGTTAGGGTAAGGGTAAGGTTAGGGTTAGGGTTAGGGTAGGGGTTAGGCTAAGGGTTAGGGTTAGGGTTAGGGTTAGGGTCAGCGTTAAGGTAAGGGTAAGGTTAGGGTTAGGGTTAGGGTAGGGGTTAGGGTAAGGGTATGTGTTAGGGTTAGGGTTAGGGTTAGGGTTAGGGTAAGGGTAAGGGTTAGGGTTAGGGGTTAGGGTTAGGGTTAGGGTTAGTTTTAGGGTTAGGGGTTAGGGTTAGGTTTAGGGTTACGTTTAGTGTTAGGGTTAGGGTAAGGGTAAGGGTTAGGTTTAGGGTTAGGGTTTGGGATAAGGGTGATGTTAGGGTTAGGGTTAGGGTTATGGTAAGGGTTAGGGTTAGGGTAAGGGTTAGGGTTAGGGTTAGGGTTAGGGTTAGGGTCAGGGTAAGGGTTAGTGTTAGGGTTAGGGTTAGGGTTAAGGTTGAGGTTAGGGTTAGAGTAAGGGTTAGGATTAGAGTTAAGGTAAGTGTTAGGGTTAGAGTTATGGTTAGGGTTAGAGGTAGGGTTAGGATTAGGGTAAGGGTAAGGTTTAGGTTTAGGGTTAGGTTTAGGGTTAGGGTAAGGGTTAGGGGTAGTTGTTTAGGGTTAGTGTTAGGGTTAGGTTAAGGGTTATGGTTATGGTTAGGATTAGGATAAGGCTTAGGGTTAGGTTTAGGATTAGGGTAAGGGTTATTGTAAGGGTCAGTTTTAGGTTTAGGGTTAGGGTTACGGTTAGGGTTAGGGTTACTCTTAGGGTTAGGTTTAGGGTAAGGGTTAGGGTTAGGGTTCAGGTTAGGGTTAGGGTTAGCGTTAGGGTAAGGTAAGGTTAGGGTTAGGGTTAGGGTAGGGGTTAGGATAAGGGTATGTGTTAGGGTTAGGGTTATTGGTAGGGTTAGGATAACGGTAAGGGTTAGGGTTAGGGTTAGGGTTAGCGTTACGGTTAGGGTTAGGGTGAGTGTAAGTGTAAGGGATAGGGTTAGGTTTAGGGTTAGAGTTATGGTTAGGTATAGGGTTAGGTTTAGGGTTAGGGAAAGGGTAAGGATAAGTGTTAGGGTTAGGGTTAGGTTTAGGATAAGGGTAAGGGTTAGGGTTAGGGTTAAGGTTAGGGTTAGGGTGAGGGTAAGGGTTAGGGTTAGGGTTAGGGTTAGGGTTAGGGTAAGGGTTAGGGTTAGTGTTAGCGTTAGGGTAAGGTAAGGTTAGGGTTAGGGTTAGGGTAGGGGTTAGGGTAAGGGTATGTGTTAGGGTTAGGGTTATTGTTAGGGTTAGGATAAGGGTAAGGGTTAGGGTTAGGTTTATGGGTAGGTTTAGGGTTAGGGTTAGGGTAAGGGTATGGGTTAAGGTTAGGGTTAAGGTTAGGGTTAGGGTGAGGGTAAGGGTTAGGGTTAGTGTTAGGGTTAGGGTTAGGGTAAGGGTTAGGGTTAGGTTTAGGGTTAGGGTGAAATTTGAGGTTAGGGTTAGGGTTAGGGTTAGGGTAAGGGTTAGGGTTAGAGTAAGGGTTAGGGTTAGGGTTAGGTTTAGGGTAAGGGTAAGGGTTAGGGTTAGGGTTAGGGTAAGTGTTAGGGTTAGAGGTTAGGGTAAGTGTTAGGGTTAGGTTAAGGGTTAGGGTTAGGGTTAGGGGTAGGGTTATTGTAAGGGTAAGTTTTAGGGTTAGGGTTAGGGTTAGGGTTACTCTTAGGGTTAGGGTTAGGGTAAGGACATGTGTTAAGTTAGGGTTAGGGTTAGAGTTAGGATTAGCGTTAGGGTAATGGTAAATTTAGGGTTAGGGTTAGGGTTATGTTTTGAGTAAGGTTAAGGCTTAGGGTTATAGTTAGGGTTAGGTTTGGGTTACGTTTACTGTAAGGGTAAGGGTTAGACTTAGGGTTAGGGTTAGGGTTAAGGTTGAGGTTAGGGTTAGGCTTAGAGTAAGGGTTAGGATTAGGGTTAGGGTAAGTGTTAGGGTTAGAGTTATGGTTAGGGTTAGAGTTAGGTTTAGGATTAGGGTAAGGGTAAGGGTTAGGTTTAGGGTTAGGTTTAGGTTTAGGGTTAGGGTTAGTGGTTAGGGTTAGTGTTAGGTTTTGGTTAAGGTTTAGCGTTAGGGTTAGAGTTAGGTTTAGAATAAGGGTTAGGGTTAGGTTTAGGGTAAGGGTAAGGGTATAGGTTAGGGTTAGGGTTAGGGTTAGGATTAGCGTTAGGATAAGGGTAAGAGTTAGGTTTAGGGTTAGGGGTAGGGTAAGAATATGTGTTAGGATTAGGGTTAGGGTTAGCGCGTTAGGGTTATCGTTAGGGTAAGCTAAGTGTTAGGGTTAGAGTTAGGGTTAATGTAAGGGTAAGGGTTATGGTTAGGGTTAGGGTTAGGGTCAGGTTTAGGGTAAGGGTTAGGGTTAGGGTTAGGGTAAGTGTAAGGTTTAGGGTTAGGGTTAGGGTTAGGTTAGGGTAAGGGTTAGGGTTAGGGCTAGGGTTAAGGTTAGGTTTAGGGTTAGCATAAGGGGAAGGTTAGGGTTAGGGTTAGGGTTAGGATAAGGGCAATGGTGAGCGTTAGGTTTAGGTTTAGGGTTAGGGTAAGGGTAAGGGTTAGCTTTAGGGTTGGGGTTACGTTTAGGGTTAGGGGTAGTGTTAGGGTTAGGGTTAGTGTTAGGGTTAGGGTAAGGATAAGGGTTAGGGTTAAGGCTAGGGTTAGGGTTAGGGTTAGGGTTAGGGATAAGGTTAGGGTTACGGTGAGGGTAATGGTAAGGGTTAGCGTTAGGTTTAGGGTTAGGGTTAGGCTAAGGGTAAGGGTTAGGGTTAGGGTTAGGTTTAGGGTTAGGGTTAGGGTTAGGGTTAGGGTAAGGGTAAGGGTAAGGCTTAGGGTTAAGGTTAGGATTCGGGCTAGGTTTAGGGTTAGGGTTAGGATTAAGGTAACTGTAAGGGTTAGGTTTAGGATTAGGGTTAGGGTTAGGGTAAGGGTTAGGGTTAGGGTTAGGGTTAGGGTTAGGTTTAGGGTTAGGGTTAGGGTAAGGGTAAGGGTTAGGGTTACGGTTAGGGTTAGGTTTAGGGTTGGTTTTAAGGTTATGGTTAGGGTTAGGGTAAGAGTAAGAGTAAGGGTTAGGGTTAAGGTAAGGGTAAGGGTTAGGTTTAGGGTGAGGGTTAGGGTTAAGGTTGAGGTTAGGGTTATGGTTAGGGTTAGGGTAAGGGTTAGGGTTAGCATAAGGATAAGGGTTAAAGTTAGGGTTAGAGTTAAGTTTAGGTTTAGTGTTAGGGTAAGGGTAAGAGTAAGGTTTAGGGTTAGGGTTAGGGTAAGTGTAGGGTTAGCGTTAGGGTTAGGGCAGGGTTTAATGTAATGGTAAGTGTTAGGGTTAGGTTAGGGTTAGGAAAAGTGTAATGGTTTGGGTTAGGGTTAGGGTTAGGCTTAGGGGTTAGGGTTAGGTTTAGGGTTAGTTTTAGGGTTAGGGGTTAGGGTTAGCGTTAGGGTTAGGTTTAGGGGTAGGGTTAGGGTAAGGGTAAGGGTTAGTTTTAGGGTTAGGGTTAAGGTTGAGGTTAGGGTTAGGGTAGGTTTAAGGTAAGGGTTAGGGTTAGGGTAACGGTTAGGGTTAGGGTTAGGGTTAGGGTTAGGTTTAGGTTAAGGGTAATGGTTAGGGTTATGGTTAGGGGTAGGGTTAGTGTTAAAGTTGAGGTTAGGGTTAGAGTAAGGTTTAGGATTATGGTTAGGGTAAATGTTAGGTTTAGGGTGATGGTTAGGGTAACAGTTAAGGTTAGGATTAGGGTAAGGGTAAGGGTTAGTGTTAGGGTTAGGGTAAGGGTTAGGGTTAGTGGTTAGGGTTAGTGTTAGGATTAGGTTAAGGTTTAGGGTTCGGGTTAGGGTTAGATAAGGTTAGGGTTAGGGTTAGGGTTAGAGTTAGGGTTACGGTTAGGGTTAGGGTTACTGTTAGGGTTAGGGTTAGATAAAGGATATGTGTTAGGGTTAGGGTTAGTGTTAGGGTTAGGGTTAGGGTTAGGATAAGGGTAAGGGTTATGGTAAGGGTAAGTGTTAAGTTTAGGGTTAAGGTTAGGTTTAGGTTTAGGTTTAGGGTTAGGTTTAGGGTTAGGGTTGGGTTAAGGGTATGGGTTAAGTTTAGGGTTAAGGTTAGGGTTAGGGTGAGGGTAAGGGTTAGGGTTAGGGTTAGGGTTAGGGTAAGGGTTAGGGTTAGGGTTAGGGTTAGGTTTAGGTTTAGGGTTAGGTTAAGGGTTAGAGTTAGGTTTAGGGTTAGGGTTAGGGTAAAATTTGAGGTTAGGGTTAGGGTTAGGGTAAGGGTTAGGGTTAGAGTAAGGGTTAAGGTTAGGGTTAAGTTTAGGGTAAGGGTAAGGGTTAGGGTTAGGGTTAGGGTAAGTGCTAGGGTTAGAGGTTAGGGTAAGTGTTAGGGTTAGGTTAAGGGTTAGGGTTAGGTTTAGGATAAGGTTAAGGTTAGGGTTAGGGTTAGGGATAGGGTTATTGTAAGGGTAAGGTTTAGGGTTAGGCTTAGGGTTACGGTTAGGGTTACTCTTAAGGTTACGGTTAGGGTAAGGTTCTGTGTTAGGTTAGGGTTAGGGTAAGGGTTAGGATTAGCGTTAGGGTAATGGTAAATTTAGGGTTAGGTTAGTGTTATGTTTAGGGTAAGGGTAAGGCTTAGGGTTATACTTAGGGTTAGGTTTGGGTTACGTTTAGGGTAAGGGTAAGGGTTAGACTTAGGGTTAGGGTTAAGGTTGAGGTTACGGTTAGGGTTACAGTAAGGGTTAGGATTAGGGTTAGGGTAAGTGTTAGGGTTAGGGTTATGGTTAGGGTTAGAGTTAGGTTTAGGATTAGGGTAAGGGTAAGGTTAGGTTTAGGGTTAGGTTCTGGGTTAGGGTTAGGGTTAGTTGTTAGGGTTAGTGTTAGGGTTTGCTTAAGGTTTAGCGTTAGGGTTAGGGTTAGGGTTAGAATCAGGGTTAGGGTTAGGGTTAGGGTTAGGGTAAGGGTAAGGGTTAGGGTTAGGGTTAGGATTAGGATTAGCGTTAGGATAAGGGTAAGAGTTAGGTTTAGGGTTAGGGTTAGGGTAAGGATATGTGTTAGGATTAGGGTTAGGTTTAGCGTTAGGTTTAGGGTTAGCGTTAGGGTAAGCTAAGTGTTAGGGTTAGAGTTAGGGTTAAGGTAAGGTAAGGGTTAGGGTTAGGGTTAGGGTTAGGGTTAGGGTAAGGGTTAGGGTAAGGGTAAGGTTTAGGGTTAGAGTTAGGGTTACTGTTAGGGTTAGGGTTAGGGTAGGGGTTAGGTAAGGGTATGTGTTAGTGTTAGGGTTATTGTTAGGGTTAGGATAAGGGTAAGGGTTAGGTTTAGGGTTAGGGTTAGGGTTAGGGTTAGCGTTACGGTTAGGGTTAGGGTGTGGGTAAGGGTAAGGGTTAGGGTTAGGTTTTGGGTTAGAGTTAGGGTTAGGTATAGGGTCAGGTTTAGGGTTAGGGAAAGGGTAAGGATAAGTGTTAGGGTTAGGGTTAGGGTTAGGATAAGGGTAAGGGTTATGTTAAGGGTAAGTGTTAAGGTTAGGTTTAGGTTTAGGTTTAGGGTTAGGTTTAGGGTTAGGGTTAGGTTATGGGTATGGGTTAAGGTTAGGGTTAAGGTTAGGGTTAGGGTGAGGGTAAGGGTTAGGGTTAGGGTTAGGGTAAGGGTTAGGGTTAGGGTTAGGGTTAGGGTTAGGTTAAGGGTAAGGGTTAGGTTTAGGTTTAGGGTTAGGGTAAAATTTGAGGTTAGGGTTAGGGTTAGGGTTAGGGTAAAGGTTATGGTTAGAGTAAGGGTTAGGGTTAGGGTTAGGGTTAGGTTTAGGGTAAGGGTAACGGTTAGGGTTAGGGTTAGGGTAAGTGTTAGGGTTAGAGGTTAGGGTAAGTGTTAGGGTTAGGTTAAGGGTTAGGGTTAGGGTTAGGATAAGGTAAGGGTTAGGGTTAGGGTTAGGGTTATTGTAAGGTTAAGGTTTAGGGTTAGGGTTAGGGTTAGGGTTAGGGTTACTCTTAGGGTTAGTGTAAGGATATGTGTTAGGTTAGGGTTAGGGTTAGGGTTAGGATTAGCGTTAGGGTAATGGTAAATTTAGGTTTAGGGTTAGTGTTATGTTTAGGGTAAGGGTAAGGATTAGGGTTATACTTAGGGTTAGGTTTGGGTTACGTTTAGGGTAAGGGTAAGGGTTAGACTTAGGGTTAGGGTTAGGGTTAAGGTTGAGGTTATGGTTAGGGTTAGAGTAAGGGTTAGGATTAGGGTTAGGGTAAGTGTTAGGGTTAGGGTTATGGTTAGGGTTAGAGTTAGGTTTAGGATTAGGGTAATGGTAAGGTTAGGTTTAGGGTTAGGGTAAGGGTAAGGGTTAGGGTTAGGGTTAGGGTTAGGATTACCGTTAGGATAAGGGTAAGAGTTAGGGTTAGGGTTAGGGTTAGGGTAAGGATATGTGTTAGGATTAGGGTTAGGGTTAGCGTTAGGGTTAGGGTTAGGGTTAGGGTAAGCTAAGTGTTAGGGTTAGAGTTAGGGTTAAGGTAAGGGTAAGGGTTATGGTTAGGGTTAGGGTAGGGTTAGGGTTAGGTTTAGGGTAAGGGTTAGGTTTAGGTTTAGGGTAAGTGTAAGGTTTAGGGTTAGGGTTAGGGTTAGGGTAAGGGTTAGGGTTAGGGCTAGGGTTAAGGTTAGGTTTAGGGTTAGCATAAGGGTAAGGTTTAGGGTTAGGGTTAGGGTTAGGGTTAGGATAAGGGTAAGGATGAGCGTTAGGGTTAGGTTTAGGGTTAGGGTAAGGGTAAGGGTTAGGTTTAGGGTTGGGGTTACGTTTAGCGTTAGGGCTAGTGTTAGGGTTAGGGTAAGGATAAGGGTTAGGGTTAAGGTTAGGGTTAGGGTTAGGGTTAGGGTTAGGGATAAGGTTAGGGTTACGGTGAGGGTAATGGTAAGGGTTAGCGTTAGGTTTAGTGTTAGGGTTAGGCTAACGGTAAGGGTTAGGGTTAGGGTTAGGTTTAGGTTTAGAGTTAGGGTTAGGGTTAGGGTTAGGATTAGGGTAACGGTAAGGGTTAGGGTTAGGATTAGGGTTACGGTTAGGGTAAGGGTTAGGGTTAGGATTAGGGTTAGGGTTAGGTTTAGGGTTAGTGTAAGGGTAAGAGTAAGGGTTAGGCTTATGGTTAGGGTTAGGTTTAGGGTTGGCTTTAAGGTTATGGTTAGGGTTAGGGTACGAGTAATGGTTAGGGTTAGGGTTAGGGTTAAGGTAAGGGTAAGGGTTAGGCTTAGGGTGAGGGTTAGGGTTAAGGTTGAGGTTAGGGTTAAGGTTAGGGTTAGGGTAAGGGTTAGGGTTAGCATAAGGGTATGGTTTAAAGTTAGGGTTAGGGTTAAGTTTAGGTTTAGTGTTAGGGTAAGGGTAAGGGTAAGGTTTAGGGTTAGGGTTAGGGTAAGTGTAGGGTTAGCGTTATTGTTAGGGGAGAGTTTAAGGTAAGGGTAAGTGTTAGGGTTAGGTTAGGGTTAGGAAAAGTGTAAGGGTTAGGGTTAGGGTTAGGGTTAGGATTAGGCTTAGGGGTTAGGGTTAGGTTTAGGGTTAGTTTTAGGGTTAGGGTTAGGGTTAAAGTTGAGGTTAGGGTTATGGTAGGTTTAAGGTAAGGGTTAGGGTTAGGGTAAGGGTTAGGGTTAGGGTTAGGTTTAGGGTAAGGGTAATGGTTAGGGTTAGGGTTAGGGTTAGAGTTAGGGAGAGGGTAAGGGTAAGTGTTAGGGTTAGGTTTAGGTTTAGAGTTAGGGTTAGGTATAGGGTTAGTTTTAGGGTTAGGGTTAGGGTAAGGATAAGTGTTAGGTTAGGGTTAGTGTTAGGGTTAGGGTAAGGGTTAGGGTTAGTAGTTAGGGTTAGTGTTAGGATTAGGTTAAGGGTCAGAGTTAGGGTTAGGGTTAGATAAGGTTAGGGTTAGGGTTAGGGTTAGGGTTACGGTTAGGGTTAGGGTTACTCTTAGGGTTAGGGTTAGGGTTAGGGTAAGGATATGTGTTAGGGTTAGGGTTAGTGTTAGGGTTAGGGTTAGGGTTATGATAAGGGTAAGGTTTATGGTTAGGGTTAGGGTTAGGGTGAGGGTAAGGGTAAGGGTTAGGGTTAGCTTTAGGGTAAGAGTTAGGGTTAGGTATAGGGTTAGGTTTAGGGTTAGGGTAAGGATAAGGGTTAGGGTTAGGGTTAGGGTTAGGGTAAGGGTAAGGGTTAGGTTTATGGTTATGGTTAGGTTTAGTGTTAGGGTTAGAGTTAGGGTTAGTATAAGGATAAGGGTTAGGTTTAATTTTAGGGTTAGGGTTAGGGTTAATGTTAAGTTTAGGGTTCGGGTGAAGGTAAGGTTAAGGGTTAGGGTTAGGTTTAGGGTTAGGGTTAGATTTAGGTTTAGGGATAGGGTAAGGGTAAGGTTTAGATTTAGGGTTACGGTTAGTGTTAGGTTAAGGGTTAGGGTTAGGGGTTAGGGTTAGGGTTTGTTTAGGGTAAGGGTTACGGTTAGGGTTAGGGTTAGGGTTAAGGTAAGGGTTAGGGTTAGGGTTAGGGTATGGGTAAGAGTTAGGGTTAAGGTTAGGGTTAGGGTTAGGGTAAGTGTTAGTGTAAGGGTTAGGTTTAGGTTTAGGTTTAGTGTTGGGGTTAAGGTTAGGGTTATGGTTAGGGTAAGGGTTAGGGTTAGGGGTAGGGGTAGGGTAAAGGTAAGGGTTAGGGTTAGGGTTAGGGTTAGTTTTAGGGTTAGGAGTTAGGGTTAGGTTTAGGCTTAGGATAAGGGTAAGGGTTAGGGTTAGGCTTTGGTTTAGGGTTAGGGTTAGGGTAAGCGTAAAGGTTAGGTTTAGGGTTAGAGTTAGGGTTAATGTTGAGGTTAGGGTTAGGGTTACGTTTAGGGTAAGGGTTAGGTTTAGGGTAAGGGTTAGGTTTAGGGTTAGGGTTAGGGTTATGGTTAGGATTACGTTTAGGGTAAGGGTAAGGGTTAGGGTTAGGTTTAGTTTAGGGTTAAGGTTGAGGTTAGGGTTAGGGTTAGAGTAAGGGTTAAGATTAGGGTTAGGTTAAGGGTTATTGTTAGGGTTATGGTTAGGGTTAGAGTTATGGTTAGAATTAGGGTAAGGGTAAGGGTTAGGTTTAGGATTAGGGTTAGGGCAAGGGTTAGGGTTAATGGTTAGTTTTAGTGTTAGGGTTAGGTTAAGGATTAGAGTTAGGGTTAGGGTTAGGGTTAGGGTTAGGGTTAGGGTAAGGATATGTGTTAGGGTTAGGGTTAGTGTTAGGGTTAGGGTTAGGGTTAGGATAAGGGTAAGGGTTAGAGTTAGGGTTATGGTTAGGGTGAGGGTAAGGGTAAGGGTTAGAGTTAGGGTTAGGGTTAGGTTTAGTGTAAGGGTAAGGTTTAGGGTTAGGTTTAGGGTTAGGGTAAGAGTAAGGGTTAGGGTTAGGGTTAGGGTTAGGGTATGGTTAGGGTAGTGTTAGAGTCAGGGTAGGGGTAAGGGTTAGGTTTAGGGTTAGGCTTAGGTTTAGCTTTAGGGTAAGGGTAAGTGTTAGGGTTAGAGTTAGGGTTAATATAAGGGTAAGGGTTAGGGTTAGAGTTACGGTAAGTGTTAGGGTTAGAGGTTAGGGTTAGTGTTAGGGTTAGGGTTAGGGTTAGGATAAGGTTAGGGTTAGGGTTAGGGTTATTGTAAGGCTATGGGTTAGGGTTAGAGTTAGGGTTAGGGTTAGGGTTAGTGTTAGGTTTAGTGTTAGTGTTAGGGTAAGGGTAAGGGTTAGGTTTAGGGTTAGGGTTAGGGATAAGGGTGAGGTTAGGGTTAGGGTTAGGGTTAGGGTAAGGGTTAGGGTTAGGGTTAGGGTTAGGCTTAGGTTTAGCGTTAGGGTAAGGGTAAGTGTTAGGGTTAGAGTTAGGGTTAATATAAGGGTAAGGGTTAGGGTTAGGGTTACGGTAAGTGTTAGGGTTAGAGGTTAGGGTTAGTGTTAGGGTTAGGGTTAGGTTTAGGATAAGGTTAGGGTTAGGGTTAGGGTTAGGGTTATTGTAAGGCTATGGGTTAGGGTTAGTGTTAGGGTTAGGGTTAGGGTTAGTGTTAGGTTTAGTGTTAGGGTTAGGGTAAGGGTAAGGGTTAGGTTTAGGGTTAGGGTTAGGGATAAGGGTGAGGTTAGGGTTAGGTTTAGGGTTAGGGTAAGGGTTAGGGTTAGGGTAAGGGTTAGGGTTAGGGTTAGGGTTAGGGCTAGGGTCAGGGTAAGGGTTAGGGTTAGGGTTAGGGTTAGTGTTAAGGTTGAGGTTAGGGTTAGAGTAAGGGTTAGGATTATGGTTAGGGTAAGTGTTAGGGTTAGGGTTTTGGTTAGGGTTAGAGTTAGGGTTAGGACTAGGGTAAGGGTAAGGGTTAGGGTTAGGGTTAGGGTAAGGGTTAGGGATAGTGTTTAGGGTTAGTGTTAGGGTTAGGTTAAGGGTTATGGTTATGGTTAGGATTAGGATAAGGCTTAGGGTTAGGGTTAGCGTTAGTGTAAGTGTAAGGTTAGGGTTAGGGTTAGGGTAGGGGTTAGGGTAAGGGTATGTGTTAGGGTTAGGTTTAGGGTTAGGGTTAGGATAAGGATAAGGGTTAGGGTTAGGGTTAGGGTTTGCGTTACGGTTAGGGTTAGGGTGAGGGTAAGGGTAAGGGTTAGGTTTAGGTTTAGGGTTCGAGTTAGGGTTAGGTATAGGGTTAGGTTTAGGGTTAGGGAAATGGTAAGGATAAGTGTTAGGGTTAGGGTTAGGGTTAGGATAAGGGTAAGGGTTATGGTAAGGGTAAGTGTTAGGGTTAGGGTTAAGGTTAGGTTTAGGTTTAGGTTTAGGGTTATGTTTAGGGTTAGGGTTAGGGTAAGGGTATGGGTTAGGGTTAGGGTTAAGGTTAGGGTTAGGGTGAGGGTAAGGGTTAGGGTTAGGGTTAGGGTTAGGGTTAGGTTTAGGGTTAGGGTTAGAGTTAGGATAAGGGTTAGGTTTAGGGTTAGGGTCAGGGTAAAATTTGAGTTTAGGGTTAGGGTTAGGGTTAGGGTAAGGGTTAGGGTTAGGGTAAGGGTTAGGCTTAGGGTTAGGTTTAGGGTTAGGGTTAGGGTAAGGGTTAGTTTTAGGGTTAGGGTTAGGGTAAAATTTGAATTTAGGGTTAGGGTTAGGGTAAGGGTTAGGGTTAGCGTAAGGGTTAGGGTTAGGGTTAGGGTTAGGTTTAGGGTAAGGGTAAGGGTTTGGGTTAGGGTTAGTGTTAAGGTTAATGTTGAGGTTAGGGTTAGAGTAAGGGTTAGGATTAGGGTTAGGGTAAAAGCAAGGGTTAGGGTTATGGTTAGGGTTAGAGTTAGAGTTAGGATTAGGGTAAAGGTAAGGTTTAGGTTTAGGGTTAGGTTTAGGTTTAGGGTAAGGGTTAGGGTTGGTGGTTAGGGTTAGTGTTAGGGTTAGGTTAAGGGTTAGATTTGGATTATGGTTAGGATACGGGTTAGGGTTAGGGTTAGGATTAGGGTTATGGTTAGGTTAAGGGTTAGGGTTAGGGTTACGGTTACGGTTAGGGTTAGGGTTACTGTTTGGGTTAGCGTTAGGGTTAGGGTTAGGGTTAGGGTTAGGTTAAGATTAAGGGTTAGGGTTAGAGTTAGGGTTAGAATTAGTGTAAGGGTAAGGGTTAGGTTTAGGATTAGGATTAGGGTAAGGGTTAGGGTTAATGTTTAGGTTTATTGTTAGGGTTAGGTTAAGGGTTAGAGTTAGGGTTAGGGTTAGGGTTAGGATAAGGGTTAGGGTAAAGGTTAGGGTTAGGGTTAGGGTAAGGGTAAGGGTTAGGATTAGGGTTAGGGTTACGTTTAGGGTTAGGGTTACTTTTAGGGTTAGGGTTAGGGTAAGGATATGTGTTAGGTTTAGGGTTAGGGTTAGGTTTAGGTTTAGCGTTAGGATAAGGTAAGAGTTAGGGTTAGGGTGAGGTTTAGGGTAAGGGTAAGGGTTAGGGTTAGGGTTAGGGTTAGGTTTTGTGTAAGGGTAAGGTTTAGGGTTAGGTTTAGGGTTAGGGTAAGAGTAAGGGTTAGGGTTAGGGTTAGGGTTAGGGTATGGTTAGGGTAAGTGTTAGGGTTAGGGTAGGGGTAAGGGTAAGGTTAAGTGTTAGGGTTCAGGTAAGGGTTAGGTTTAGGGTTGGGGTTAAGTTTAGGGTTAGGATTAGTGTAAGGGTAAAGGTTTAGGGTTAGGTTTAGGGTTAGGGTAAGAGTAAGGGTTAGGGTTAGGGTTAGGGTTAGGGTATGGTTAGGGTTAGTGTTAGGGTTAGGGTAGTGGTAAGGGTAAGGTTAAGTGTTAGGGTTCAGGTAAGGGTTAGGTTTAGGGTTAGGGTTACGGTTAGGGTTAGGGTTACTGTTTGGGTTAGCGTTAGGGTTAGGGTTAGGGTTAGGGTTAGGGTTAGGGTAAGATTAAGGGTTAGGGTTAGGGTTAGGGTTAGAATTTGTGTTAGGTTTAGCGTAAGGGTAAGGTTTAGGGTTAGGGTTAGGGTTAGGGTAAGGTTAAGGGGTAGGGTTAGGGTTCGGGTTAAGTTTAGGTTTAGGGTTAGGGTAATGGTAAGGGTTAGGGTTAGGGTTAGGGGTAGGGGTAGGGGTAGGGTAAGGTTAGGGTTACCTTTAGGGTTAGGGTAGGTGATAGGGTAAGGGTAAGTGTTGGGGTTAGGGTTAGGGTTAGGTTTAGGGTTAGGGTTAGGGTTAGGGTAAGGGTAAGGTTTAGGTTTAGGGTAAGGGTTAGGTTTAGGGTTGGGGTTACATTTAGGTTTAGGGTTAGGGTAAGGGTAAAGGTTAGGGTTAGGGTTAATGTTAGAGTTAGGGTTAGGGTTAGGGTTAGGGTTAGGGTAAGGATATGTGTTTGGGTTAGGGTTAGGGTTAGGGTTAGGGTTAGGGTTAGCGTTAGGGTAAGGTTAAGTATTAGGTTTAGAGTTAGGGTTAGGTTTTGGGTTAGGTTTAGGTTTAGGATTAGGGTTCGGGTTAGGGTTAGGTTTAGGGTAAGGGTTAGCGTTGGTGGTTAGGTTAGTGTTAGCGTTAGGTTAAGGGTTAGATTTTGATTAGGGTTAGGATACGGGTTAGGTTTAGGGGTAGGATTAGGGTAATTGTTAGGGTAAGGGTTACGGTTAGGGTTAGGGTTACGGTTAGGGTTAGGGTTACTGTTTGGGTTAGCGTTAGGGTTAGGGTTAGGGTTAGGTTTAGGGTAAGGGTAAGGGTAAGGGTTAGGGTTAAGTTTAGGATTAGGGTTAGGTTTAGGTTTAGGGTTAGGGTTAGGGTAACGGTAAGGGTTAGGGTTAGGATTAGGGTTAGGTTTAGGGTAAGGGTTAGGGTTAGGGTTAGGGTTAGGGTTAGGGTAAGATTAAGGGTTAGGGTTAGGGTTAGGGTTAGAATTTGTGTTAGGTTTAGGGTAAGGGTAAGGTTTAGGGTTAGGGTTAGGTTTAGGGTAAGGTTAAGGGGTAGGGTTAGGGTTCGGGTTAAGTTTAGGTTTAGGGTTAGGGTAATGGTAAGGGTTAGGGTTAGGGTTAGGGTTAAGGTAAGGGTAAGGGTTAGGGTATGGTAAGGTTTAGGGTAAGGGTTAATGTTAGGTTTAGGGTAAGGGTAAGGTTTAGGGTTAGGGTTAGGGTTAGGATAAGGGTAAGGATTAGGGTTAGGGTTAAGGTTAGGTTTAGTGTTAGGGTAAGGGTAAGGGTAAGGTTTAGGTTTAGCGTTAGGGTAAGGGTTAGGGTGAGCGTTATGGTTAGGGCAGTGTTTACGGTTAGGGTAAGTGTTAGTGTTAGGGTTAGGGTTAGGATAAGGGTAAGTGCTAGGGTTATGGTCAGGGTTAGGCTTAGGGGTTAGGCTTAGGGTTAGGGTTAGTTTTAGGGTTAGGTTTTAGGGTTAGGGTTACTGTTAGGGTTAGGGTTAGGGTAAGGATATGTATTAGCGTTAGGGTTAAGGTTAGGGTTAGGGTTAAGCTTAGGTTTAGTGTTAGTGTAAGGGTAAGGGTAAGGTTTAGGGTTAGGGTTAGGGTCAGGGTTAGGGTTAGCATTAGGGCTAGGGCAGGGTTTAAGGTAAGGGTAAGTGTTAGGGTTAGGGTTAGGTTTAGGGTTAGAATAAGGGTAAGGGTTAGGGTTAGGCTTAGGGGTTAGGATTAGGGTTAGGGTTAGTTTTAAGGTTAGGTGTTAGGGTTAGGGTTAGTGTTAGGTTTAGGGTTAGGGTAAAGGTAATGGTTAGGGTTATGGTTAGAATTAGGGTTAGGGTTACTGTTAGGGTTAGGGTTATGATAAGGGTATGTGTTAGGGTTAGTGTTAAGGTTAGGTTTAGTGTTAGAGTAAGGGTAAGGGTAAGGTTTATGGTTAGAGTTAGGGTAAGGGTTAGGGTTAGCGTTAGGGTTAGGGTAGGGTTTAAGGTAAGGGTAAGTGTTAGGGTTAGGGTTAGGGTTAGGATAAGGGTATGGGTTAGGGTAAGGGTTAGGGCTATGGTTAGGGTTAAGTTTAGGTTTAGGGTTAGGGTTAGGGTTAGGCTTAGGGGTTAGGCTTAGGGTTAGGGTTAGTTTTAGGGTTAGGGTTAGGGTTAGGCTTATGCGTTAGGGTTAGATTTAGGGTTAGTTTAGGGTTAGGGGTAAGGGTTAGGATTAGGGTTAGTTTTAGGTTAGGGTTAGGGTTAAGTTTGAGGTTAGGGTTAGGGTAGGGTTAGGGTAAGGGTTAGGGTTAGGGTTCGGGTAAGGGTAAAATTTAGGGTTGTGGTTAGGGTTAAGGTTAGTTTTAGCGTTAGGGTAAGGGTAAGGTTTAGGGTTAGCGTTACGGTTAGGGTTAGGGTGAGGGTAAGGGTAAGGGTTAGGGTTATGTTTAGGGTTAGAGTTAGGGTTAGGTATAGGGTTAGATTTAGGGTTAGGGTTAGGGTAAGGGTTAGGGTTAGGGTTAGGGTTAGGATAAGGGTAAGGGTTAGGTTTAAGATTTGGGTTAGGGTTAGGTTTAGGGTTAGGGTTAGGGTTAGGGTAAGGTTAAGGTTTAGGGTTAGTGTTAGGTTTAGGGTTAGGGTAAGTGTTAGGGTTAGGGTTAGTGTTAGGTTAAGGGTAAGGGTTAGTTTTAGGGTTAGGTTTAGGGTTAGGGTTAGTGTTATGGTTAGGGTAAGGATAAGGGTTAGGGTTAAGGTTAGGGTTAGGGTTAGGGTTAGTGTTAAGGTTAGTGTTAGGGTGAAGGTAAGGATTAGGGTTAAGTTTAGCTTTAGGGTTAGGGTAAGGGTAAAGCTTAGGTTTAGGGTTAGGGTTAGGCTTAGGGTTAGGCTTAGGGTTAGGGTAAGGGTATGGGTAAGGGTTAGGGGTAAGGTTAGGGTTCCGGTTAGGATTAGGGTTAGGGTTAGTGTAAGATAAGGATTAGAGTTAGGATTAGGGTTAGGGTTAGGGTAAAGTTTAGGTTTAGGGTTAGGGTTAGTATTAGGTTTAGGGTAAGGGTAAGGCTTAGGGTTAGGGTGAGGGATATGGTTAATTTTAGAGTTAGGGTAAGGGTAAAATTTAGGGTTAGGCTTAGGGTTAAGGTAAGGTTAAGGGTTAGGGTTAGGGTTAGGGTGAGTGTAAGAGTTAGGGATAGGTTTAGAGTAAGGCTAAGGTTTAGGGTTAGGGTTAGTGTTAGGGTAAGGGTAAGGGTAAGGTATAGGGTTAGGGTTAGGGTAAGTGTTAGGGTTAGCGTTAGGGTTAGGACAGGGTAAAGGGTAAGGGTGTTAGGGTTATGGTTAGCGTTAGGTTTAGGATAAGGGTAAGGGTTAGGGTTAGGGATAGGGTTAGGCTTAGGGGTTAGGGTTAGGGTTAGGGTTACGGTAGGGTAAGGGTTAGGGTTAGGGTTAGAGTTAGGGTCAGTGTTAGCTTAAGGGTTTGGGTTAGGGGTTAGGGTTAGGTTTAGGGTTAGGGTAAGGGTGAGGGTTAGGGTTAGGATAAGGGTTAGGGTTAGTGTTAGGGTTAGGGTAAGGGTAAGTGTTAGGGTTAGGTTTAGGGTTAGGGTAAGGGTTATTGTTAGAGTTAGGGTTAAGTGTAGGATTAGGGTAAGTGTTAGGTTTAGGGTTATGGTTAGGGTTAGGGTAAGTGTTAGGGTAAGGGTTAGGGTTAGGGTCAGGTTTAGGGTTGGAGTAAAGGTTAGGGTTAGGGTTAGGATAAGGGTAAGGTTAGGGTTAGGGTTAGGATTAGGGTTAGGGTTAGGGTTAGGTTTAGGGTTAAGTTTGAGGTTAGGGTTAGGGTTAGAGTAAGGGTTAGGATTAGGGTTAGAGTAAGGGTTAGGGTTAGGGATAGGGTTAGGGTAAGGGTTAGGATTAGTGATTAGGATTAGTGTCAGGGTTAGGTTAAGGGTTAGGATTAGTGTTAGGGTTAGGGTTAGGATAAGGGTTTGGTTGAGGGTTAGTTTGAGGATTAGGGTTAGGGTTACTGTTAAGGTTAGGGTTAGGGTTAGGGTAAGGATATATGTTAGGGTTAGGGTTAGGGTTAGGTTTAGGGTAAGAGTAAGGTTTAGGGTTAGGGTTTGGGTAAGGGTAAGTGTTAGGGTTAGCGTTAGGGTTAATGTTAATTTTAGGCTTAGGGTAAGGGTAAGGGTTAGTGTTAGGGTTAGGGTTAGGCTTAGGGGTTACGATTAGGGTTAGGGTTAGGGTTAGGTTTAGAATAAGGTAAGGGTTAGGTTTAGGGTTAGGCTTAGGTTTAGGGTTAGGGTTAGTGCTAGGGTTAGGGTAAGCATAAGGGTTAGGGTCAAGGTTAAGATTAGCGTTAGAGTTCGGGTTAGGGTTAAGCCTAGGTTTAGGGTGAGGGTAAGGGTAAGGGTTAGGGTTAGGTTTAGAGTTAGGGTAAGGCTAAGGGTAAGGGTTAAGGTTAGGGTTAGTGTAGGGTTAGGTTAAGGGTAAGGGTTAGGGTTAGGGTTAGGGTTACTGCTCAGGCAGGTTTAGGGTTAGGGGTAGGGTAAGGTTAAGGTTTAGGCTTAGGTTTAGGCTTAGGATTAGGGTAAGTGTTAGGGTTAGGGTTAGTTTTAGGGTTAGGGTTAGGGTTAGGTTTAGGTTTAGGGTTACGGTAAGGGTAAAGTTTAGGGTGAGGGTTAGGGTTAGGGTTACGGTTAGGGTTAGGGTTTGGTAAGGATATGTGTTAGGATTAGGGTTAGGGTTAGGGTTAGGGTTACCGTTAGGGTAAGGGTAAGTGTTAGGGTTAGGGTTAGGTTTAAGGTAAGGATAAGGGTTAGGTTTAGGGTTAGGGTTAGGTTTAGGTTAAGGGTTAGGGTTAGGGTTAGGGTTAGCGTAAGGGTAAGGTTTAGGGTTAGGGTTAGGGTAAGGGTAAGGGTTAGTGTTAAGGTTAGGGTTAAGGTTAAGTTTAGGGTTAGGTTTAGGCTAAGGGTAAGGTTTACTTTTAGGGTTAGGGTTAGGGTTAGGCTTAGGGTTAGGGTAAGGGTAAGGGTAAGGTTTAGGTTTAGGTTAGGGTTAGGGTAAGGTAAGGGTTAGAGTTAGGATTAGGTTTAGGGTTAGGGTAAAGGTTAGGTTTAGGGTTAGGTTTAGGGTGAGGGTTAGGGTAAGTGTTAGGGGTAGGGTTAGGGTTAGGCTTAGGGGTTAGGGTTAGGGTTAGGGTAGGGTAAGGGTTAGTGTTAGAGTTAGAATTAGGGTTAGTGTTAGGTTTAGGTTTAGGGTTAGGGTAAGGGTAAGGGTTAGGGTTAGGGCGAGGGTAATGTTTATGGTCAGGGTTAGTGTTAGGTTAAGTGCTAGGGTTAGGGGTTGGGGTTAGGTTTAGGGTTAGGGTAAGGATTAGGGTTAGGGTTAGGGTAAGGGTTAGGGTTAGTGTTAGGGTTAGGGTAAGGGTAAGTGTTAGGGTTAGGGTTAGGCTTAAGGTAAGGGTTATTGTTAGAGTTAGTTTTAGGGTTAGGGTAAGTGTTAGGGTTTGGGTTACGGTTTGGGTTAGGGTAAGGGTTAGGGTTTGGGTTAGGTTTAGGGTTGGGAGAAAGGTTAGGGTTAGGGTTAGGGTAAGGGTAAGGGTTAGGTTTAGGTTTAGGGTTAGTTTTAGGGTTAGGGGTTGGGGTTAGGGTTAGGGTTAGCTCTGGGGTTAGAGTTAGGATAAGGGTAAGGGTTAGGGTTAGGTTTACGGATAGATTTAGGGTTAGGGTTAGGGTAAGGTAATATTTAGGTTTAGGTTTAGGGTTAGGGTTAAGTTTGAGGTTAGGTTTCAGATTAGGGTTAGGGTAAGTGTTAGGGTTAGAGTAAGGGTTAGGGTTAGGGTTAGGGTTAGGTTTAGGGTAAGGGCAAGGGTTAGGGTTAGGGTTAGGTTTAGGGTTAAGGTTGAGGTTAGGGTTAGGGTTAGAGTAAGGGTTAGGATTAGGGTTAGGGTAAGTGTTATGTTTAGGGTTATGGTTAGGGTTAGAGTTGGGTTAGGGTTAGTGTAGGGATAGGGTTAAGGTAAGGGTTAGGGTTAGTGGTTAGGATTAGTGTTAGGGTTAGGTTAAGGGTTAGTGTTAGGGTTAGGGTTAGGATAAGGGTTAGGGTTAGGGTTAGGGTAAGGGTAAGGGTTAGGGTTAGGGTGAGGATTAGGGTTAGTGTTAGGGTTACTGTTAGGGTTAGGGTTAGGGTTAGGGTAAGGATATATGTTAGGGTTAGGGTTAGGGTTTGGGTTAGGGTTTGGTTTAGGGTAAGGGTAAGGTTTAGGGTTAGGGTTTGGGTAAGGGTAAGGGTTAGGTTTAGCGTTAGGGTTAATGTTAGGTTTAGGGTTAGGGTAATGTTAAGGATTAGGGTTAGGGTTAGCGTTAGGCTTAGGGGTTACGGTTAGGCTTAGGGTTAGGGTTAGGGTTAGAGTAAGGGTAAGGGTTAGTTTTAGGGTTAGGTTTAGGGTAGGGTTAGGGTAAGGATATGTATTAGGGTTAGGGTTACAGTTAGGGTTAGGGTTAGGGTAAGGGTAAGGGTTTGGGTCACGGTTAGAGTTAGGTTTAGGGTTGGGGTTAAGGTTAGGGTAAGGGTAAGGATTAGGGTGAGGGTTAGGGTTAGTTTTAGCGTAAGGGTAAGGGTAAGGGTTAGGGTTAGGTTATGGTTAAGGTTAGGGTTAGGGTTAGGGTTAGGATAAGGGTAAGTGTTAGCAATATTGTAAGGGTTAGGTTTAGGGGTTACGGTTAGGATTAGGTTTAGGGTTAGGGTATGGGTAAGGGTTAGGTTTAGGGATAGGGTTACGTTTAGGGTTAGGGTTTGTGTTAGGGTTAGGGTAAGGATAAGTGTTAGGGTTAAGGTTAGGGTTAGGGTTAGCGTTAGGGTTAAGGTTAGGGTTACGGTGAGGGTAATGGTAATAGTTAGGTTTAGGTTTAGGGTTAGGGTTAGTTTTAGGGTTAGGGTTAGGGTTAGGGTACCGTAAGGGTTAGGGTTAGGATTAGGGTTAGGGTTAGGGTAAGGGTTAGGGTTAGGGTTAGGGTTACGGTTAGGTTTAATGTTAGGGTAAGGGTAAGGGTTAGGGTTAGGGTTAGGGTTAGGGTTAGGTTTATTGTAAGGGTAAGGGTTAGGGTTAGGGTTAGGGTTAGGGTAAGGGTAAGGGTTAGGGTTAGGGTTAGGGTTAGTGTTAGGTTTAGGGTAAGGGTAAGTTTTAGGGTTAGGGTAAGGGTAAGGGTTAGGGTTATGGTTAGGGTTAAGTTTAGGTTTAGGGTTAGGGTAAGGGTAAGGGTTAGGTTTAGGGTAAGTGTTAGGGTTAGGGTAAGGTTAGGATTAGAGTTAGGGTTAGGGTAGGGGTTAGGGTCTGGGTAAATTTTAGGATTATGGTTAGGGTTAGTTTAGGGTTAGGGGTAGGGTAATGTAACGGTTAGGGTTAGGGAATGGGTTAGGTTTAGGGTTGGGGTTAAGTTTAGAGTTAGGGTTAGGGTAAGGGTAAAGGTTAGGGTTAGGGTTAGGGTTACAGTTAGGGTTACGGTTAGTGTTAGTGTTAGGGTTAGGATAAGGGTAAGGGTTAGGTTTAGGGTTAGGGTTACCTTTAGGGTTAGGTTTAGTGTTACAGTTAGGGTAAGGATAAGAGTTAGGGTTAAGGTTAGGGTTAGGTTTAGGGTTAGGGTCAGGGTTAGGGTTAGGGTAAGGTAAGGGTTAGAGTTAGGATTAGGTTTAGGGTTAGGGTAAAGTTTAGGTTTAGGGTTAGGGTTAGGTTTAGGGTTAGGGTTAGGGTAAGGGTAAGGGTTAGGGTTACGGTTAGGGTTAGGTTTAGGGTAAGGGTAAGAGTTAGGTTTGGGGTTAGGTTTAGGCTTAGGGGATACGATTAGGGTTAGGGTTAGGGATAGGGTTAGAGTAATGGTAAGGGTTAGGTTTAGGGTTAGGTTTAGGTTTAGATTTTGGGTTAGTGTTAGGGTTAGTGTAAGGATAAGTGTTAGGGTTAAGGTTAGGGTTAGCGTTAGGGTTCGGGTTAGGGTTAAGGCTAGGGTTAGGGTGAGGGTAAGTGTAAGGGTTAGGGTTAGGTTTAGGGTTAGGGTTAGGCTAAGGGTAAGGGTTAGGTTTAGGGTTAGGGTAGGGTTAGGGTAAGGGTAAGGGTTAGGGTTAGGGTTAGGGTTATCGTAGGGTTAGGGTAAGGATAAGTGTTAGCGTTAGAGTTAGGGTTTCGGTTAGGACTATGGTTAGGGTAAGGATATGTGTTAGGGTTAGAGTTAGGGTTAGGGTTAGGGTTAGCGTTAGGGTAAGGGTAAGTGTTAGAGTTAGAGTTAGGGTTAGGGTAAGGGTAAGGGTTAGGGTTAGGATTACGGTTAGCGTTAGGGTAAGGGTAAGTGTTAGGGTTAGATTTAGCGTTAAGGTAAGTGTAAGGATTAGGGTTAGGGTTAGGGTTAGGGTTAGGTTTAGGGTAAGGGTAGGGTTAGGGTTAGGATAATTGTAAGGTTTAGGGTTAGGGTTAGGCTTAGGGTAAGGTTTAGGGTAAGATTAAGGGTTAGGGTTAGGGTGAGAGTAAGGTTTACTGTCAGGGTTAGGGTTAGGGTTAGGTTAAGGGTTAGGGTTAGGGGTTAGGGTTAGGTTTAGTGTTAGGGTAAGTTTTAGGGTTAGGGTAAGGGTTAGGGCTAGGCTTAGGGTTAGGTTTAGGGTAAGAGTAAGGGTTAGGGTTAGGGTTAGGATAAGGGTAAGGGTTAGCGTTATGGTTAGGGTAGGCTTAGGGGTTACGGTTAGTGTTAGGGTTAGGGTTAGGGTAAGGGTAAGGGTTAGGCTTAGGGTTAGGGTTACCTTTAGGATTAGGGTTAGTGTTAGGGTTAGGGTAAGGATAAGGTTTAGGGTTAAGGTTAGGGTTAGGTTTAGGGTTAGGGTTAGGGTTAAGGTTAGGGTTAGGGTGAGGGTAATGTAAGCGTTAGGGTTAGATTTTGGGTTAGGGTTAGGATTATGGTTAGGGTTAGGGTAAGGATAAGGGTTAGGGTTAGGGTTAGGTTTAGGGTTAGGGTTAGGGTAAGGGTAAGGGTTAGGGTAATGGTTAGGGTTAGGTTTAGGGTTGGGGTTAAGTCTATGGTTAGGGTTAGGGTAAGGGTTAGGGTTAGGGTTAGGGTTAGGGTTAAGGTAAGGGTAAGGTTTAGGGATAGGGTTAGGTTTAGGGTAAGTGTTAGGGTTAGGTTTAGGGTAAGGGTAAGTTTTAGGGTTAGGGTTAGTGTTAGAATAAGGGTAAGGGTTAGGGTTAGGGTTAGTTTAGGGTAAGGGTTAGGGTTAGGGTTAGGGTTAGGGTTAGCGTTAGGGTAAGGGCAAGTGTTAGGGTTAGGGTTAGGGTTAGGGTTAGGGTTAGGGTAGGGTAAGGGTTAGGGTTAGGGTTAGGGTTAAGGTTAGGTTTAGTGTTAGGGTAAGGGTAAGGGTAAGGTTTAGGGTGAGGGTTAGGGTAAGGGTGAGGGTTAGCGTTAGGGTTAGGGCATGGTTTAGGGAAAGGGTAAGTGATAGGGTTAGGGTTAGGTTTGGGTTAGGATAAGGGTAAGGGTTACTGTTAGGGTTAGGTTTAGGCTTAGGGGTTAGGGTTAGGGTTAGGTTTATGGTAGGGTAAGGGTTAGTGTTAGGGTTACAGTTAGGGTTAGTGTTAGTTTTAGGGTTAGGATTAGGGTAAGGGTAAGGGTTAGGGTTAGGGTAAGATTAAGGTTTACTGTCAGGGTTAGGGTTAGGGTTAGGTTAAGGGTTAGGGTTAGGGGTTAGGTTTAGGTTTAGTGTTAGGGTAAGTTTTAGGGTTAGGGTAAGGGTTAGGGTTAGGGTTTGGGTAAGGGTTAGGGTTAGGGTTAGGGTAAGGGTAAATGTTAAGGTTAGGGTTAGGGTTAGGGTTAGGTTTACGGTAAGGATAAGGGTTAGGTTAGGGTTAGGGTTTAGGTTGAGGTTAGGGTTAGATTAAGGGTTAGGATTAGGGTTAGGGTAAGTGTTAGGGTTAGGGTTATGGTTAGGTTAAGTGTTAGGATTAGAGTTAGGTGTAGGATAATTGTTAGGATTAGGTTTAGGGTGAGGGTAATGGTAACGGTAAGGGTTAGGGTTAGGGTTAGGGTTACAGTTAGGGTTAGGGTTACTGTTAGGGTTAGGGTTAGGGTAAGGATATGTGTTAAGGTTAGGGTTAGGGTTACAGATACGGTTAGCATTAGGGTAAGTGTAAGTGTTAGGGTTAGAGTTAGCGTTAAGATAAGAGTAAGGGTTGGGGTTAGGGTTAGGGTTAGGGTTAGGTTTAGGGTAAGGTTAGGGTGAGGGTTAGGATAACTGTAAGGTTTAGGGTTACGGTTAGGGTTAGGCTTAGTGTTAGGGTTAGGGTAAGAGTAAGGGTTAGGGTTAAGTTTAGGGTTAAGGTTAGGTTTAGGGTTAGGGTAAGGGTAAGTGTTAGGTTTAGGGTTAGGGTTAGGGTTAGGATAAGGATGAGGTTTAGGGTTAGGGTTAGGGTTAGGGTAAGTGTTAGGTTTAGGGTTAGGGTTAGGGTTAGGCTTAGGGGTTACGGTTAGTATTAGGGTTAGGGTTAGGGTAAGGGTAAGGGTTAGGATTAGGGTTAGGGTGACCTTTAGTGTTAGTGTTAGTGTTAGGGTTAGGGTAAGGATAAGGGTTAGGGTTAAGGTTAGGGTTAGGTTTAGGGTTAGGGTTAGGGTTAGGGTTATGGTAAGGTAAGGGTTAGAGTTAGGATTAGGTTAAGGGTGAGGGTAAAGGTTAGGTTTAGGGTTAGGGTTTGGTTTAGGGTTAGGGTTAGGGTAAGGGTAAGGGTTAGGGTTACGGTTAGGGTTAGGTTTAGGGTTGGGGTTAAGGTTAGGGTAAGGGTAAGGGTTAGGGTTGGGGTTAGGGTTAGGCTTAGGGGATACGATTAGGGTTAGGGTTAGGGATAGGGTTAGAGTAATGGTAAGGGTTAGGTTTAGGGTTATTTTTAGGTTTAGGGTTTGGGATAGTGTTAGGGTTAGTGTAAGGATAAGTGTTAGGTTTAAGGTTAGGGTTAGCGTTAGGGTTCGGGTTAGGGTTAAGGCTAGGGTTAGGGTGAGGGTAAGGGTAAGGGTTAGGGTTAGGTTTAGGTTTAGGTTTAGGCTAAGGGTAAGGGTTAGGGTTAGGGTTAGGGTAGGGTTAGGGTAAGGGTAAGGGTTAGGGTTAGGGTTAGGGTTAGTGTAGGGTTAGGGTAAGGATAAGTGTTAGGGTTAGAGTTAGGGTTACGGTTAGGATTATGGTTAGGATAAGGATATGTGTTAGGGTTTGGGTTAGGGTTAGGGTTAGCATAAGGGTAAGTGTTAGAGTTAGGGTTAGTTTAAGGGTAAGGGTTAGGGTTAGGGTTATGGTTAGGGTTAGTTTTAGGGTAAGGGTTAGGGTTAGGGTTAGGGTAAGTGTAAGGTTTAGGGTTAGGGTTAGGGTTAGGGTTAGGGTAAGGGTAAGGGTTAGGGTTAGGGTTATGGTTAAGGTTAGGTTAAGGGTTAGGGTAAGGGAAAGGCTTATGGTTAGGATTAGGGTTAGGGTTAGGATAAGGGTAAGGGTTAGAGTTAGGATTAGGTTTAGGGTTAGGGTAAAGGTTAGGTTTAGGGTTAGGATTAGGTTTAGGGTTAGGGTTAGGGTAAGGGTAAGGGTTAGGGTTACGGTTAGGGTTAGGTTTAGGGTTGGGGTTAAGGTTAGGGTAAGGGTAAGGGTTAGGGTTGGGGTTAGGGTTAGGCTTAGGGGATACGATTAGGGTTAGGGTTAGGGATAGGGTTAGAGTAATGGTAAGGGTTAGGTTTAGGGTTAGGTTTAGGTTTAGGGTTTGGGTTAGTGTTAGGGTTAGTGTAAGGATAAGTGTTTGTGTTAAGGTTAGGGTTAGCGTTAGGGTTCGGGTTAGGGTTAAGGCTAGGGTTAGGGTGAGGGTAAGGTTAAGGGTTAGGGTTAGGTTTAGGGTTAGGGTTAGGCTAAGGGTAAGGGTTAGGGTTAGGGTTATGGTAGGGTTAGTGTAAAGTTAAGGGTTAGGGTTAGGGTTAGGGTTAGGGTAGGATTAGGGTAAGGATAAGTGTTAGGGTTAGAGTTAGGGTTACGGTTAGGATTATTGTTAGGGTAAGGATATGTGTTAGGGTTAGGGTTAGGGTTAGGGTTAGGGTTAGGGTTAGCGTTAGGGTAAGGGTAAGTGTTAGAGTTAGAGTTAGGTTTAGGGTAAGGGTAAGGGTTAGGGTTAGGGTTATGGTTAGGGCTAGTTTTAGGGGAAGGGTTAGGGTTAGGGTTAGGGTAAGTGTAAGGTTTAGGGTTAGGGTTAGGGTAAGTGTAAGGGTTAGGGTTAGGGTTATGGTAAAGGTTAGGTTAAGGGTTAGGGTAAGGGAAAGGGTTATGGTTAGGATTAGGGTTAGGGTTAGGATAAGGGTAAGGGTTAGGTTTAGGGTTACGGTTACATTTACGGTTAGGGTTTGTGTTAGGGTTAGGGTAGGATAAGGGTTAGGGTTAAGGTTACGGTTAGGGTTAGGGTTAGGGTTAGGGTTAAGGTTAGGCTTAGGGTGAGGCTAATGTTAAGGGTTAGGGTTAGGATTAGGGTTAGGGTTAGGTTTAGGGTTAAGGTTAGGGTGAGGGTAATGGTAAGGGTTATGGTCAGGATTAGGGTTAGGGTTATGTAAGGGTTAGGGTTAAGGTTAGGTTTAGGGTTAGGGTTAGGGTTGGGGTTAAGGTTATTGTTAGGGTTAGGGTAAGGGTAAGGGTAAGGGTAAGGGTAAGGGTTAGGGTTAGGGTTAAGGTAAGGGTAAGGGATAGGGTTAGGGTTAGGTTTAGGGTAAGGGTTAGGGTTAGGTTTAGGGTAAGGGTAAGGGTTAGGGTTAGGTTTAGGATAAGGGTAAGGGTTAGGTTTAGGGTTAGGGTTAAGGTTAGATTTAGTGTTAGGGTAAGGGTAAGGGTAAGGTTTAGGGTTAGGGTTAGGGTAAGGTTTAGGGTTAGCGTTAGGGTTAGGGCAGGGTTTAAGGTAAGCGTAAGTGTTAGGGTTAGGTTTAGGGTTAGGATAAGGGAAAGGGTTAGGTTTAGGGTTAGGGTTAGGGTTAGGTTTAGGTTTAGGTTTAGGGTAAGGGTAAGGATTAGGGTTAGGGTAAGGGTAAGGATTAGGTTTAGGGTTAGGGTTAGGGTTAAGGTTAAGGTTGAGTTTAGGGTTAGGGTTAGGGTTAGGGTAAGTGTTTGGGTTAGGGTAAGGTTTAGGGTGAGGGTTAGGGGTAGGGTTAGGTTTACGGTAAACATAAGGGTTAGGGTTAGAGTTAGGGTTAAGGTTGTGGTTAGGGTTAGCGTAAGGGTTAGGATTAGGGTTAGGGTAAGTGTTACGGTTAGGATTATGGTTAGGTTAAGTGTTAGGATTAGAGTTAGGGGTAGGATAAGGGTTAGGGTTAGGGTTAGGATTAGGTTTAGGGTTAGGGTAGGGGTAAGGGTAAGGGTTAGGGTTAGGGTTAGGTTAAGGGTAAGTGTTAGGGTCAGAGTTAGCGTTAAGGTAAGGGTAAGGGTTGGGGTTAGGGTTAGGGTTAGGTTTAGGGTAAGGGTAGGGTTAGGGTTAGGATAATGGTTAGGGTTAGTGTTAGGTTTTGGGTAAGGGTAAGTGTTAGGGTTAGGTTTAGGTTTAGGGTAAGGGTTATTGTTAGAGTTAGGGTTAGGGTTAGGATTAGGGTAAGTGTTAGGGTTAGGGTAAGTGTTAGGGTAAGGGTTAGGGTTAGGGTCAGGTTTAGGGTTGGGGTAAAGGTTAGGGTTAGGGTTAGGATAAGGGTAAGGTTTAGGGTTAGGGTTAGGGTTAGTTTTAGGTTTAGGGGTTATGGTTAGGGTTATGGTTATCTTTGGCGTTAGAGTTAGGTAAGGGTAAGGGTTAGGGTTAGGGTTAGGGTTAGGGTAAGGGTAAGGGTTAAGGTTAGGGTTAGGTTTAGGGTTAAGTTTGAGGTTAGGGTTAGGGTTAGAATAAGGGTTAGGATTAGGGTTAGAGTAAGGGTTAGGGTTAGGTATAGGGTTAGGGTAAGGGTTAGGGTTAGTGGTTAGGATTAGTGTTAGGGTTAGGTTAAGGGTTATGGTTAGTGTTAGGTTTAGGGTTAAGATAAGGGTTTGGTTTAGGGTTAGGTTGAGGATTAGGGTTAGGGTTAGGTTTACTGTTAGGGTTAGGGTTAGGGTTAGGGTAAGGATATATGTTAGGGTTAGGGTTAGGGTTAGGGTTAGGTTTAGGGTAAGGGTAAGTTTTATGGTTAGGGTTTGGGTAAAGGTAAGGGTTAGGGTTAGCGTTAGGGTTAATGTTAATTTTAGGGTTAGGGTAAGGGTAAGGGTTAGTGTTAGGGTTAGGGTTAGGCTTAGGGGTTACGATTAGGGTTAGGTTAGGGTTAGGTTTAGAGTAAGGTAAGGGTTAGGTTTAGAGTTAGGCTTAGGTTCAAGGTTAGGGTTAGTGTTAGGGTTCGGGTAAGCATAAGGGTTAGGGTCAAGGTTAGGATTAGCGTTAGGGTTGGGGTTAGGGTTAAGGCTAGGTTTAGGGTGAGGGTAAGGGTAAGGGTTAGGGTTAGGTTTAGGGTTAGGGTTAGGCTAAGTGTAAGAGTTAAGGTTAGGGTTAGTGTAGGGTTAGGGTAAGGGTAAGGGTTAGGGTTAGGGTTAGGGTTACGGTTCAGGTTAGGTTTAGGGTTAGGGTTAGGGTAAGGTTAAGGTTTAGGGTTAGGTTTAGGCTTAGGATTAGGGAACGTGTTAGGGTTAGGGTTAGTTTTGGGGTTAGGGTTAGGGTTAGGTTTAGGGTTAGGGTTAGGGTAAGGGTAAAGTTTAGGTTGAGGGTTAGGGTTAGGGTTAGGGTTTGGTAAGGATATGTGTTAGGATTAGGGTTAGGGTCACGGTTAGGGGTACCATTAGGGTAAGGGTAAGTGTTAGGGTTAGGGTTAGGTTTAATGTAAGGATAAGGGTTAGGGTTAGGGTTAGGGTTAGGTTTAGGTTAAGGGTTAGGGTTAGGGTTAGGGTTAGGGTAAGGGTAAGGTTTAGGGTTAGGGTTAGGGTTAGGGTAAGGGTAAGTGTTAGGGTTAAGGTTAGGGTTAAGGTTAAGTTTAGGGTTAGGTTTAGTCTAAGGGTAAGGTTTAATTTTAGGGTTAGGGTTAGGGTTAGGGTTAGGGTTCGGCTTAGGGTTAGGGTAAGGGTAAGGGTAAGGTTTAGGGTTAGGTTTAGGGTTAGGGTTAGGGTTAGGGTAAGGTAAGGGTTAGAGTTAGGATTAGGGTTAGGGTTAGGGTAAAGGTTAGGTTTAGGGTTAGGTTTAGGGTTAGGGTTATGGTAAGTGTTTGGGATAGGGTTAGGGTTAGGCTTAGGGGTTAGGTTTAGGGTTAGGGTTAGGGTAGGGTAAGGGTTAGTGTTAGGTTTAGGTTTAGGGTTAGGGTAAGGGTAAGGGTTAGGGTTAGGGTGAAGGTAATGTTTAGGGTCAGGGTTAGTGTTAGGTTAAGTGCTAGGGTTAGGGGTTAGGGTTAGGTTTAGGGTTAGGGTAAGGGTTACAGTTAGGGTTAGGGTAAGGGTTAGGGTTAGTGTTAGGGTTAGGGTAAGGGTAAGTGTTAGGGTTAGGGTTAGGCTTAGGGAAAGGGTTATTGTTAGAGTTAGTTTTAGGGTTAGGGTAAGTGTTAGGGTTAGGGTTACAGTTAGGGTTATGTTAAGGTTTAGGGTTTGGGTTAGGTTTAGGGTTGGGATAAAGGTTAGGGTTAGGTTCAGGGTAAGGGTAAGGGTTAGGGTTATGGTTAGGGTTAGTTTTAGGGTTAGGGGTTGGGGTTAGGTTTACGGTTAGCTTTGGGTTTAGAGTTAGGATAAGGGTAAGGGTTAGGGTTAGGTTTAGCGTTATATTTAGGGTTAGGGTTATGGTAAGGTAATATTTAGGTTTAGGTTTAGGGTTAGGGTTAAGTTTGAGGTTAGGTTTCGGATTACGGTTAGAGTAAGGGTTAGGGTTAGAGTAAGAGTTACGGTTAGGTTTAGGGTTAGGGTTAGGTTTAGGGAAAGGGCAAGGGTTAGGGTTAGGGTTAGGTTTAGGGTTAAGGTTGAGGTTAGGGTTAGGGTTAGAGTAAGGGTTAGGATTAGGGTTAGGGTAAGTGTTATGATTAGGGTTATGGTTAGGGTTAGAGTTAGGGTTAGGGTTAGTGTAGGGATAGGGTTAAGGTAAGGGTTAGGGTTAGTGGTTAGGATTAGTGTTAGGGGTAGGTTAAGGGTTAGGGTTAGTGTTAGGTTTAGGGTTAAGATAAGGGTGAGGGTTAGGGTTAGGGTAAGGGTAAGGGTTAGGGTTAGGGTGAGGATTAGGGTTAGTGTTAGGGTTACTGTTAGGGTTAGGGTTAGGGTTAGGGTAAGGATATATGTTAGTGTTAGGGTTAGGGTTTGGGTTAGGGTTAGGTTTAGGGTAAGGGTAAGGTTTAGGGTTAGGGTTTGGGTAAGGGTAAGTGTTATGGTTAGCGTTAGGGTTAATGTTAGGTTTAGAGTTAGGGTAATGTTAAGGGTTAGGGTTAGGGTTAGCGTTAGGCTTAGGGGTTACGGTTAGGCTTCGGGTTAGGGTTAGGTTTAGAGTAAGGGTAAGGGTTAGTTTTAGGGTTAGGTTTAGGGTAGGGTTAGGGTAAGGATATGTGTTATGGTTAGATTTAGGTTTATGGATAGGGTTAGGGTTAGGGTAAGGATATGTGTTAGGGTAAGGGTTAGGGTTAGGGTTAGCGTTAGGGTAAGGGTAAGTGTTAGAGTTAGAGTTAGGGTTAAGGTAAGGGTAAGGGTTAGGGTTAAGGTTAGGGTTAGGGTTAGTTTTAGGGTAAGGTTTAGGGTTAGGGTTAGGGTAAGTGTAAGGTTTAGGGTTAGGGTTAGGGTTAGGGTAAGGGTAAGGGTTAGGGTTAGGTTATGGTTAAGGTTAGGTTTTGGGTTAGGGTTAGGGTTAGGGTTAGGGTTAGGATAAGGGTAAGTGTTAGCGATAGGGTAAGGGTTAGGCTTAGGGGTTACGATTAGGGTTAGGGTTAGGGTTAGGATAAGGGTAAGGGTTAGGTTTAGGGTTAGGGTTACCTTTAGGGTTAGGTTTAGTGTTACAGTTAGGGTAAGGATAAGAGTTAGGGTTAAGGTTAGGGTTAGGTTTAGGGTTAGGGTTAGGGTTAGGGTTATGGTAAGGTAAGGGTTAGAGTTAGGATTAGGTTAAGGGTGAGGGTAAAGGTTAGGTTTAGGGTTAGGGTTTGGTTTAGGGTTAGGGTTAGGGTAAGGGTAAGGGTTAGGGTTACGGTTAGGGTTAGGTTTAGGGTTGGGGTTAAGGTTAGGGTAAGGGTAAGGGTTAGGGTTGGGGTTAGGGTTAGGCTTAGGGGATACGATTAGGGTTAGGGTTAGGGATAGGTTAAGAGTAATGGTAAGGGTTAGGTTTAGGGTTAGGTTTAGGTTTAGGGTTTGGGTTAGTGTTAGGGTTAGTGTAAGGATAAGTGTTAGGGTTAAGGTTAGGGTAAGGGTTAGGGTTAGGGTTAGGGTTAGGGTTAAGTTTAGGGTAAGGGTAGGGTTAGGGTTAGGATAAGTGTAAGATTTAGGGTTAGGGTTAGGCTTAGGGTAAGGTTTGGGGTAAGAGTAAGGGTTAGGTATAAGGTTAGGGTTAAGGTTAGATTTAGGGTTAGGGTTAGGGTAAGGGTAAGTGTTAGGTTTAGGGTTAGGGTTAGGGTTAGGATAAGGGTAACGGTTAGCATTATGGTTAGGTTTAGTATTAGGGGTTACCGTTAGTGTTAGTGTTAGGGTTAGGATAAGGGTAAGGGTTAGGTTTAGGGTTAGGGCTACCTTTAGGGTTAGGTTTAGTGTTACAGTTAGGGTAAGGATAAGAGTTAGGGTTAAGGTTAGGGTTAGGTTTAGGGTTAGGGTTAGGGTTAGGTTTAGGGTAAGGTAATGGTTAGAGTTAGGATTAGGTTTAGGGTTAGGGTAAAGGTTAGGTTTAGGGTTAGGGTTAGGTTTAGGGTTAGGGTTAGGGTAAGGGTAAGGGTTAGGGTTACGGTTAGGGTTAGGTTTAGGGTTGGGGTTAAGGTTAGGGTAAGGGTTAGGGTTTGGGTTAAGGTTAGGCTTAGGGGATACGATTAGGGTTAGGGTTAGGGATAGGGTTAGAGTAATGGTAAGGGTTAGGTTTAGGGTTAGGTTTAGTTTTAGGGTTTGGGTTAGTGTTAGGGTTAGTGTAAGGATAAGTGTTAGGGTTAAGGTTAGAGTTAGCGTTAGGGTTCGGGTTAGGGTTAAGGCTAGGGTTAGGGTGAGGGTAACGGTAAGGGTTAGGGTTAGGTTTAGGGTTAGGGTTAGGCTAAGGGTAAGGGTTAGGGTTAGGGTTAGGGTAGGGTTAGGGTAAGGGTAAGGGTTAGGGTTAGGGTTAGGGTTAGGGTAGGGTTAGGGTAAGGATAAGTGTTAGGGTTAGAGTTAGGGTTACGGTTAGGATTATGGTTAGGGTAAGGATATGTGTTAGGGTTAGGGTTAGGGTTAGGGTTAGCGTAAGGGTAAGTGTTAGAGTTAGAGTTAGGGTTAGGGAAAGGGTAAGGGTCATGGTTAGGGTTATGGTTAGGGTTAGTTTTAGGGTAAGGGTTAGGGTTAGGGTTAGGGTAAGTGTAAGGTTTAGGGTTAGGGTTAGGGTTAGGGTAAGGGTAAGAGTTAGGGTTAGGGTTATGGTTAAGGTTAGGTTAAGGGTTAGGGTAAGGGAAAGGCTTATGGTTAGGTTTAGGGTTAGGGTTAGGATAAGGGTAAGGGTTAGCGTTAGGGTAAGTGTTAGGCTTAGGGGTTACGGTTAGGGTTAGTGTTAGGGTTAGGATAAGGGTAAGGGTTAGGTTTAGGGTTACGAATACGTTTACGGTTAGGGTTTTAGTTAGGGTTAGGGTAGGATAAGGGTTAGGATTAAGGTTACGGTTAGGGTTAGGGTTAGGGTTAGGGTTAAGGTTAGGTTTAGGGTGAGGGTAATGGTAAGAGTTAGGGTTAGGATTAGGGTTAGGGTTAGTTTTAGGGTTAGGGTTAGGGTGAGGGTAATGGTAAGGGTTAGGGTCAGGATTAGGGTTAGGGTTAGGTTTAGGGTTAGGGTTAGGGTTAGGGTACCGTAAGGGTTAGGGTTAGGATTAGGGTTAGGGTTAGGGTAAGGGTTAGGGTTAGGGTTAGGGTTACGGTTAGGTTTAATGTTAGGGTAAGGGTAAGGGTTAGGGTTAGGGTTAGGGTTAGGGTTAGGTTTATTGTAAGGGTAAGAGTTAGGGTTAGGGTTAGGGTTAGGGTAAGGGTAAGGGTTAGGGTTAGGGTTAGGGTTAGTGTTAGGTTTAGGGTAAGGGTAAGTTTTAGGGTTAGGGTTAGGGTTAGGGTAAGGGTAAGGGTTAGGGTTAGGGTTAGGGTTAAGTTTAGCTTTAGGGTTAGGGTAAGGGTAAGTGTTAGGTTTAGGGTAAGGGTTAGGGTTAGGGTAAGGTTAGGATTAGCGTTAGGGTTAGGGTATGGGTAAATTTTAGGGTTATGGTTAGGGTTAGTTTAGGGTTAGGGGTAGGGTAAGGGTAACGGTTAGGGTTAGGGAACGGGTTAGGTTTAGGGTTGGGGTTCAGTTTAGAGTTAGGGTTAGGGTAAGGGTAAAGGTTAGGGTTAGTGTTAGGGTTACAGTTAGGGTAACGGTTAGGGTTAGGATTAGGGTAAGGCTATGTGTTAGGGTTAGGGTTAGGGTTAGGCTTACGGTTAGAGTTAGGGTAAGGGTAAGTGTTAGGGTTAGAGTTAGAGTTAAGGTAAGGGTAAGGGTTAGGGTTAGGGTTAGGGTTAGGTTTAGGGTAAGGATAGGGTTAGGGTTAGGATAAGTGTAAGGTTTAGGGTTAGGGTTAGGCTTAGGGTTAGGGTTAGGGTAAGAGTAAGGGTTAGGGTTAAGGTTAGCGTTAAGGTTAGATTTAGGGTTAGGGTAAGGGTAAGTGTTAGGTTTAGGGTTAGGGTTAGGGTTAGGATAAGGGTAACGGTTAGCATTATGTTTAGGTTTAGGATTAGGGGTTACCGTTAGTGTTAGTGTTAGGGTTAGGATAAGAGTAAGGGTTAGGTTTCGGGTTAGGGTTATCTTTAGGGTTAGGTTTAGTGTTACAGTTAGGGTAAGGATAAGAGTTAGGGTTAAGGTTAGGGTTAGGGTTAGGGTAAGGTAAGGGTTAGAGTTAGGATTAGGTTTAGGGTTAGGGTAAAGTTTAGGTTTAGGGTTAGGGTTAGGTTTAGGGTTAGGGTTAGGGTAAGGGTAAGGGTTAGGGTTACGGTTAGGGTTAGGTTTAGGGTTGGGGTTAAGGTTAGGGTAAGGGTAAGGGTTAGGGTTGGGGTTAGGGTTAGGCTTAGGGGATACGATTAGGGTTAGGATTAGGGATAGGGTTAGAGTAATGGTAAGGGTTAGGTTTAGGGTTAGGTTTAGGTTTAGGGTTTGGGTTAGTGTTAGGGTTAGTGTAAGGATAAGTGTTAGGGTTAAGGATAGGGTTAGCGTTAGGGTTCGGGTTAGGGTTAAGGCTAGGTTTAGTGTGAGGGTAAGGGTAAGGGTTAGGATTAGGTTTAGGGTTAGGGTTTGGCTATGGGTAAGGGTTAGGGTTAGGGTTAGGGTAGGGTTAGGGTAAGGGTAAGTGTTAGGGTTAGGGTTAGGGTTAGGGTTAGGTAGGGTTAGGGTAAGGATAAGTGTTAGGGTTAGAGTTAGGTTTACGGTTAGGATTATGGTTAGGGTAAGGATATGTGTTAGGGTTAGGGTTTGGGTTAGGGTTAGGGTTAGCATTAGGGTAAGGGTAAGTGTTAGAGTTAGAGTTAGGTTTAGGGTAAGGGTAAGGGTTAGGGTTAGGGTTACGGTTAGCGTTAGGGTAAGGGTAAGTGTTAGGGTTGGAGTTAGCGTTAAGGTAAGGGTAAGGGTTAGGGTTAGGGTTAGGGTTAGGGAAAGGTAAGAGTTAGAGTTAGGATTAGGTTTAGGGTTAGGGTAAAGGTTAGGTTTAGGGTTAGGTTTAGGGTTACGGTAAGGGTTAGGGTTAGGGTTACGGTTAGGGTTAGGTTTAGGGTTGGGGTTAAGGTTAGGGTAAGGGTAAGGGTTAGGTTTGGGGTTAGCGTTAGGCTTAGGGGATACGATTAGCGTTAGGGTTAGGGATAGGGTTAGAATAATGGTAAGGGTTAGGTTTAGGGTTAGGTTTAGCTTTAGGGTTTGGGTTATTGTTAGGGTTAGTGTAAGGATAAGTGTTAGGGTTAAGGTTAGGGTTAGCGTTAGGGTTCGGGTTAGGGTTAAGGCTAGGGTTAGGGTGAGGGTAAGGGTAAGTGTTAGGGTTAGGTTTAGGGCTAGGGTTAGGCTAAGGGTAAGGGTTAGGGTTAGGGTTAGGGTAGGGTTAGGGCAAGGGTAAGGGTTAGGGTTAGGGTTAGGGTTAGGGTTAGGGTAGGGTTAGGGTAAGGATAAGTGTTAGGGTTAGAGTTAGGGTTACGCTTAGGATTATGGTTAGGGTAAGGATATGTGTTAGGGTTAGGGTTAGGGTTAGCGTTAGGGTAAGGGTAAGTGTTAGAGTTAGAGTTAGGGTTAGAGTAAGGGTAAGGGTTAGGGTTAGGGTTATGGTTAATGTTAGTTTTAGGGTAAGGGTAATGTTAAGGGTTCTGTTAGGATTAGGGTTAGGGTTAGGTTTAGGGTTAAGGTTAGAGTGAGGGTAATGGTAAGGGTTATGGTCAGGATTAGGGTTAGGGTTAGGTTTGGGTTAGGGTTAGGGTTAGGGTACCGTAAGGGTTAGGGTTAGGATAAGGTTAGGGTTATGTAAGGGTTAGGGTTAAGTTTAGGTTTAGGGTTTGGTTTAGGGTAAGGGTAAGGGTTAGGATTACGGTTAGGGTTAGGGTTAGGGTTGGGGTTAAGGTTAGGGTTAGGGTTAGGGTAAGGGTAAGGGTAAGGGTAAGGGTTAGGGTTAGGGTTAAGGTAAGGGTAAGGGATAGGGTTAGGGTTAGGTTTAGGGTAAGGGTTAGGGTTAGGTTTAGGGTAAGGGTAAGGTTCAGGGTTAGGTTTAGGGTTAGGTTTAGGATAAGGGTAAGGGTTAGGTTTAGGGTTAGGGTTAAGGTTAGATTTAGTGTTAGGGTAAGGGTTAGGTTTAGGGTAAGGGTAAGGGTTAGCGTTAGGGTTAGGTCAGGGTTTAAGGTAAGGGTAAGTGTAGGGTTAGGGTTAGGGTTAGGATAAGGGAAAGGGTTAGTTTTAGGGTTAGGGTTAGGCTGAGGGGTTAGGGTTAGGGTTAGGGTTAGTTTTAGGGTTAGGGGTTAGGGTTAGGGTTAGGGTTAGGTTTAGGGTTAGGGTTAGGGTAAGGGTAAGGGTTAGGGTTAGGGTTAGGGTTAGGGTAAGGGTAAGGATTAGTTTTAGGGTTAGGGTTAAGGTTAAGGTTGAGTTTAGGGTTAGGGTTAGGGTTAGGGTAAGTGTTAGGGTTAGGGTAAGGGTTAGGGTGAGGGTTAGGGTTAGGGTTAGGTTTACGGTAAAGATAAGGTTTAGGGTTAGAGTTAGGGTTAAGGTTGTGGTTAGGGTTAGCGTAAGGGTTAGGATTAGGGTTAGGGTAAGTGTTAGGGTTAGGGTTATGGTTAGGTTAAGTGTTAGGATTAGAGTTAGGGGTAGGATAAGGGTTAGGGTTAGGGTTAGGATTAGGTTTAGGGTTACGATAGGGGTAAGGGTAAGGGTTAGGGTTAGGGTTATGGTAAGGGTAAGTGTTAGGTCAGAGTTACCGTTAAGGTAAGTGTAAGGGTTGGGGTTAGGGTTAGGGTTAGGTTTAGGGTAAGGGTAGGGTTAGGGTTAGGATAAGTGTAATGTTTAGGGTTAGGGTTAGGGCTAGGCTTAGGGTTAGGGTTAGGGTAAGAGTAAGGGTTAGGGTTAAGGTTAGGGTTAAGTTTAGGTTTAGGGTTAGGGTAAGAGTAATGTTAGGTTTAGGGTTAGGGTTAGGGTTAGGATAAGGGTAAGGGTTAGCGTTATGGTTAGGGTTAGGTTTAGGGGTTACGATTAGTGTTAGGGTTAGGGTTAGGTTAAGGGTAAGGGTTAGGCTTAGGGTTAGGGTTACCTTTAGGGTTAGGGTTAGTGTTAGGGTTAGGGTAAGGATCAGGTTTAGGGTTAAGTTTAGGGTTAGGTTTAGGGTTAGGGTTAGGGTTAAGGTTAGGGTTAGGGTGAGGGTAATGTAAGCGTTAGTGTTAGATTTAGGGTTAGGGTTAGGATTATGGTTAGGGTTAGGGTAAGGATAAGGGTTAGGGTTTGGGTTAGGTTTAGGGTTAGGGTTAGGGTAAGGGTAAGGGTTAGGGTTACGGTTAGGGTTAGGTTTAGGGCTGGGGTTAAGAATAGGGTTAGGGTTAGGGTAAGGGTTAGGGTTAGGGTTAGGGTTCCGGTTAAGGTAAGGGTAAGGCTTAGGGATAGGGTTAGGTTTAGGGTAAGGGTTAGGGTTAGGTTTAGGGTAAGGGCAAGGTTTAGGGTTAGGGTTAGGTTTAGAATAAGGGTAAGGGTTAGGGTTAGGGTTAGGGTTAGGTTTAGGTTAAAGGTTAGGTTTAGGGTTAGGGTTAGGGTTAGCGTTAGGGTAAGGGTAAGTGTTAGGGTTAGGGTTAGGGTTAAGGTATGGGTAAGGGTTATGGTTAGGGTTAGGTTTAGGTTTAGGGTAAGGGTTAGGGTGAGGGTTAGGGTAGGGAAAGGGTAAGATTTAGGGTTAGGGTTAGTGTTAGGGTAAGGGTAAGGGTTAGGGTTAGGGTTAGGTTTAAGGTTAAGTTTAGGGTTAGGGTTAGGCTAAGGTAAAGGTTTAGGGTTAGGGTAAGGGTTAGAGTTAGGCTTAGGGTTAGGGTAAGGTTAAGGGTAAGGTTAGGGTTAGGGTTAGGTTTAGGGTTAGGGATAGGGTAAGGTAAGGGTTAGAGTTAGGATTAGGGTTAGGGTTAGGGTAAAGGTTAGGTATAGGGTTAGGGTTAGGTTTAGGGTTAGGGTTAGTGTAAGGGTTAGGGTTACCGTTAGGGTTAGGTTTAGGGTTGGGGTTAAGGTTAGGGTAAGGGTAAGGGTTAGGGTGAGGTTTAGGATTAGTTTTAGCGTTAGGGTAAGGGTAAGCTTAGGGTTAGGGTTAGGGTTAAGGTAAGGGTAAGGGTTAGGGTTAGCGTTAGGGTTAGGGTAAGAGTTAAGATTAGGTTTAGGTTAAGTGTAATATTTAGGGTTAGGGTTAGGGTTAGGGTTAGGGTTAGGTAGGGTAAGGGTTAGGGTTAGGGTTAGGGTTAAGGTTAGGTTTAGTGTTAGGGTAAGGGTAAGGGTAAGGTTTAGGGTGAGGGTTAGGGTAAGGGTGAGGGTTAGTGTTAGGGTTAGGGCAGGGTTTAGGGTAAGGGTAAGTGATAGGGTTAGGGTTAGTGTTGGGTTAGGATAAAGGTAAGGGTTACTGTTAGGGTTAGGTTTAGGCTTAGGGGTTAGGGTTAGGGTTAGGTTTATGGTAGCGTAAGGGTTAGTGTTAGGGTTACAGTTAGGGTTAGTGTTAGTTTTAGGGTTAGGATTAGGGTAAGGGTAAGGGTTAGGGTTAGGGTGAGAGTAAGGTTTACTGTCAGGGTTAGGGTTAGGGTTAGGTTAAGGGTTAGGGTTAGGGGTTAGGGTTAGGTTTAGTGTTAGGGTAAGTTTTAGGGTTAGGGTAAGGGTTAGGGCTAGGCTTAGGGTTAGGTTTAGGGTAAGAGTAAGGGTTAGGGTTAGGGTTAGGATAAGGGTAAGGGTTAGCGTTATGGTTAGGGTAGGCTTAGGGGTTACGGTTAGTGTTAGGGTTAGGGTTAGGGTAAGGGTAAGGGTTAGGCTTAGGGTTAGGGTTACCTTTAGGATTAGGGTTAGTGTTAGGGTTAGGGTAAGGATAAGGTTTAGGGTTAAGGTTAGGGTTAGGTTTAGGGTTAGGGTTAGGGTTAAGGTTAGGGTTAGGGTGAGGGTAATGTAAGCGTTAGGGTTAGATTTTGGGTTAGGGTTAGGATTATGGTTAGGGTTAGGGTAAGGATAAGGGTTAGGGTTAGGGTTAGGTTTAGGGTTAGGGTTAGGGTAAGGGTAAGGGTTAGGGTAACGGTTAGGGTTAGGTTTAGGGTTGGGGTTAAGTCTATGGTTAGGGTTAGGGTAAGGGTTAGGGTTAGGGTTAGGGTTAGGGTTAAGGTAAGGGTAAGGTTTAGGGATAGGGTTAGGTTTAGGGTAAGTGTTAGGGTTAGGTTTAGGGTAAGGGTAAGTTTTAGGGTTAGGGTTAGTGTTAGAATAAGGGTAAGGGTTAGGGTTAGGGTTAGTTTAGGGTAAGGGTTAGGGTTAGGGTTAGGGTTAGGGTTAGCGTTAGGGTAAGGGCAAGTGTTAGGGTTAGGGTTAGGGTTAGGGTTAGGGTTAGGGTAGGGTAAGGGTTAGGGTTAGGGTTAGGGTTAAGGTTAGGTTTAGTGTTAGGGTAAGGGTAAGGGTAAGGTTTAGGGTGAGGGTTAGGGTAAGGGTGAGGGTTAGCGTTAGGGTTAGGGCATGGTTTAGGGAAAGGGTAAGTGATAGGGTTAGGGTTAGGTTTGGGTTAGGATAAGGGTAAGGGTTACTGTTAGGGTTAGGTTTAGGCTTAGGGGTTAGGGTTAGGGTTAGGTTTATGGTAGGGTAAGGGTTAGTGTTAGGGTTACAGTTAGGGTTAGTGTTAGTTTTAGGGTTAGGATTAGGGTAAGGGTAAGGGTTAGGGTTAGGGTAAGATTAAGGTTTACTGTCAGGGTTAGGGTTAGGGTTAGGTTAAGGGTTAGGGTTAGGGGTTAGGTTTAGGTTTAGTGTTAGGGTAAGTTTTAGGGTTAGGGTAAGGGTTAGGGTTAGGGTTTGGGTAAGGGTTAGGGTTAGGGTTAGGGTAAGGGTAAATGTTAAGGTTAGGGTTAGGGTTAGGGTTAGGTTTACGGTAAGGATAAGGGTTAGGTTAGGGTTAGGGTTTAGGTTGAGGTTAGGGTTAGATTAAGGTTTAGGATTAGGGTTAGGGTAAGTATTAGGGTTAGGGTTATGGTTAGGTTAAGTGTTAGGATTAGAGTTAGGTGTAGGATAATTGTTAGGATTAGGTTTAGGGTGAGGGTAATGGTAACGGTAAGGGTTAGGGTTAGGGTTAGGGTTACAGTTAGGGTTAGGGTTACTGTTAGGGTTAGGGTTAGGGTAAGGATATGTGTTAAGGTTAGGGTTAGGGTTACAGATACGGTTAGCATTAGGGTAAGTGTAAGTGTTAGGGTTAGAGTTAGCGTTAAGATAAGAGTAAGGGTTGGGGTTAGGGTTAGGGTTAGGGTTAGGTTTAGGGTAAGGTTAGGGTGAGGGTTAGGATAACTGTAAGGTTTAGGGTTACGGTTAGGGTTAGGCTTAGTGTTAGGGTTAGGGTAAGAGTAAGGGTTAGGGTTAAGTTTAGGGTTAAGGTTAGGTTTAGGGTTAGGGTAAGGGTAAGTGTTAGGTTTAGGGTTAGGGTTAGGGTTAGGATAAGGATGAGGGTTAGGGTTAGGGTTAGGGTTAGGGTAAGTGTTAGGTTTAGGGTTAGGGTTAGGGTTAGGCTTAGGGGTTACGGTTAGTATTAGGGTTAGGGTTAGGGTAAGGGTAAGGGTTAGGATTAGGGTTAGGGTGACCTTTAGGGTTAGTGTTAGTGTTAGGGTTAGGGTAAGGATAAGGGTTAGGGTTAAGGTTAGGGTTAGGTTTAGGTTTAGGGTTAGGGTTAAGGTTAGTGTTACGGTGAGGGTAAAGGTAAGGGTTAGGATTAGATTTAGGGTTAGGATTAGGATTAGGGTTAGGGTTAGGGTAAGGATAAGGGTTAGGTTTAGGGTTAGGGTTAGGTTTAGGGTTAGGGTTAGGGTAAGGGTAAGGGTTAGGGTTACGGTTAAGTTTAGGTTTAGGGTTGGGGTTAAGTTTAGGGTTAGGGTAAGGGTAAGGGTTAGGGTTTGGGTTAGGGTTAGGGTAGGGGTAAGGGTAAGGGTTAGGGATAGGGTTAGGTTTAGGGTAAGGGTTCAGGTTAGGTTTAGGGTAAGGGTAAGGTTTAGGGTTAGGGTTAGGGTTAGGGTTAGGATAAGGGTAAGGGTTAGGGTTAGGGTTAGGGTTAGGTTTAGGGTAAGGGTTAGGGTTAGGGTTAGGGTTGGGGTTAGCGTTAGGGTAAGGGTAAGTGTTAGGGTTAGGGTTAAGTTAGGGGTAAGGGTTAGGGTTAGGGTTAGGGTTAGGTTTAGGGTAAGGGTTAGGGTTAGGTTTAGGGTTAGGGTAAAGGTAAGTTTTAGGGTTAGGGTTAGGGTTAGGGTAAGGGTAAGGGTTAGGGTTAGGGTTAGGGTTAAGGTTAAGTTTAGGGTTAGGGTTAGGTTAAGGTTAAGGTTTAGGGTTAGGGTTAGGGTTAGGCTTAGGGTTAGGGTAAGGTTAAGGGTAAGGTTAGGGTTAGGGTTAGGTTTAGGGTTAGGGTTAGGTTAAGGTAAGGGTTAGAGTTAGGATTAGGGTTAGGGTTAGGGTAAAGGTTAGGTTTAGGGTTAGGGTTAGGTTTAGGGTTAGGGTTAGTGTAAGGGTTAGGGTCACGGTTAGGGTTAGGTTATGGTTGGGGTTAAGGTTAGGGTAAGGGTAAGGGTTAGGGTGAGGGTTAGGATTAGATTTAGCGTTAGGGTAAGGGTTATGGTTAAGGTAAGGGTAAGGGTTAGGGTTAGCGTTAGGGTTAGGGTACTGGTTAAGATTAGGTTTAGGTTAAGTGTAATATTTAGGGTTAGGGTTAGGGTTAGGTTTAGGGTAGGGTAAGGGTTAGGGTTAGGGTTAGGGTTAAGGTTAGGTTTAGTGTTAGGGTAAGGGTAAGGGTAAGGTTTAGGGTGAGGGTTAGGGTAAGGGTGAGGGTTAGCGTTAGGGTTAGGGCAGGGTTTAGGGTAGGGTAAGTGATAGGGTTACGGTTAGGGTTGGGTTAGGATAAGGGTAAGGGTTTCTGTTAGGGTTAAGTTTAGGCTTAGAGGTTAGGGTTAGGGTTAGGGTAAGGGTTGGTGTTAGGGTTACAGTTAGGGTTAGTGTTAGTTTTAGGGTTAGGATTAGGGTAAGGGTAAGGGTAAGGGTTAGGGTAAGAGTAAGGTTTACTGTCAGGGTTAGGGTTAGGGTTAGATTAAGGGTTAGGGTTAGGGGTTAGGGTTAGGTTTAGTGTTAGGGTAAGTTTTAGGTTAGGGTAAGGGTTAGGGTTAGTGTTAGGGTTAGGGTAAGGGTAAGGGTTAGGGTTAGGGTAAGGGTTAGGGTTAGTGTTAGGGTTAGGGTAAGGGTAAGGGTTAAGTTTAGGGTTAGGGTTAGGGTTAGGTTTACGGTAAGGATAAGGGTTAGGTTAGGGTTAGGGTTTAGGTTGAGGTTAGGGTTAGATTAAGGGTTAGTATTAGGGTTAGGGTAAGTGTTAGGTTTGGGTTATGGTTAGGTTAAGTGTTAGGATTTGAGTTAGGGTTAGGATAAGGGTTAGAATTAGGTTTAGGGTTAGGGTAAGTGTAAGGGTAAGGGTTAGGGTTAGGGTTAGGGTTACAGTTAGGGTTAGGGTTACTGTTAGGGTTAGGGTTAGGGTAAGGATATGTGTTAAGGTTAGGGTTAGGGTTACAGATACGGTTAGTATTAGGGTAAGTGTAAGTGTTAGGGTTAGAGTTAGCGTTAAGGTAAGAGTAAGTGTTGGGGTTAGGGTTAGGGTTAGGGTTAGGTTTAGGGTAAGAGTAGGGTGAGGGTTAGGATAACTGTAAGGTTTAGGGTTACGCTTACGGTAAGGCTTAGTGTTAGGGTTAGGGTAAGAGTAAGGGTTAGGGTTAAGGTTAGGGTTAAGGTTAGGTTTAGGGTTAGGGTAAGGGTAAGTGTTAGGTTTAGGGTTAGGGTTAGGGTTAGGATAAGGGTAAGGTTTAGGGTTAGGGTTAGGGTTAGGGTAAGTGTTAGGTTTAGGGTTAGGGTTAGGGTTAGGCTTAGGGGTTACGGTTAGTGTTAGGGTTAGGGTTAGGGTAAGGGCAAGGGTTAGGTTTAGGGTTAGGGTTACCTTTAGGGTTAGTGTTAGTGTTAGGGTTAGGGTAAGGATAAGGGTTAGGGTTAAGGTTAGGGGTAGGTTTAGGGTTAGGGTTAGGGTTAAGGTTAGGGTTACGGTGAGGGTAAAGGTAAGTGTTAGGGTTAGATTTAGGGTTAGGGTTAGGATTAGGGTTAGGGTTAGGGTAAGGATAAGGGTTAGGTTTAGGGTTATCGTTAGGTTGAGGGTTAGGGTTAGGGTAAGGGTAAGGTTTAGGGTTATGGTTAAGTTTAGGTTTAGGTTTGGGGTTAAGTTTAGGGTTAGGGTAAGGGTAAGGGTTAGGGTTAGGGTTAGGGTTAGTGTTTGCGTTAGGGTAAGCGTAAGGGTTAGGGTTAGGGTTAGGGTTAAGATAAGGGTAAGGGTTAGGGATAGGGTTAGGTTTAGGGTAAGGGTTCAGGTTAGGTTTAGGGTAAGGGTAAGCTTTAGGGTTAGGGTTAGGGTTAGGATAAGGGTAAGGGTTAGGGTTAGGGTTAGGGTTAGGTTTAGGGTAAGGGTTAGGGTTAGGGTTAGGGTTAGGGTTGGGGTTAGCGTTAGGGTAAGGGTAAGTGTTAGGGTTAGGGTTAGGGTTAAGGTAGGGGTAAGGGTTAGGGTTAGGGTTAGGGTTAGGTTTAGGGTAAGGGTTAGGGTTAGGTTTAGGGTTAGGGTAAAGGTAAGTTTTAGGGTTAGGTTTAGGGTTAGGGTAAGGTGAGGGTTAGGGTTAGGGTTAGGGTTAAGGTTAGGGTTACGGTGAGGGTAAAGGTAAGGGTTAGAGTTAGATTTAGGGTTAGGGTTAGGATTAGGGTTAGGGTTAGGGTAAGGATAAGGGTTAGGTTTAGGGTTACGGCTAGGTTTAGGGTTAGGGTTAGGGTAATGGTAAGGGTTAGGGTTACGGTTAAGTTTAGGTTTAGGGTTGGGGTTAAGTTTAGGGTTAGGGTAAGGGTAAGGGTTAGGGTTAGGGTTAGGGTTAGGGTTAGTGTTAGCGTTAGGGTAAGCGTAAGGGTTAGGGTTAGGGTTAGGGTTAAGATAAGGGTAAGGGTTAGGGATAGGGTTAGGTTTAGGGTAAGGTTTCAGGTTAGGTTTAGGGTAAGGGTAAGGTTTAGGGTTAGGGTTAGGGTTAGGATAAGGGTAAGGGTTAGGGTTAGGGTTAGGGTTAGGGTTAGGTTTAGGGTAAGGGTTAGGGTTAGGGTTAGGGTTGGGGTTAGGGTTAGGGTAAGGTAAGGGTTAGAGTTAGGATTAGGGTTAGGGTTAGGGTAAAGATTAGGTTTAGGGTTAGGGTTAGGTTCAGGGTTAGGGTTAGTGTAAGGGTTAGGGTTACGGTTAGGGTTAGGTTTAGGGTTGGGGTTTAGGTTAGGGTAAGGGTAAGTGTTAGGGTTAGGGTTAGGGTTAAGTTAGGGGTAAGGGTTAGGGTTAGGGTTAGGGTTAGGTTTAGGGTAAGGGTTAGGGTTAGGTTTAGGATTAGGGTAAAGGTAAGTTTTAGGGTTAGGGTAAGGTAAGGGTTAGAGTTAGGATTAGGGTTAGGGTTAGGGTAAAGGTTAGGTTTAGGGTTAGGGTTAGGTTCAGGGTTAGGGTTAGTGTAAGGGTTAGGGTTACGGTTAGGGTTAGGTTTAGGCTTGGGGTTAAGGTTAGGGTAAGGGGAAGGTTTAGGGTGAGGGTTAGGATTAGTTTTAGCAATAGGGTAAGGGTAAGGGTTAGGGTTAGTGTTAGGGTTAAGGTAAGGGTAAGGGTTAGGGTTAGCGTTAGGGTTAGGGTACTGGTTAGGATTAGGTTTAGGTTAAGTGCAATATTTAGGGTTAGGGTTAGGGTTAGGGTTAGGGTAGGGTAAGGGTTAGGGTTAGGGTTAGGGTTAAGGTTAGGTTTAGTGTTAGGGTAAGGGTAAGGGTAAGGTTTAGGGTGAGGGTTAGGGTAAGGGTGAGGGTTAGCGTTAGGGTTAGGGCAGGGTTTAGGGTAAGGGTAAGTGATAGGGTTAGGGTTAGGGTTGGGTTAGGATAAGGGTAAGGGTTACTGTTAGGGTTTGGTTTAGGCTTAGGGGTTAGGGTTAGGGTTAGGTTTATTGTAGGGTAAGGGTTGGTGTTAGGGTTACAGTTAGGGTTAGTGTTAGTTTTAGGGTTAGGATTAGGGTAAGGGTAAGGGTTAGGGTTAGGCTAAGAGTAAGGTTTACTGTCAGGGTTAGGGTTAGGGTTAGGTTAAGGGTTAGGGTTAGGGGTTAGGGTTAGGTTTAGTGTTAGGGTAAGTTTTAGGGTTAGGGTAAGGGTTAGGGTTAGTGTTAGGGTTAGGGTAAGGGTAAGTGTTAGGGTTAGGGTTAGGGTAAGGGTTAGGGTTAGTGTTAGGGTTAGGGTAAGGGTAAGGGTTAAGGTTAGGGTTAGGCTTAGGGTTAGGTTTACGGTAAGGATAAGGGTTAGGTTAGGGTTAGGGTTTAGGCTGAGGTTAGGGTTAGTTTAAGGGTTAGGATTAGGGTTAGGGTAAGTGTTAGGGTTAGGGTTATGGTTAGGTTAAGTGTTAGGATTAGAGTTAGGGGTAGGATAAGGGTTAGAATTAGGTTTAGGGTTAGGGTAAGGGTAAGGGTTAGGGTTAGGGTTACAGTTAGGGTTAGGGTTACTGTTAGGGTTAGTGTTAGGGTAAGGATATGTGTTAAGGTTAGGGTTAGGGTTACAGATATGGTTAGCATTAGGGTAAGTGTAAGTGTTAGGGTTAGAGTTAGCGTTAAGGTAAGAGTAAGTGTTGGGGTTAGGGTTAGGGTTAGGGTTAGGTTTAGGGTAAGGGTAGGGTGATGGTTAGGATAACTGTAAGGTTTAGGGTTACGGTTAGGGTTAGGCTTAGTGTTAGTGTTAGGGTAAGAGTAAGGGTTAGGGTTAAGGTTAGGGTTAAGGTTAGGTTTAGGGTTAGGGTAAGGGTAAGTGTTAGGTTTAGGGTTAGGGTTAGGGTTAGGATAAGGGTAAGGGTTAGGGTTAGGGTTAGGGTAACTGTTAGGTTTAGGGTTAGGGTTAGGGTTAGGCTTAGGGGTTACGGTTAGCGTTAGAGTTAGGGTTAGGGTAAGGGTAAGGGTTAGGTTTAGGGTTAGGGTTACCTTTAGGGTTAGTGTTAGTGTTAGGGTTAGGGTAAGGATAAGGGTTAAGGTTAAGGTTAGGGTTAGGTTTAGGGTTAGGGTTAGGGTTAAGGTTAGTGTTACGGTGAGGGTAAAGTTAAGGGTTAGGGTTAGATTTAGGGTTAGGGTTAGGATTAGGGTTAGGTTTAGGGTAAGGATAAGGGTTAGGTTTAGGGTTACGGTTAGGTTTAGGGTTAGGGTTAGGGTAAGGGTAAGGGTTAGGGTTACGGTTAAGTTTAGGTTTAGGTTTGGGGTTACGTTTAGGGTTAGGGTAATGGTAAGGGTTAGGGTTAGGGTTAGGGTTAGTGTTAGCGTTAGGGTAAGCGTAAGGGTTAGGGTTAGGGTTAAGATAAGGGTAAGGGTTAGGGATAGGGTTAGGTTTAGGGTAAGGGTTCAGGTTAGGTTTAGGGTAAAGTTAAGGTTTAGGGTTAGGGTTAGGGTTAGGGTTAGGATAAGGGTAAGGGTTAGGGTTAGGGTTAAGGTTAGGTTTAGGGTAAGGGTTAGGGTTAGGGTTAGGGTTGGGGTTAGCGTTAGGGTAAGGGTAAGTGTTAGGGTTAGGGTTAGGGTTAAGGTAGGGGTAAGGGTTAGGGTTAGGGTTAGGGTTAGGTTTAGGGTAAGGGTTAGGGTTAGGTTTAGGGTTAGGATAAGGTAAGTTTTAGGGTTAGGGTTAGGGTTAGGGTAAGGGTAAAGGTAAGGTTTAGGGTTAGGGTTAAGGTTAAGTTTAGGGTTAGGGTTAGGCTAAGGTTAAGGTTTAGGCTTAGGGTTAGGGTTAGGGTTAGGGTAAGGGTAAAGGTAAGGGTTAGGGTTAGGGTTAAGGTTAAGTTTAGGGTTAGGGTTAGGCTAAGGTTAAGGTTTAGGCTTAGGGTTAGGGTTAGGGTTAGGCTTAGGGTTAGGGTTAGGTTAAGGGTAAGGGTAAGTTTAGGGTTAGGGTTAGGTTTAGGTTTAGGTTTAGGGTTAGGGTAAGGTAAGGGTTAGAGTTAGGTTTAGGGTTAAGGTTAGGTTTAGGGTTAGGTTTAGGATAAGGGTAAGGGTTTGGGTCACGGTTAGAGTTAGGTTTAGGGTTGGGATTAAGGTTAGGGTAAGGGTAAGGGTTAGGGTGAGGGTTAGGGTTAGTTTTAGCGTTAGGGAAAGGGTAAGGGTAAGGGTTAGGTTTAGAGTTAGGTTTAAGGTTAGGGTAAGGGTTAGGTTTAGGGTTAGGTTTAGGGTAAGGGTTAGGGTTAGGTTTAGGGTAAGGGTAATGTTTAGGGTTAGGGTTAGGGTTAGGGTAGGGTAAGCGTTATGGTTATGGTTAGGGTTAAGGTTAGGTTTAGTGTTAGGGTAAGGGTAAGGGTAAGGTTTAGGGTGAGGGTTAGGTTAAGGGTTAGGGTTAGCGTTAGGATTAGGGCAGGGTTTAGGGTAAGGTTAAGCGATAGGGTTAGGGTTAGGGTTAGGATAAGAGTAAGGGTTAGGGTTAGGGTTAGGCTTAGGGGTTAGGGTTAGGGTTAGGTGTAGGGTAGGGTAAGGTTTAGGGTTTGGGTTAGAGTTAGGGTTAGTGTTATGGTTAGTGTTAGGTTTAGGGTTAGGGTTAGTGTTACGGTAAGAGTAAGGTTTTGGGTCAGGGTTAGGGTTAGTGTTAGGTTAAGGGTTAGGGGTAGGGGTTAGGGTTAGGTTTAGTGTTAGGGTAAGGGTTAGGGTTACGGTTAGGGTAAGGTTTAGGGTGAGGGTTAGGTTAAGGGTTAGGGTTAGCGTTAGGATTAGGGCAGGGTTTAGGGTAAGGTTAAGCGATAGGGTTAGGGTTAGGGTTAGGATAAGAGTAAGGGTTAGGGTTAGGGTTAGGCTTAGGGGTTAGGGTTAGGGTTAGGTGTAGGGTAGGGTAAGGTATAGGGTTTGGGTTAGAGTTAGGGTTAGTGTTATGGTTAGTGTTAGGTTTAGGGTTAGGGTTAGTGTTACGGTAAGAGTAAGGTTTTGGGTCAGGGTTAGGGTTAGTGTTAGGTTAAGGGTTAGGGGTAGGGGTTAGGGTTAGGTTTAGTGTTAGGGTAAGGGTTAGGGTTACGGTTAGGGTAAGGGTTAGGGTAAGGGTAAGAATTAGGGTTAGGGTAAGGGTTAGGGTTAGTGTTAGGGATAGGGTAAGGGTAAGGGTGAGGGTTAGGGTTAGGGTTAGGTTTAGGTTTACGTTAAGGATAAGGGTTAGGGTTAGGGTTAGGGTTAGGATAAGGGTTTGTGTTAGGGTTAGGGTTAGGGTTAGGTTAAGGGTAAGGGTTAGGGTTAGGGTGAGGATTAGAGTTAGGGTTAGGGTTACTGTTAGGGTTAGGGTTAGGGTTAGGGTAAGGATATATGTTAGGGTTAGGGTTAAGGTTAGGGTAAGGGTTAGTTTTACGGTAAGGATAAGGGTTAGGGTTAGGGTTAGGGTTAAGTTTGAGTTTAGGGTTAGAGTAAGGGTTAGGATTAGGGTTAGGGAGAGTGTTAGGGTTAGGGTTATGGTTAGGTTAAGTGTTAGGATTAGAGTTAGGGGTAGGATAAGGGTTAGGGTTAGGGTTAGGATTAGGTTTAGGGTTAGGGTAGGGGTAAGGGTAAGGGTTAGGTTTAGGATTAGGGTTACAGTTAGGGTTAGGGTTACTGTTAGGGTTAGGGTTAGGGTAAGGATATGTGTTAGGGTTAGGGTTAGGGTTAGGGTTACGGTTAGCGTTAGGGTAAGTGTAAGTGTTAGGGTTAGAGTTAGCGTTAAGGTAAGGGTAAGGGTTGGGGTTAGGGTTAGGGTTAGGGTTAGATTTAGGGTAAGGGTAGGGTGAGGGTTAGGATAAGTGTAATTTTTAGGGTTAGGGTTAGGGTTAGGCTTAGGGTTAGGGTTAGGGTAAGAGTAAGAGTTAGGGTTAAGGTTAGGGTTAAGGTTAGGTTTAGGGTTAGGGTAAGGGTAAGTGTTAGGTTTAGGGTTAGGGTTAGGGTTACGGTTAGGATAAGGGTAAGGGATAGCGTTATGGTTAGGGTTAGGCTTAGGGGTTACGGTTAGTGTTAGGGTTAGGGTTAGGGTAAGGGTAAGGTTTAGGTTTAGGGTTAGGGTTACCTTTATCGTTAGTGTTAGTGTTAGGGTTAGAGTAAGGATAAGGGTTAGGGTTAAGGTTAGGGTTAGGTTTAGGTTTAGGGTTAGGGTTAAGGTTAGGGTTACAGTGAGGGTAAAGGTAAGGGATAGGGCTAGATTTAGGGTTAGGGTTAGGATTAGGGTTAGGGTTAGGGTAAGGATAAGGGTTAGGGTTAGGGTTACGGTTATGTTTAGGGTTAGGGTTAGGGTAAGGGTAAGGGTTATGGTTACGGTTAAGTTTAGGTTTAGGGTTGGGGTTAAGGTTAGGGTTAGGGTTAGGGTTAGGGTTAGTGTTAGCATTAGGGTAAGCATAAGGGTTTGGGTTAGGGTTAGGGTTAAGGTAAGGGTAAGGGTTAGGGATAGGGTTAGGTTTAGGGTAAGGGTTAGGTTTAGGTTTAGGGTAAGGGTAAGGTTTAGGGTTAGGGTTAGGGTTAGGATAAGTGTAAGGGTTAGGGTTAGGGTTAGGGTTAGGTTTAGGGTAAGGGTTAGGGTTAGGGTTAGGGTTAGCATTAGGGTAAGGGTAAGTGTTAGGGTTAGGGTTAGGGTTAAGGTAAGGCTAAGGGTTAGGGTTAGGGATAGGTTTAGGGTAAGGGTTAATGTTAGAGTTATGGTTAGGGTAAGGGTAAGGATTAGGGTTAGGGTTAGGGTTAGGGTTAGGGTAAGGGAAGGGTTAGAGTTAGGGTTATGGTTAAGGTTAAGTTTAGGGTTAGGGTTAGGCTAAGGGTAAGGTTTAGGTTTAGGGTTAGGGTTAGGGTTAGGCTTAGGGTTAGGGTAAGGGTAAGGTTTAGGGTTACGGTTAGGGATAGCATTCGGGTAAGGGTAAGTGTTAGGGTTAGGGTTAGGGTTAAGGTAAGGGTAAGGGTTAGGGTTAGGGTTAAGTTTAGGGTAAGGGTTAGAGTTAGGGTTAGGGTTAGGGTAAGGGTGAGGTTTAGGGTTAGGGTTAGGGTAAGGGTAAGTGTTAGGGTTAGGGTTAAGGTAAGGGTAAGGGTTAGGGTTAGGGTTAGATTTAGGGTAAGGGTTAGAGTTAGGTTTAGGGTTAGGGTAAGGGTAAGGTTTAGGGTTCGGGTTAGGGTTAGGGTAAGGGTAAGGGTTAGGGTAAGGGTTAGGGTTAAGGTTAAGTTTAGGGTTAGGCTAAGTGTAAGGTTTAGGTTTAGGGTTAGGGTTAGGGTTAGGGTTAGGCTTAGGGTTAAGGTAAGGGTAAGGGTAAGGATTAGGGGTAAGGTTAGGTTTAGGGTTAGGTTTAGGGTTAGGGTTAGAGTTAGGGTAAGGTAAGGGTTAGAGTTAGGATTAGGGTAAGGGTTAGGGTAAAATTTAGGTTTAGAGTTAGGGTTAGGTTTAGCATAAGGTTAGATTTAGTGTTAGCGCACAGGTAAGGGTAAGGTTTAGGGTTAGGGTTAGGGTAAGGGTTAGGGTTAGCGTTAGGGTTAGGGCAGGGTTTAGGGTAACGGTAAGTTTTAGGTTTAGGGTTAGGGTTAGGGTTAGGATAAGGGTAACGGTTAGGGTTAGGGTTAGGCTTAGGAGTTAGGGTTAGGGTTAGGGTTAGGTTTAGGGTAGGGTAAGGGTTAGGGTTAGGGTTAGAGTTAGGGTTAGTGTTAGGTTTAGGGTTAGGATTAGGGTAAGTGTAGGGGTTAGGGTTAGGGTAAGGGTAAGGTTTAGGGTCAGGGTTAGGGTTAGTGTTAGCTTAAGGATTAGGATTAGCGGTTAGGGTTAGGTTTAGTTTTAGTTAAGGGTTAGGGTTAGGGTTAGGGTAAGGGTTAGAGTTAGTGTTAGGGTTAGGGTAATGGCAAGTGTTAGGGTTAGGGTGAGGGTAAGGTTATTGTCAGAGTTAGGGTTAGGGTTAGGGTAAGTGTTAGGGTTAGGGTTAGGGTTAGGGTTAGAATAAGTGTTAGGGTTAGGGTTAGGGTTAGGGTTAGGTTTAGGGTTGGGGTAAAAGTTAGGTTTAGGGTTAGGGTAAGGGTAAGGGTTAGGGTTAGGGTTAGTTTTAGGGTTAGGTTTTAGGGTTGGGGTTAGGGTTAGCTTTGGGGTTAGAGTTAGGGTAAAGGTAAGGGTTAGGGTTAGGGTTAGGGTTAGGGTTAGGTTTAGGGTTAGGGTTTTGGTTAGGGTTAGGGTAAGGGTAAGGTTTAGGTTTAGGTTTAGGGTTATGGTTAATTTTGAGGTTAGGGTTTCGATTAGTGTTAGGGTAAGGGTTAGGGTTAGAGTAAGGGTTAGGGTGAGGGTTAGGGTTAGGTTTAGGGTAAGGGTTAGGGTTAGGTTTAGGGTTAAGGTTGAGATTAGGGTTAGGGTTAGAGTAAGGGTCAGGATTAGGGTTAGGGTTAATGTTAGGATTAGGGTTATGGTTAGGGTTAGAGTTAGGGTTAGGGTTAGGGTAAGGGTAAGGGTTAAGGTTAGGGATAGGGTTAGGGTAAGGGTTAGGGTTAGTGGTTAGGATTAGTGTTAGGGTTAGGTCAAGGATTAGGGTTAGGGTTAGGGTTAGGATAAGGGTTTGGGTTAGGGTTAGGGTTAGGGTAAGGGTAAGGGTTAGGGTTAGGGTGAGGATTAGGGTTAGGGTTAGAGTTACTCTTAGGGTTAGGGTTAGGGTTAGGATAAGGATATATGTTAGGGTTAGGGTTAGGGTTAGGGTAAGGTTTAGGTTTAGGGTTAGGGTAAGTTTTAGGGTTAAGGTTTGGGTAAGGGTAAGTTTTAGGGTTAGCGTTAGGGTTAATGTTAGGTTTAGGGTTAGGGTAAGGTTAAGGGTTAGGGTTAGGGTTAGGCTTAGGCTTAGGGGTTACAATTAAGGTTAGGGTTAGGGTTAGGGTTAGAGTAAGGTTAAGGGTTAGGTTTAGGGTTAGGTTTAGTTTTAGGGTTAGGGTTAGAGTTCGTGTTAGGGTTAGGGTTAGGGTTAGCGGTTAGGGTTAGGTTTAGTGTTAGGGTAAGGGTTAGGGTTAGGGTTAGGGTAAGGGTTAGAGTTAGTGTTAGGATAAGGGTAATGGCAAGTGTTAGGGTTAGGGTTAGGGTAAGGGTTATTGTTAGATTTAGGATTAGGGTTAGGGTAAGTGTTAGGGTTAGGGTTAGGATAAGTGTTAGGGTAATGGTTAGGGTTAGGGTTAGGTTTAGGGTTGGGGTAAAGGTTAGGGTTAGTGTTCGGGTAAGGGTAAGGGTTAGGGTTAGAATTAGGGTTACAGTTATGGTTAGGGTTACTGTTAGGGTTAGGGTTAGGTTAAGGATATGTGTTAGGGTTAGGGTTAGGGTTACGGTTACGGTTAGCGTTAGGGTAAGTGTAAGTGTTAGGGTTAGAGTTAGCGTTAAGGTAAAGGTAAGGGTTTGGGTTAGGGTTAGGGTTAGGGTTCGGTTTAGGGTAAGGGTAGGGTGAGGGTTAGGATAAGTTTAATTTTTAGGGTTAAGGTTAGGGTTAAGGTTAGTTTTAGTGTTAGGGTAAGGGTAAGTGTTAGGTTTAGGGTTAGGTTTTCGGTTAGGAGAAGGGTAAGGGATAACGTTAGGGTTAGGTTTAGGCTTAGGGGTTACGGTTAGTAGTAGGGTTAGGGTTAGGGTAAGGGTAAGGGTTAGGTTTAGGGTTAGGGTTACCTTTAGGGTTAGTGTTAGTGTTAGGGTTAGGGTAAGGATAAGGGTTAGGGTTAAGTTTAGGGTTAGATTTAGGGTTAGGTTTAGGGTTAAGGTTAGGGTTACGGTGAGGGTAAAGGTAAGGGATAGGGTTAGATTTAGGGTTAGGGTTAGGATTAGGGTTAGGGTTAGGGTAAGGATAAGGGTTAGGGTTAGGGTTACTGTTAGATTTAGGGTTAGGGTTAGGGTTAGGGTAAGGGTTAGGGTTACGGTTAAGTTTAGGTTTAGGGTTGGGGTTAAGGTTAGGTTTAGGGTTAGTGTTAGCGTTAGGGTAAGTGTAAGGGTTAGGATTAGGGTTAAGGTAAGGGTAAGGGTTAGGGATAGCTTTAGGTTTAGGGTAAGGGTTAGGTTTAGGTTTAGGGTACGGGTAAGGTTTAGGGTTAGGGTTAGGGTTAGGATAAGTGTAAGGGTTAGGCTTAGGGTTAGGGTTAGGTTTAGGGTAAGGGTTAGGGTTAGGGTTAGGGTTAGCATTAGGGTAAGGGTAAGTGTTAGGTTAAGGTTAGGGTTAAGTTAAGGGTAAGGGTTAGGGTTACGTTTAGGGTAACGGTTAATGTTAGGGTTAGGGTTAGGGTAAGGGAAGGGTTAGGGTTAGGGTTAGGGTTAAGGTTAAGTTTAGGGTTAGGGTTAGGCTAAGGGTAAGGTTTAGGTTTAGGGTTAGGGTTAGCGTTAGGGTTAGGATTAGGGTTAGGGTAAGGGTAAGGTTTAGGGTTACGGTTAGGGTTAGGTTTAGGGTAAGGTTTAGAGTTAGAGTTAGTGTTAGGGTAAGGGTAAGGTTTAGGCTTAGGGTTAGGGTTAGGGTAAGGGTTAGGGTTAGGTAAGGGTTAGGGTTAAGGTTAAGTTTAGGGTTAGGGTTAGGCTAAGGGTAAGGTTTAGGTTTAGGGGTAGGGTTAGGGTTAGGGTTAGGCTAGGGTTAGAGTAAGGGTAAGGGTAAGGGTTAGGGGTAAGGTTAGGTTTAGGGTTAGGTTTAGGGTTAGGGTTCTGGTTAGGGTAAGGTAAGGGTCAGAGTTAGGATTAGGGTTAGGGTTAGGGTAAAGGTTAGGTTTAGGGTTAGGGTTAGGTTTAGGATAAGGTTAGGTTTAGTGTTAGCGTACGGGTAAGGGTAATGTTTAGGGTTAGGGTTAGGGTAAGGGTTAGGGTTAGCGTTAGGGTTAGGGCAGGGTTTAGGGTAAGGGTCAGTTTTAGGGTTAGAGTTAGAGTTAGGGTTAGGATAAGGGTAAGGGTTAGGGTTAGGGTTAGGGTTAGGCTTAGGAGTTAGGGTTAGGGTTAGGGTTAGGTTTAGGTTAGGGTAAAGGTTAGGGTTAGGGTTAGAGTTAGGGTTAGTGTTAGGTTTAGGGTTAGGTTTAGGGTAAGTGTAAGGGTTAGGGTTAGGGTAAGGGTAAGGTTTAGGGTCAGGGTTTGGGTTAGTGTTAGTTTAAGGGTTAGGGTTAGCGGTTAGGGTTAGGTTTAGTTTTAGTTAAGGGTTAGGGTTAGGGTTAGGGTAAGGGTTAGAGTTAGTGTTACGGTTAGGGTAATGGCAAGTGTTAGGGTTAGGGTTAGGGTAAGGGTTATTTTTAGAGTTAGGGTTAGGGTTAGGGTAAGTGTTAGGGTTAGGGTTAGGGTTAGGTTTAGGATAAGTGTTAGGGTAAGGGTTAGGGTTAGGGTTAGATTTAGGGTTGGGGTAAAAGTAAGGGTTAGGTTTAGGGTAAGGGTAAGGGTTAGAGTTAGGGTTAGTTTTAGTGTTAGGGTTTAGTTTTAGGGTTAGCTATGGGGTTAGAGTTAGGGTAAGGGTAAGTGTTAGGGTTAGGTTTTTTTGTTAGGTTTAAGGTTAGGGTCAGGGTTAGGGTTAGGGTGAGGGTAATGGTTAGGTTTAGGTTTAGGGTTATGGTTAAGTTTGAGGTTAGGGTTTCGATTAGTGATAGGGTAAGGGTTAGGGTTAGAGTAAGGGTTAGGGTGAGGGTTAGGGTTAGGGTTAGGTTTAGGGTAAGGGTAAGGGTTAGGGTTAGGTTTAGGGTTAAGGTTGAGATTAGGGTTAGGGTTAGAGTAAGGGTTAGGATTAGGGTTAGGGTAAATGTTAGGGTTAGGGTTATGGTTACGGTTAGCGTTAGGGTTAGGGTTAGGGTAAGGGTAAGGATTAAGGTTAGGGATAGGGTTGGGGTAAGGGTTAGGGTTAGTGGTTAGGATTAGTGTTAGGGTTAGGTTAAGTGTTAGAGTTAGGGTTAGGATAAGGGTTTGGGTTAGGGTTAGGGTTAGGGTAAGGGTAAGGGTTAGGGTTAGGGTGAGGATTAGGGTTAGGGTTAGGGTTACTGTTAGAGTTAGGGTTAGGGTTAGGGTAAGGATATATGTTATGGTTAGGTTTAGGGTTAGGGTAAGGGTTAGGTTTAGGGTAAGGGTAAGTTTTAGGGTTAGGGTTTAGGTAAGGGTAAGTTTTAGGGTTACCGTTAGGGTTAATGTTAGGTTTAGGGTTAGGGTAAGGTTAAGGGTTAGGGTTAGCCTTAGGCTTAGGCTTAGGTGTTACGATTAGGGTTAGGGTTAGGGTTAGGGTTAGAGTAAGGGTAAGGGTTAGGTTAGGGTTAGGGTTAGTGTTAGGGTTAGGGTTAGCGGTTAGGGTTAGGTTTAGTGTTAGGGTAAGGGTTAGGGTTTGGGTTAGGGTAAGGGTTAGAGTTAGTGTTAGGGTTAGGGTAATGGCAAGTGTTAGGGTTAGGGTTTGGGTGAGGGTTATTGTTAGAGTTAGGGTTAGGGTTAGGCTAAGTGTTAGGGTTAGGGTTAGGGTTAGGGTTAGGATAAGTGTTAGGGTAAGGGTTAGGGTTAGGGTTAGGGTTAGGGTTGGGGTAAAGGTTAGGGTTAGGGTTAGGGTAAGGGTAAGGGTTAGGGTTAGGGTTAGGGTTAGTTTTAGGGTTAGGTTTTAGGGTTAGGGTTAGGGTTATGGTTAGGTTTAGGGTTAGGTTTAGGTTTAGGGTTAGGTTTAGGTTTAGGGTTAGGTTTAGGGTTAGGGTTAGGTTTAGGGTTAGGGTTAGGTTTAGGGTTAGGGTAAGGGTAACATTTAGGTTTAGGTTTAGGGTTATTATTAAGTTTGAGGTTAGGGTTTCGATTAGTGTTAGGGTAAGGGTTAGGCTTAGAGTAAGGGTTAGGGTGAGGGTTAGGGTTAGGGTTAGGGTTAGGTTTAGGGTAAGGGTAAGGGTTAGGGTTAGGGTTAGGGTTAGGTTCAGGGTTAAGGTTGAGATTAGGGTTAGGGTTAGAGTAAGGGTTAGGATTAGGGTTAGGGTAAATGTTAGGGTTAGGGTTATGGTTAGGGTTAGAGTTAGGTTTAGGGTTAGGGTAAGGGTAAGGGTTAAGGTTAGGGATAGGGTTATTGTAAAGGATAGGGTTAGTGGTTAGGATTAGTTTAAGGTTAGGTTAAGGGTTAGGGTTAGGGTTAGGGTTAGGATAAGTGTTTGGGTTAGGGTTAGGGTTAGGGTTAGGGTGAGGATTAGGGTTAGGGTTAGGGTTACTGTTAGGGTTAGGGTTAGGGTTAGGGTAAGGATATATGTTAGGGTTAGGGTTAGGGTTAGGGTAAGGGTTAGGTTTAGGGTAAGGGTAAGGTTTAGGGTTAGGTTTTGTGTAAGGGTAAGGTTTAGGGTTAGCGTTAGTGTTAATTTTAGGTTTAGGGTTAGGGTAAGGTTAAGGGTTAGGGTTAGGTTTAGGCTTAGGCTTAGGTGTTACGATTAGGGTTAGGGTTAGGGTTAGGGTTAGAGTAAGGGTAAGGGTTAGGTTTAGTGTTAGGTTTAGTTTTAGGGTTAGGGTTAGGGTTAGTGTTAGAGTTATGGTAAGGATAAGGGTTAGGGTTAAGGTTAGGATTAGCGTTAGGGTTAGGGTTAGGCTTAAGGCAATGGTTAGGGTGAGGGTAAGGGTAAGGGTTAGGGTTAGGTTTAGGGTTATGGTTAAGGTAAGGGTTAGGGTTAGGGTTAGGGTAGGGTTAGGGTAAGGATAATTGTTAGGGTTAGAGTTAGGGTTACGGTTAGGGTTAGGGTTAGGGTAAGGATATGTGTTAGGGTTAGGGTTAGGGTTAGGGTTAGGGTTAGCGTTAGGGTAAGGGTAAGTGTTAGGGTTAGAGTTAGGGTTAAGGTAAGGGTAAGGTTTAGGGTTAGGGTTAGGCTTAGTTTTAGGGCATGGTTTAGGGTTAGGGTTAGGGTAAGTGTAAGGTTTAGGGTTAGGGTTAAGGTTAGGGTTAGGGTAAGGGTAAGGTTTAGGGTTAGGGTTATGGTTAAGGTTAGGTTTAGGGTTAGGGTAAGGGAAAGGGTTAGGGTTAGGATTAGGGTTAGGGTTAGGATAAGGGTAAGTGTTAGCGATAGGGTAAAGGTTAGGCTTAGGAATTACGGTTAGGGTTAGGGTTAGGGTTAGGGTTAGGGTAAGTGTAAGGGTTAGGTTTAGAGTTAGGGTTACGTTTACGGTTAGGGTTTGTGGTAAGGTTAGGGTAGGATAAGGTTTAGGGTTAAGGTTACAGTTAGGGGTAGGGTTAGGGTTAGGGTTCATGTTAGGGTTAGGGCGAGGTAATGGTAATGGTTAGGTTTAGGATTAGGGTTATGGTTAGGTTTAGGGTTAGGGTTAGGGTGAGGGTAATGGTAAGGGTTATGGTCAGGATTAGGTTTAGGGTTAGGTTTGGGTTAGGGTGAGGGTGAGGGTAACGTAAGGGTTAGGGTTAGGATTAGGGTTAGGGTTAGGGTAAGGGTTAGGGTTAGGGTTAGGTTTAGGGTTTGGTTTAGGGTAAGGGTAAGGGTTAGGGTTTCGGTTAGGATTAGGTTTAGGGTTGGGGTTAAGGTTAGGGTTAGGGTTAGGGAAAGGGTAAGGGTTAGGGTTACGGTTAGGGTTAAGGTAAGGGTATGGGATAGGCTTAGGGTTAGGTTTAGGGTAAGGGTTAGGGTTAGGTTTAGGTTAAGGGTAAGGTTTAGGGTTAGGGTTAGGGTCAGGGTTTGGATAAGGGTCAGGGTTAGGGTTAGGGTTAGGGTTAAGGTTTGGTTTAGTGTTACGGTAAGTTAAGGGTAAGTTTTAGGGTTAGGTTAGGGTTAGGGTTAGGGTTAGGTTTAGGGGTAGGATAAGGGTTAAGGTTAGGGTTAGGATTAGGTTTAGGGTTTGGGTAGGGGTAAGGGTAAGGTTTAGGGTTAGGGTTAGGGTTACAGTTAGGGTTGGGGTTACTGTTAGGGTTAGAGTTAGGGTAAGGATATGTGTTACGGTTAGGGTTAGGGTTAGGGTTACGGTTAGCGTTAGGGTAAGGGTAAGTGTTAGCTTTAGATTTAGCGTTAAGGTAAGGGTGAGGGTTAGTGTTAGGTTTAGGGTAAGGGTAGGGTTAGGGTTAGGATTAGTGTAAGGTTTAGTGTTAGGGTTAGGGTTAGGCTTCGGTTTAGGTTTAGGGTAAGAGAAAGGGTTAGGGTTAAGGTTAGGGTTAAGTTTAGGTTTAGGATTAGGGTAAGGGTAAGTGTTAGGTTTAGTGTTAGGTTTAGGGTTAGGATAAGGGTAAGAGTTAGCGTTATGTTTAGGGTTAGGCTTAGGGGTTACGGTTAGTGTTAGGGTTAGGGTGAGTTTAAGGGTAAGGGTTAGGTTTAGGGTTAGGTTTACCTTTAGGGTTAGGGTTAGTGTTATGGTTAGGGTAAGGATAAGGGTTAGGGTTAAGGTTAGGGTTAGGTTTAGGGTTAGGGTTAGGGTTAAGGTTAGGATTAGGTTAAGGGTAAAGGTAAGGGTTAGGGTTAGGGTTAGATTTAGGTTTAGGGCTAGGATTAGGGTTAGGGTTAGGGTAAGGATAAGGGTTAGGGTTAGGGATAGGGTTAGTTTTAGGGTTAGGCTTAGGGTAAGAGTAAGGGTTAGGGTTACGGTTAGGGTTAGGTTTAGGGTTGGGGTTAAGGTTAGGGTTAGGTTTAGGGTAGGGTAAGGGTTAGGGTTAGGGTTAGTGTTAGCGTTAGGGTAAGCGTAAGGGTTAGGATTAATGTTAGGGTTAAGGTAAGGGTAAGGGTTAGGGATAGTGTTAGGTTTAGGGTAAGGGTTAGGGTTAGGTTTAGGGTAAGGGTAATGTTTAGGGTTAGGGTTAGGGCTAGGATAAGGGTAAGGGTTAGGGTTAGGGTTAGTTTTAGGGTAAGGGTTAGGGTTATGGTTAGGGTTAGGTTTAGGGTAAAGGTTAGGGTTAGTGTTAGGGTTAGCGTTAGGGTAAGTGTAAGTGTTAGGGTTGGGGTTAGGGTTAAGGTAATGGTAACGGTTAGGCTTAGGGTTAGGGTTAGGTTTAGGGTAAGGGTTAGGGTTACAGTTAGGGTAAGGGTAAGGTTTAGGGTTAGGGCTAGGTTTAGGGTTACGGTAAGGGTAAGGGTTAGGGTTAGGGTTAGGGTTAAGGTTAAGTTTAGGGTTAGGGTTAGGCTAAGGTTAAGGTTTAGGTTTAGGGTTAGGGTTAGGGTTAGGCTTAGGCTTAGGGTTAGGGTAAGGGTAAAGTTTAGGGTTACGATTATGGTTAGCGTTAGGGTAAGGGTAAGTGTTAGGGTTAGGTTTAGGGTTAAGTTAAGGGTAAGGGTTAGGGTTAGGTTTAGGTTTAGGGTTAGGTTTATGTTAAGGGTTAGGTTTAGGTTTAGGGTTAGGGTTAGCGTAAGGTAAGGGTTAGAGTTAGGATTAGGGTTAGGGTTAGGGTAAAGGTTAGGTTTAGGGTTTGGGTTAAGGTTAGGGTAAGGGTAAGGGATAGGGTGAGGATTAGGGTTAGTTTTAGCATTAGGGTAAGGGTAAGGGTTAGGGTCAGGTTTAGGGTTAAGGTAAGGGTAAGGGTTAGGCTTAGGGTTAGGGTTAGGTTTAGGGTAAGGGTTAGGGTTAGGGTTAGGGTTAGGGTAAGGGTAAGGTTTAGGGTTAGGGCTAGTGTTAGGGTTAGGGTAATGGTAAGGGTTAGGGTTAGGGTTAGGGTTAAGGTTAAGTTTAGGTTTAGGGTTAGGCTAAGGTTAAGGTTTAGGTTTAGGGTTAGGGTTAGGGTTAGGGTTAGTTTTAGTGTTAGGGTAAGGGTAAGGGTTAGGGTTAGGGTTAGGTTTAAGGTAACGAAAGGGTTAGGGATAGGGTTAGGGTAAGCGTTAGGGTAAGGGTAAGTGTTAGGGTTAGGGTTAGGGTTAAGGTAAGGGTAAGGGTAAGGGTTAGGGGTAGGGTTAGGTTTAGGGTGAGGGTTAGGGTTAGGTGTAGTGTAAGGATAAGTTTTAGGGTTAGGGTTAGGGTTAGGGTTAGGGTTAGGGTTAGGGTTAGGGTAGGGTAAGGGTTAGGGTTAGGGTTAGGGTTAAGGTTAGGTTTAGTGTTAGGGTAAGGGTAAAATAAGGTTTAGGGTTAGGGTTAGGGTAGGGGTTAGGGTTAGCGTTAGGGTTAGGGCAGGGTTTAAGGTAAGGGTAAGTGTTAGGGTTAGGGTTAGGGTTAGGGTTAGGATAAGGGTAAGGGTTAGGGTTAAGGTTAGGGTTAGGCTTAGGGGTTAGTGTTAGGGTTAGGTTTAGGGTAGGGTAAGGGTTAGGGTTAGGGTTAGAGTTAGGGTTAGTGTTAGGGTTAGGGTAAGCCTAAGTGTTAGGGTTAGGGTTAGGGTTAGGGTAAGGGTTATTGTTAGAGTTAGGGTTAGGTTAAGGGTTAGGGATAGGGTTAGGGTTAGGGTTAGGATAAATGTTAGGGTAAGGGTTAGGGTTAGGGTTAGGGTTAGGATTAGGGTTTGGGTACGTGTTAGGTTTAGGGTTATGATTAGGGTTAGAGGTAGGGTTAGGATTATGGTAAGGGTTAGGGTTACAGTTAGGGTAAGGTTAAGGGTTGTGTTTAGGGTTAGGAATAGGATAAGGGTTATTGTTAGGGTTAGGATTAGGTTTAGTGTTAGGGTAAGGGTTAGGGTTAGGGTTACGGTTAGGGTTACAGTTAGCGTTAGGGTTACTGTTAGGGTTAGGGTTAGGGTTAGGGTAAGGGTAAGGGTTAGGTTTAGGGTTAGGGTTAAGGTAAGGGTAAAAGTTAGGGTTAGGGTTAGGGTTAAGGTTAGGTTTAGGGTTAGGGTAAGGGTAAGGTTTAGGGTTAGGGTTAGGGGTAGATTTAGGGTAAGGTTAGGGTTAGAGTTAGGTTAGGATAGGGGTTAGGGTAAGGGTAAGTGTTAGGGTTAGGGTTAGGGTTAGGATTAGGCTTAGGATAAGGGTAAGGGTTAGGTTTAGAGTTAGGGTTAGGGTTAGCGTTACGGTTAGGGTTAGGGTGAGTGTAAGGGTAAGGGTTAGGGTTAGGTTTAGGGTTAGGGTTAGGGTAAGGATAAGTGTTAGGGTTAGGGTTACGTTTAGGATAAGGGTAAGGGTTAGGGTTAGAGTTAGCGTTAGGGTTAGGGTTAGTGTTAGGTTTAGTGTTAGGGTTAGGGTAAGGGTAAGGGTTAGGTTTAGGGTTAGGGTTAGGGATAAGGGTGAGGTTAGGGTTAGGTTTAGGGTTAGGGTAAGGGTTAGGGTAAGGGTAAGGGTTAGGGTTAGGGTTAGGGTTAAGGTTAGTTTTAGCGTTAGGGTTAGGGTTAGGGTTAGGTTTAGGGTTAGGTTTAGGGCTAGGGTTAGGTTTAGGGTAAGAGTTAGGGTTAGGTTTAGGGTTAGGGTTAGGGTAAGGGTAAGGGTTAGGTTTAGTTTTAGGGTTAGTGTTAGGTTTAGGGTAAGGATAAGGGTTAGAGTTAAGGTTAGGGTTAGGGTTCCGGTTAGGGTTAGGGTTAAGGTTAGGGTTAGGGTGAGGGGTAGGGTTAGGGTGAGGGGTAGGTTTAGGGTTAGGTTTAGGTTTAGGTTTCGGTTTAGGTATAGGGTTAGGTTTAGGCTTAGGGCTAGGGTAAGGATAAGTGTTTGGGTTAGGGACAGGGTTAGGGTTCGGGTTAGGTTTAGGGCTAGGGTTAAGGTAATGGTAAGTGTTAGGGTTAGGGTACGGGTTAAGGTTAGGGGTAGGGTTAGGGTTAGGCTTAGGGTTAGGGTAAGTGTTAGGATTAGGGTTAGGGTAAGGGTAAGGGTAGGGGTTAGGTTAAAGATTAGGGTTAGGTTTAGCCTTAGGGTTAGGGTAAGGGTTAGAGTTAGGGTTAGTGTTAGGGTTAGGGTGAGGATAAGGGTAAGGGATAGCGTTAGGGTTAGGGTTAGGCTTAGGGGTTACGGTTAGGGTTAGGGTTAGGGTTATGTTAAGGGTAAGGGTTAGGTTTATGGTTAGGGTTAGGGTTAGGGTAAGGGTAAGGGTAACGGTAAGCGTTAGGGTTAGGGATAGGGTTAGGTTTAGGGTTAAGGTACGGGTTAGGGTAAGGTTAAGGGTTAGGGTTAGGGTTAGGCTTAGTTTAAGTGTTAGGGTTAGGGTTAGTGTTAGGTTAAGGGTAAGGGTTAGGTTTAGGGTTAGGTTTAGGTTTAGGGTTAGGGATAGGGTTAGGGTAACGATAAGGGTTAGGGTTAAGGTTAGGGTTAGGGTTAGGGTTAGGGTTAAGGTTAGGGTTAGGGTGAAGCTAAGGGTTAGGGTTAGGTTTAGGGTTAGGGTTAGGCTAAGAGTAAGGGTTATGGTTATGGTTAGGGTTAGGTTAAGGTTTGGGTTAGGCTAAGGGTAAGGTTTAGGTTTAGGGTTAGCGTTAGGGTTAGGGTTAGGCTTAGGGTTAGGGTAAGGGTAAGGGTAAGGGTTAGGGTTAAGGTTAGGGTTAGGGTTAGGGTTAGGGTTATGGTTAGGGTTAGGGTAAGGGTAAGGGTTAGGGTTAGGATTAGGTTTAGAGTTAGGGTAAGGGTTACGGTTTGGGTTAGTGTTAGGTTTAGGGTTAGGGTTAGGGTAAGGTTAAGGTCTAGGGAAACGGGTAGGTTTAGGGTTGGGGTTAAGGTTAGGGTAAGGGTTAGGGTTAGGGTTAGGTTTAGGGTAAGAGTTAGGGTTAGGTTTAGGGTAAGGGTAAGGTTTAGGGTTAGGTTTACAGTTAGGGTAGGGTTAGGGTTAGGTTTAGAGTAAGGGTAAGGTTAGGGATAGGGTTAGGGTTAGGGTTAAGGTAAGGGTAAGGATTAAGGTTAGGGTTAGGTTTAGGGTAAGGGTTAGGCTTAGGTTTAGGGTAAGGGTAAGGTTTAGGCGTAGGGCTAGGGTTAGGGTTAGGAGAAGGGTAAGGTTTAGGGGTAGGGTTAGGGTGAAGGTTAGGTTTAGTGTTAGGGTAAGGGTAAGGGTAAGGTTTAGGTTTAGGATTAAGGTAAGGGTTAGGGTTAGCATTAGGGTTAGGGCAGGGTTTAGGATAAGGGTAAGTGTTAGGGTTAAGGTTAAGGTTAGGATAAGGTTAAGGGTTAGGATTAGGGTTAGGGTTAGGCTTAGGGGTTAGGGTTAGGGTTAGGGTTAGGTTTAGTGTTAGGATTAGGGTATGGGTAAGGGTTAGTGTTAGTGTTAGGGTTAAGTTTAGGGTTAGGGTTAGGGTAAGGGTAAGGGTTAGGTTTAGGGTTAGGGTTGGGGTTAAGGTTGATGTTAGGGTTAGGGTTAGGGGTAGCATAAGGGTTAGGGTTAGGGTAAGGGTTAGGGTTCGAGTTAGGGTTAGGATTAGGGTTAGGGTAAGTGTTAGGGTTAGGGTTTGGTTAGGGTTAGAGTTAGGGTTAGGATTAGGGTAAAGGTAAGGTTAGAGTTAGGGTTAGGGTTAGGGTAAGGGTTAGGGTTAATGGTTAGCGTTAGTGTTAGAGTTTGGTTAAGGGTTAGGTTTAGGGTTAGGATTAGTATAAGGGTTAGGGTTAGAGTTAGGATTAGGTTTAGGGTTAGGGTAAGGGTTAAGGGTTTGGGTTACGGTTAGGGTTACGGTTAGCGTTAGGTTTACTGTTAGAGTTAGGGTTAGGGTTAGGGTAAGGGTAAGGGTTAGGTTTAGGGTTAGGGTTAAGGTAAGGATAAAAGTTAGGCTTAGGGTTAGGGTTAAGGTTAGGTTTAGGGTTAGGGTAAGGGTAAGGTTTAGGGTTAGGGTTAGGGGTAGGTTTAGGGTAAGGTTAGGGTTAGAGTTAGGGTTAGGATAGGGGTTAGGGTAAGGGTAAGTGTTAGGGTTAAGGTTAGGGTTAGAGTTAGGGTTAGCATAAGGGTAAGGGTTAGGTTTAGAGTTAGGGTTAGGGTTAGCATTACGGTTAGGGTTAGGGTGAGGGTAAGGGTAAGGGTTAGGGTTATTGTTAGGGTTATAGTTAGTGTTAGGTATAGGGTTAGATTTAGGTTTAGGGTTAGGGTAAGGATTAGTGTTAGGGTTAGGGTTAGGATTAGGATAAAGGTAAAGGTTAGGGTAAGGGTAAGGGTTAGGGTCAGGGTTAGGGTTAAGGTTAGGTTTAGTGTTAGGGTTAGGGTTAGGGTTAGGGCTAGGCTTAGGGTTAGGTTAAGAGTTAAGGTTAGGTTTAGGATTAGGGTTAGGGTAAGGGTAAGGGTTAGGTTTAGGGTAAGGGTTAGGTTTAGTGTTAGGGTAAGTGTTAGGGTTAGGGTAAGGGTAAGGGTTAGAGTTAAGGTTAGGGTTAGGGTTACGGTTAGGGTTAGGGTTAAGGTTAGGGTTAGGGTGAGGGTTAGGTTTATGGTTAGGTTTAGGGTTAGGGTTCTGTTTAGGTATAGGGTTAGGTTTAGGGTTAGGGCTAGGTTAAGGATAAGTGTTAGGGTAAGGGATAGGGATAGGGTTCGGGTTAGGTATAGGGTTAGGGTTAAGGTAAGGGTAAGGGTTAGGTTTAGGGTTAGGGTTAAGGTTAGGTTTAGGGTTAGGGTCAGGTTAAGGGTTAGGGTTATGGTTAGGTTTAGGGTTAGGGTAAGTGTTAGGATAAGGGTTAAGGTTAGGGTTAGGGTAAGGGTAAGGGTTAGGGTTAAGGTTAGGGTTAGGGTTAGGGTAAGGGTTAGAGTTAGGGTTAGTGTTAGGGTTCAGGTGAGGATAAGGGTAAGGGTTAGCGTTAGGGTTACGGTTAGGCTTAGGGGTTACAGTTAGGGTTAGGGTTAGGGCTATGTTAAGGGTAAGGGTTAGGTTTAGGGTTAGGGTTAGGGTTAGGCTAAGGGTAAGGGTTAGGTTTAGGGTTAGGGTTAGGTTTAGAGTTAGGGTTAGGGTTAGGCTTAGGTTAAGTGTTAGGGTTAGGGTTAGTGTTAGGTTAAGGGTAAAGATTAGGTTTACGGTTAGTTTTAGGGTTAGGCTTAGGGTTAGGGTAAGGATAAGGGTTAGGGTTAAGGTTAGGGTTAGGGTTAGGGTTAGGGATAAGCTTAGGGATAGGGTGAAGGTAAGGGTTAGGTTTAGGTTTAGGGTTATGGTTAGGCTAAGGGTAAGGGTTAGGTTTAGGGTTAGGGTTAGGTTTAGGGTTAGGGCTAGGCTAAGGGTAAAGGTTAGGTTTAGGGTTAGCTTTAGGGTTAGGGTTAGGATTTCGGTTAGGGTAAGGGTAAGGGTAAGGGTTAGGGTTAAAGTTAGCGTTAGGGTTAGGGTTAGGGTTAGGTTTAGGGATAGGGTTAGGGTAAGGGTAAGGGTTAGGGTTACAGTTAGGGGTAGGTTTAGGGTTGGGGTTAAGTTTAGGGTAAATGATAGGGTTAGGGTTAGGTTTAGGGTACGAGTTAGGGTTAGGTTTAGGGTAAGGGTAAGGGTTAGGGTTAGGGTTAGGGTTAGGGTTAGGGTTATGGTTAGGTTTAGGGTACGAGTTAGGGTTAGATTTAGGGTAAAGGTAAGGTTTAGGGTTAGGGTTCGGGTTAGGGTAAGGGTTAGGGTTAGGTTTAGGATAAGGGTAAGTTTAGGGATAGGGTTAGGGTTAGGGTTAAGGTAAGGGTAAGGGTTAAGGTTAGGGTTAGCTTTAGGGTGAGGGTTAGGGTTAGGTTTAGGGTAAGGGTAAGGTTTAGGGTTAGGGTTAGGGTTAGGGTTAAGGTTAGGTTTGGTGTTAGGGTAAGGGTAAGGGCAAGGTTTAGGGTTAGGATTAAGGTAAGGGTTAGGGTTAGCGTTCAGGTTAGGGCAGGGTTTTGGGTAAGGGTAAGTGTTAGGGTTAGAGTTAGGTTTAGGGTTAGGGTTAGTGTTAGGGTTAGGATAAGGGTAAGGGTTAGGGTTAGAGTTAGCGTTAGGGTTAGGGTTAGTGTTAGGTTTAGTGTTAGGGTTAGGGTAAGGGTAAGGGTTAGGTTTAGGGTTAGGGTTAGGGATAAGGGTGAGGTTAGGGTTAGGTTTAGGGTTAGGGTAAGGGTTAGGGTAAGGGTAAGGGTTAGGGTTAGGGTTAGGGTTAAGGTTAGTTTTAGCGTTAGGGTTAGGGTTAGGGTTAGGTTTAGGGTTAGGTTTAGGGCTAGGGTTAGGTTTAGGGTAAGAGTTAGGGTTAGGTTTAGGGTTAGGGTTAGGGTAAGGGTAAGGGTTAGGTTTAGTTTTAGGGTTAGTGTTAGGTTTAGGGTAAGGATAAGGGTTAGAGTTAAGGTTAGGGTTAGCGTTCCGGTTAGGGTTAGGGTTAAGGTTAGGGTTAGGGTGAGGGGTAGGGTTAGGGTGAGGGGTAGGTTTAGGGTTAGGTTTAGGGTTAGGTTTCGGTTTAGGTATAGGGTTAGGTTTAGGCTTAGGGCTAGGGTAAGGATAAGTGTTTGGGTTAGGGACAGGGTTAGGGTTCGGGTTAGGTTTAGGGCTAGGGTTAAGGTAAGGGTAAGTGTTAGGGTTAGGGTACGGGTTAAGGTTAGGGGTAGGGTTAGGGTTAGGCTTAGGGTTAGGGTAAGTGTTAGGATTAGGGTTAGGGTAAGGGTAAGGGTAGGGGTTAGGTTAAAGATTAGGGTTAGGTTTAGCCTTAGGGTTAGGGTAAGGGTTAGAGTTAGGGTTAGTGTTAGGGTTAGGGTGAGGATAAGGGTAAGGGATAGCGTTAGGGTTAGGGTTAGGCTTAGGGGTTACGGTTAGGGTTAGGGTTAGGGTTATGTTAAGGGTAAGGGTTAGGTTTATGGTTAGGGTTAGGGTTAGGGTAAGGGTAAGGGTAACGGTAAGCGTTAGGGTTAGGGATAGGGTTAGGTTTAGGGTTAAGGTACGGGTTAGGGTAAGGTTAAGGGTTAGGGTTAGGGTTAGGCTTAGTTTAAGTGTTAGGGTTAGGGTTAGTGTTAGGTTAAGGGTAAGGGTTAGGTTTAGGGTTAGGTTTAGGTTTAGGGTTAGGGATAGGGTTAGGGTAACGATAAGGGTTAGGGTTAAGGTTAGGGTTAGGGTTAGGGTTAGGGTTAAGGTTAGGGTTAGGGTGAAGCTAAGGGTTAGGGTTAGGTTTAGGGTTAGGGTTAGGCTAAGAGTAAGGGTTATGGTTATGGTTAGGGTTAGGTTAAGGTTTGGGTTAGGCTAAGGGTAAGGTTTAGGTTTAGGGTTAGCGTTAGGGTTAGGGTTAGGCTTAGGGTTAGGGTAAGGGTAAGGGTAAGGGTTAGGGTTAAGGTTAGGGTTAGGGTTAGGGTTAGGGTTATGGTTAGGGTTAGGGTAAGGGTAAGGGTTAGGGTTAGGATTAGGTTTAGAGTTAGGGTAAGGGTTACGGTTTGGGTTAGTGTTAGGTTTAGGGTTAGGGTTAGGGTAAGGTTAAGGTCTAGGGAAACGGGTAGGTTTAGGGTTGGGGTTAAGGTTAGGGTAAGGGTTAGGGTTAGGGTTAGGTTTAGGGTAAGAGTTAGGGTTAGGTTTAGGGTAAGGGTAAGGTTTAGGGTTAGGTTTACAGTTAGGGTAGGGTTAGGGTTAGGTTTAGGGTAAGGGTAAGGTTAGGGATAGGGTTAGGGTTAGGGTTAAGGTAAGGGTAAGGATTAAGGTTAGGGTTAGGTTTAGGGTAAGGGTTAGGCTTAGGTTTAGGGTAAGGGTAAGGTTTAGGCGTAGGGCTAGGGTTAGGGTTAGGAGAAGGGTAAGGTTTAGGGGTAGGGTTAGGGTGAAGGTTAGGTTTAGTGTTAGGGTAAGGGTAAGGGTAAGGTTTAGGTTTAGGATTAAGGTAAGGGTTAGGGTTAGCATTAGGGTTAGGGCAGGGTTTAGGATAAGGGTAAGTGTTAGGGTTAAGGTTAAGGTTAGGATAAGGTTAAGGGTTAGGATTAGGGTTAGGGTTAGGCTTAGGGGTTAGGGTTAGGGTTAGGGTTAGGTTTAGTGTTAGGATTAGGGTATGGGTAAGGGTTAGTGTTAGTGTTAGGGTTAAGTTTAGGGTTAGGGTTAGGGTAAGGGTAAGGGTTAGGTTTAGGGTTAGGGTTGGGGTTAAGGTTGATGTTAGGGTTAGGGTTAGGGGTAGCATAAGGGTTAGGGTTAGGGTAAGGGTTAGGGTTCGAGTTAGGGTTAGGATTAGGGTTAGGGTAAGTGTTAGGGTTAGGGTTTGGTTAGGGTTAGAGTTAGGGTTAGGATTAGGGTAAGGGTAAGGTTAGAGTTAGGGTTAGGGTTAGGGTAAGGGTTAGGGTTAGTGGTTAGCGTTAGTGTTAGGGTTTGGTTAAGGGTTAGGTTTAGGGTTAGGATTAGTATAAGGGTTAGGGTTAGAGTTAGGATTAGGTTTAGGGTTAGGGTAAGGGTTAAGGGTTTGGGTTACGGTTAGGGTTACGGTTAGCGTTAGGTTTACTGTTAGAGTTAGGGTTAGGGTTAGGGTAAGGGTAAGGGTTAGGTTTAGGGTTAGGGTTAAGGTAAGGATAAAAGTTAGGCTTACGGTTAGGGTTAAGGTTAGGTTTAGGGTTAGGGTAAGGGTAAGGTTTAGGGTTAGGGTTAGGGGTAGGTTTAGGGTAAGGTTAGGGTTAGAGTTAGGGTTAGGATAGGGGTTAGGGTAAGGGTAAGTGTTAGGGTTAAGGTTAGGGTTAGAGTTAGGGTTAGCATAAGGGTAAGGGTTAGGTTTAGAGTTAGGGTTAGGGTTAGCATTACGGTTAGGGTTAGGGTGAGGGTAAGGGTAAGGGTTAGGGTTATTGTTAGGGTTATAGTTAGTGTTAGGTATAGGGTTAGATTTAGGTTTAGGGTTAGGGTAAGGATTAGTGTTAGGGTTAGGGTTAGGATTAGGATAAAGGTAAAGGTTAGGGTAAGGGTAAGGGTTAGGGTCAGGGTTAGGGTTAAGGTTAGGTTTAGTGTTAGGGTTAGGGTTAGGGTTAGGGCTAGGCTTAGGGTTAGGTTAAGAGTTAAGGTTAGGTTTAGGATTAGGGTTAGGGTAAGGGTAAGGGTTAGGTTTAGGGTAAGGGTTAGGTTTAGTGTTAGGGTTAGTGTTAGGGTTAGGGTAAGGGTAAGGGTTAGAGTTAAGGTTAGGGTTAGGGTTACGGTTAGGGTTAGGGTTAAGGTTAGGGTTAGGGTGAGGGTTAGGTTTATGGTTAGGTTTAGGGTTAGGGTTCTGTTTAGGTATAGGGTTAGGTTTAGGGTTAGGGCTAGGTTAAGGATAAGTGTTAGGGTAAGGGATAGGGATAGGGTTCGGGTTAGGTATAGGGTTAGGGTTAAGGTAAGGGTAAGGGTTAGGTTTAGGGTTAGGGTTAAGGTTAGGTTTAGGGTTAGGGTCAGGTTAAGGGTTAGGGTTATGGTTAGGTTTAGGGTTAGGGTAAGTGTTAGGATAAGGGTTAAGGTTAGGGTTAGGGTAAGGGTAAGGGTTAGGGTTAAGGTTAGGGTTAGGGTTAGGGTAAGGGTTAGAGTTAGGGTTAGTGTTAGGGTTCAGGTGAGGATAAGGGTAAGGGTTAGCGTTAGGGTTACGGTTAGGCTTAGGGGTTACAGTTAGGGTTAGGGTTAGGGCTATGTTAAGGGTAAGGGTTAGGTTTAGGGTTAGGGTTAGGGTTAGGCTTAGGTTAAGTGTTAGGGTTAGGGTTAGTGTTAGGTTAAGGGTAAAGCTTAGGTTTACGGTTAGTTTTAGGGTTAGGCTTAGGGTTAGGGTAAGGATAAGGGTTAGGGTTAAGGTTAGGGTTAGGGTTAGGGTTAGGGATAAGCTTAGGGATAGGGTGAAGGTAAGGGTTAGGTTTAGATTTAGGGTTAGGGTTAGGCTAAGGGTAAGGGTTAGGTTTAGGGTTAGGGTTAGGTTTAGAGTTAGGGTTAGGGTTAGGCTTAGGTTAAGTGTTAGGGTTAGGGTTAGTGTTAGGTTAAGGGTAAAGATTAGGTTTACGGTTAGTTTTAGGGTTAGGCTTAGGGTTAGGGTAAGGATAAGCGTTAGGGTTAAGGTTAGGGTTAGGGTTAGGGTTAGGGATAAGCTTAGGGATAGGGTGAAGGTAAGGGTTAGGTTTAGGTTTAGGGTTATGGTTAGGCTAAGGGTAAGGGTTAGGTTTAGGGTTAGGGTTAGGTTTAGGGTTAGGGCTAGGCTAAGGGTAAAGGTTAGGTTTAGGGTTAGCTTTAGGGTTAGGGTTAGGATTTCGGTTAGGGTAAGGGTAAGGGTAAGGGTTAGGGTTAAAGTTAGGGTTAGGGTTAGGGTTAGGGTTAGGTTTAGGGATAGGGTTAGGGTAAGGGTAAGGGTTAGGGTTACAGTTAGGGGTAGGTTTAGGGTTGGGGTTAAGTTTAGGGTAAATGATAGGGTTAGGGTTAGGTTTAGGGTACGAGTTAGGGTTAGGTTTAGGGTAAGGGTAAGGGTTAGGGTTAGGGTTAGGGTTAGGGTTAGGGTTATGGTTAGGTTTAGGGTACGAGTTAGGTTAGATTTAGGGTAAAGGTAAGGTTTAGGGTTAGGGTTCGGGTTAGGGTAAGGGTTAGGGTTAGGTTTAGGATAAGGGTAAGTTTAGGGATAGGGTTAGGGTTAGGGTTAAGGTAAGGGTAAGGGTTAAGGTTAGGGTTAGCTTTAGGGTGAGGGTTAGGGTTAGGTTTAGGGTAAGGGTAAGGTTTAGGGTTAGGGTTAGGGTTAGGGTTAAGGTTAGGTTTGGTGTTAGGGTAAGGGTAAGGGTAAGGTTTAGGGTTAGGATTAAGGTAAGGGTTAGGGTTAGCGTTCAAGTTAGGGCAGGGTTTTGGGTAAGGGTAAGTGTTAGGGTTAGAGTTAGGTTTAGGGTTAGGGTTAGTGTTAGGGTTAGGATAAGGATAAGGGTTAGGGTTAAGGTTAGTGTTAGGGTTCGGGATAGGGTTAAGGTTACGGTTAGGGTGAGGTTTAGGGTAAGGGTAAGGATTAGGGTTATGGTTAGGGTTATGGTTAGGGTTAGGGTAAGGGTTAGGGTTAGGGTTAGGGTTATCATAAAGTTAAGGGTTAGGGTTAGGGTTAGGGTTAGGATAAGGTTTAGGGTTAGGGTTAGGGTTAGGGTTAGGGTAATGGTAAGGGTTAGGGTTAGGGTTACTGTTAGGGTTAGGGTTAGGGTTAGGGTAAGAATATGTGTTAGTGTTAGAGTTAGGGTTAGGGTTAGGGTTAGGTTTACTGTAAGGGTAAGGTTTAGGGTTAAGGTTAGGGTTAGTTTAAGTGTTAGAGTTAAGTTTAGGATTAGGGTTAGGGTAAGGGTTAGGGTTAGGTTTAGGAATAGGGTTAGGCTAAGGGTAAGGTTAGGGGTAGGTTTAGGGTTGGGGTTAAGGTTAGGGTTAGGGTTAGGGTAAGGGCAAGGGTTAAGGTTAGGATTAGGGTTAGGGTTAGGGTTAGGGTTAGGGTTAGGGTAAGTGTTAGGGTTAGGGTTAGGGTAAGGGTAAGGGTTAGGGTTATGTTTAGGGTTAGGCTTAGGGTTTAAGTTTAGGGATAGGGTTAGTGTAGGGTACGGGTTAGGGTTAGGGATAGGGTTAGGGTTAGGGTTAGGGTTAGTATTAGGTTTAGGTTTAGGATTAGGTAAGGTAAAGGTTTAGGGTTAGGGTTAGGGGTAAGGTTAGGGTTAGGGTTAGGGTAAGGGTAAGGGGAAGGGTTAGGTTAGGGTTTAGGGTAAGGGTAAGTGTTAGGGTTAGGGTTAGTGTTAGGATAAGGGTAAGGGTTAGGGTTACGGTTAGTATTAGTTTTAGGGTTTAGGTTTAGGGTTAGGGTTAGGGTAGGGTAAGGGTTAGGGTTAGGGTTAGGGTTAGGGTAAGTATTAGGTTTAGGTTTAGGGTTAGGGTAAGATTAAGGGTTAGGGTTAGGTTTAGGGTAAGGGTTAGGGTTAGGGTTAGGGTTAGGGCTAGAGTAAGGGCAAGGGTTAGGGTTAGGGTTAGGGGTAAGTTTAGGTTACTGTTAGGGTTAGGGTTAGGGTTAGGGTTAGGGTTAGGGTTAGGGTTAGGGTTAGGGCTAGAGTAAGGGCAAGGGTTAGGGTTAGGGTTAGGGGTAAGTTTAGGTTACTGTTAGGGTTAGGGTTAGAGTTAGTTTTAGGTTTAGGTAAGGTTAAGGTTTAGGGTTAGGGTTAGGTTAGTGTTAGGTTAACGGTTAGGGTAAGGGTTAAGGTTTGGGTTAGGGTTAGGGTAAGAGTTAGGGTTAGGGATAGGTTTAGGGTAAGGGTTAGGTTTAGGGTTGGGTTAGGGTAAGGGTAAGTGTTAGGGTTAGGGTTAGGGTTAGGGTAAGTGTTAGGGTAAAGGTTAAGGTTAGGGTTAGGTTTAGGGCTGGGGTTAAGGTTAGGGTTAGGGTTAGGGTAAGGGTAAGGATAAGGGTTAGGGTTAGGGTTCGGGTTAGGGTTAAGGTTAGGGTTACGGTGAGGGTAAGAGTAAGGGTTAGCGTTAGGGTTAGGGTTAGGTTAAGGGTTATAGTTAGAGTTAGGGTTAGGGTAAATGTTAGGGTTAGGGTTAGGGTTAGGGTTAGGGTAAGTGTTAGGGCAAGGGTTGGGGTTAGGGTTAGGTTTAGGGTTGGGGTAAGGGTATGGGTAAGTGTTAGGGTTAGGGTTAGGGTTAGGATTAGACTTAGGGTTTAAGTTTAGGGTCAGGGTTAGTGTTAGGGTAGGGTAAGGGTTATGGTTATGGTTAGGGTTAGTATTAGGTTTAGGTTTAGGGTTAGGGTAAAGTTAAGGGTTAGGGTTAGGTTTAGGGTTAGGGTTAGGGTTAGGGTTAGGGTTAGGGTAAGTGTAAGGGTTAGGGTTAAGGTTAGGGTTAGGGTTAGGGTTAGGGTTAGGATTAGGGTTAGGTATAGAGTAAGGGTAAGGGTTAGGGTTAGGGTTAATGTTAGGGTTACGGTAAGGGTTAGGGTAAGGGTAAGAGTTAGGGTTAGAGTTTGGGTTAGGGTTAGGGTTAGGGTTAGGGTTAGGGTAAGGGTAATGGTTAGGGTTAAGGTTAGGGTTAGGGTTAGGTTTAGGGTTAGGGTTAGGGTAAGGGTAAGGGTTAGAGTTAGGGTTAGGGTAGGGGTAAGGGTAAAGGTTAGGGTTAGGGTTAGGGTTAGGTTTAGGGTAAGGATATCTGTTAGGGTTAGGTTTAGGGTCAGAGTTAGGGTTACGGTTAGGGTTAGGTTTAGGGTTGGGGTTAAGGTTAGATTTAGGGTTAGGGTAAGGGTAAGGTTTAGGGTTAGGTTTATTGTTAGGGTTACCGTTAGGATTAGGATAAGGGTTAGGGTTAGGGTTAGGGTAAGGTTAAAGGTTAGGGTTAGGTTTAGGTTTAGGGTAAGGGTTAGGGTTAGGGTTAGGGTAGGGGTAAGGTTTAGGGTTAGGGTTAAGGTTAGGTTTAGGGATAGGGTTAGGTTTAGGGTAAGGGTAAGGTTTAGGGTTAGGTTTAGGTTTAGGGTTAATGTTAGTGTTAGGGTTAGGGTAAGGATAAGGTTTAGGGTTAAGTTTAGGTTTAGGGTCTGTGTTCGGGTTAGAGTTAAGGGAAGGGTTAGTGTGAGGGTAAGGGTAAGGGTTAGGGTTATGTTTAGGGTTAGGGTTAGGCTAAGAGTAAGGGTTACGGTTAGGGTTAGGATTAGGGTTAGGGTAAGGGTAAGGGTTAGGGTTAAGGTTAGGATTCGGATTAGGTTTAGGGTTTGGGTTAGGGTAAGGGTAAAGGTTAGGGTTAGGGTTACGGTTAGGGTTAGGGTTAGGGTAAGGCTATGTGTTACGGTTAGGATTAGGGTTAGGGTTATGATTAGAATTAGCGTTAGGGTAAGGATAAGTGTTAGGGTTAGGGTTGGGGTTAGGGTAAGGGTAAGGGTTAGGGTTAAGGTTAGGGTTAGGGTTAGGGTTAGGGTAAGGGTTAGGGTTAGGGTTAGGGTACGGGTAAGGTTTAGCGTTAGGTTTAGGGTTAGGGTAAGGATAAGGGTTAGGGTTAGGGTTATGGTTAAGGTTAGGTTTAGGGTTAGGGTAAGGATAAGGTTTAGGGTTAGGATTAGGGTTAGGGTGAGGATAAGGGTAAGGGTTAGCGTTATGGTTAGAGTTAGGCTTAGGGTTTACGGTTAGTGTTAGGGTTAGGGTTAAGGTAAGGGTAAGGGTTATGTTTAGGGTTAGGTTTACGGTTAGGGTTAGTGTTAGGTTTAGGGTAAGGATAAGGTTAGGGTTAAGGTTAGGGTTAGGGTTAGGGTTAGGGTTAGTGTTAAGTTTAGGGTTAGGGTGAGGGTAAGGTTTAGGGTTAGGTTTAGGGTTCGGGTTAGGCTAAGTGTAAGGGTTAGGGTTAGGGTTAGGGTTAGGGTAAGTATTAGGTTTAGGTTTAGGGTTAGGTTAAGATTAAGGGTTAGGGTTAGGTTTAGGGTAAGGGTTAGGGTTAGGGTTAGGGTTAGGGCTAGAGTAAGGGCAAGGGTTAGGGTTAGGGTTAGGGGTAAGTTTAGGTTACTGTTAGGGTTAGGCTTAGAGTTAGTTTTAGGTTTAGGGTAAGGTTAAGGTTCAGGGTTAGGGTTAGGTTAGTGTTAGGTTAACGGTTAGGGTAAGGGTTAAGGTTTGGGTTAGGGTTAGGGTAAGAGTTAGGGTTAGGGATAGGTTTAGGGTAAGGGTTAGGTTTAGGGTTGGGTTAGGGTAAGGGTAAGTGTTAGGGTTAGGGTTAGGGTTAGGGTAAGTGTTAGGGTAAAGGTTAAGGTTAGGGTTAGGTTTAGGGCTGGGGTTAAGGTTAGGGTTAGGGTTAGGGTAAGGGTAAGGATAAGGGTTAGGGTTAGGGTTCGGGTTAGGGTTAAGGTTAGGGTTACGGTGAGGGTAAGAGTAAGGGTTAGCGTTAGGGTTAGGGTTAGGTTAAGGGTTATCGTTAGAGTTAGGGTTAGGGTAAGTGTTAGGGTTAGGGTTAGGGTTAGGGTAAGTGTTAGGGCAAGGGTTGGGGTTAGGGTTAGGTTTAGGGTTGGGGTAAGGGTATGGGTAAGTGTTAGGGTTAGGGTTAGGGTTAGGATTAGACTTAGGGTTTAAGTTTAGGGTTAGTGTTAGTGTTAGGGTAGGGTAAGGGTTAGGGTTAGGGTTAGGGTTAGTATTAGGTTTAGGTTTAGGGTTAGGGTAAAGTTAAGGGTTAGGGTTAGGTTTAGGGTAAGGGTTAGGGTTAGGGTTAGGGTTAGGGTAAGTGTAAGGGTTAGGGTTAAGGTTAGGGTTAGGGTTAGGTTTAGGGTTAGGATTAGGGTTAGGTTTAGAGTAAGGGTAAGGGTTAGGGTTAGGGTTAATGTTAGGGTTATGGTAAGGGTTAGGGTAAGGGTAAGAGTTAGTGTTAGAGTTAGGGTTAGGGTTAGGGTTAGGGTTAGGGTTAGGGTAAGGGTAATGCTTAGGGTTAAGGTTAGGGTTAGGGTTAGGTTTAGGTTTAGGGTTAGGGTTAGGGTAAGGGTAAGGGTTAGAGTTAGGGTTAGGGTAGGGGTAAGGGTAAAGTTTAGGGTTAGGGTTAGGGTAGGGTTTAGGGTAAGGATATCTGTTAGGGTTAGGTTTAGGGTCAGAGTTAGGGTTACGGTTAGGGTTAGGTTTAGGGTTGGGGTTAAGGTTAGATTTAGGGTTAGGGTAAGGGTAAGGTTTAGGGTTAGGTTTATTGTTAGGGTTAGCGTTAGGATAAGGATAAGGGTTAGGGTTAGGGTTAGGGTTAGGGTAAGGTTAAAGGTTAGGGTTAGGTTTAGGTTTAGGGTAAGGGTTAGTGTTAGGGTTAGGGTAAGGGTAAGGTTTAGGGTTAGGGTTAGGGTTAGGTTTAGGGATAGGGTTAGGTTTAGGGTAAGGGTAAGGTTTAGGGTTAGGTTTAGGTTTAGGGTTAATGTTAGTGTTAGGGTTAAGGTAAGGATAAGGTTTAGGGTTAAGGTTAGGTTTAGGGTCTGTGTTCGGGTTAGAGTTAAGGGAAGGGTTAGTGTGAGGGTAAGGGTAAGGGTTAGGGTTATGTTTATGGTTAGGGTTAGGCTAAGAGTAAGGGTTACGGTTAGGGTTAGGATTAGGGTTAGGGTAAGGGTAAGGGTTAGGGTTAAGGTTAGGATTCGGGTTAGGTTTAGGGTTTGGGTTAGGGTAAGGGTAAATGTTAGGGTTAGGGTTACGGTTAGGGTTAGGGTTAGGGTAAGGCTATGTGTTACGGTTAGGATTAGGGTTAGGGTTATGATTAGAATTAGCGTTAGGGTAAGGATAAGTGTTAGGGTTAGGGTTGGGGTTAGGGTAAGGGTAAGGGTTAGGGTTAAGGTTAGGGTTAGGGTTAGGGTTAGGGTAAGGGTTAGGGTTAGGGTTAGGGTACGGGTAAGGTTTAGCGTTAGGTTTAGGGTTAGGGTAAGGATAAGGGTTAGGGTTAGGGTTATGGTTAAGGTTAGGTTTAGGGTTAGGGTAAGGATAAGGTTTAGGGTTAGGAGTAGGGTTAGGGTGAGGATAAGCGTAAGGGTTAGCGTTATGGTTAGAGTTAGGCTTAGGGTTTACGGTTAGTGTTAGGGTTAGGGTTAGGGTAAGGGTAAGGGTTAGGTTTACGGTTAGGGTTAGTGTTAGGTTTAGGGTAAGGATAAGGGTTAGGTTTAAGGTTAGGGTTAGGGTTAGGGTTAGGGTTAGGGTTAAGTTTAGGGTTAGGGTGAGGGTAAGGTTTAGGGTTAGGTTTAGGGTTCGGGTTAGGCTAAGTGTAAGGGTTAGGGTTAGGGTTAGGGTTAGGGTAAGGGTAAGGGTTAGGGATAGGGTTAGGGTTATGGTTAGGGTAAGGGCTACGTTTAGGGTTAAGTTTAGGTTTAGGGTGAGGGTAAGGGTTAGGGTTAGGTTTAGGAATAGGGTTAGCCTAGGGGTAAGGTTTAGGGTTAGGTTTAGGGTTGGGGTTAAGTTTAGGGTTAGGGTTAGGGTAAAGGCAACGGTTAGGGTTAGGGTTAGTGTTAGCGATAGTGTAAGGGTAAGGGTTAGGGTTATTGTTAGGGTTAAGGTAAGGGTAAGGTTTAGGTTTAGGGTAAGGCTTAGGGGAAGGGTTAGGGTTAGGTTTAGGGTAAGGGTAAAGTTTAGGGTTAGGGTTAGGCTTAGGGTTAGGATAAGGGTACGATTTAGGGTTAGGTTATGGTTAAGCTTAGGGGTAAGGGTTAGGGTTAGGGTTAGGGTTAGGGTTAGGGTAGGGTAAGGGTTAGGGTTAGGGTTAGAGGTAGGGTTAGTGTTAGGTTTAGGGTTAGGGTTAGGGTAAGGGTAAGGATTGGGGTTAGGGTCAGGTTAGGGTTAGGGTTAGGGTTAGGGTTAGGGTTATGGTAAGGGTAACCATTAGGGTTAGGGTTAGGGTTAGGTTTAGGGTTAGGGTTAGGGTAAGAGTAAGGGTTAAGTTTAGGGTTAGGGTTAGGTTTATGTTTGAGGTTATGGTTAGGGTTAGGTTTAGGTTAAGAGTTAGAGTTAGGGTAAGGTTTAGGGTTAGGGTTAGAGTTAGGATTAGGGTAAGGGTAAGGGTTAGGGTTAGGGTTAGTTTAAGGTTGAGGTTAGGGTTAGGGTTAGAGTAAGGTTTAGGATTAGGGTTATGGTAAATGTTAGTGTTAGGGTTAGAGTTAGGGTTAGGGTTAGGGTAAGGGTAAGGGTTAGGGTTAGGGTTAGGGTTAGGGTAAGGGTTATGTTAGTGGTTAGGATTAGTGTTAGGGTTAGTTTAAGGGTTAGGGTTAGGGTTAGGTTTAGGATAAGGGTTAGGGTTAGGGTTAGGGTAAGGGTAATGGTAAGGATTAGGGTTATGGTTAGAGTTACTGTTATGGTTAGGGTTAGGGTTAGGTTTAGGGTTAGGGTAAGGGTAAAGTTTAGGGTTAGGGTTAGGGTTAGGGTTATGGTTAGGGTTAGGGTTAGGGTAAGTGTTAGGGTTAGGGTTATGGTTAGGGTTAGGGTAAGGGTTAGGGTTAATTTTTAGGATTAGTGTTAGGGTTGGGTTTAGGTTTAGGGTTAGGGTTAGGGTTAAGTTTAGGTTTAGGGTTAGGGTAAGTGTAAATGTTAGGGTTAGGGTTAGGGTTAGGTTTAGGGTTTCGGTTAATGTTAGGGTTAGGGTAAGGATATGTGTTAGGGTTAGGGTTAGGGTTAGGGATAGAGTTAGGGTAAGGTTATGTTTTAGGGTTAGGGTTAGGGTTAAGGTAAGGGTAAGGGTTAGGGTCAGGGTTAGGGTTGGGGTTGGCTTTAGGGTCAGGGTTAGGGTTAGGGTAAGGGTAAGGGTTAGAGTTAGGATTAGGTTTAGAGATAGGGTAAGGGTTAGGGTTAGGGTTGGGGTTAGGTTTAGGGTTAGGGTTAGGGTAAGAATAAGGGTTAGGGTTAAGATTAGGGTTAGGTTTAAGGTTGGGGTTGAGGTTAGATTTAGTGTTAGGGTAAGGGTAATGGTTAGGGTTAGCGGTAGGGTTAGCGTTAGCATTAGTGTAAGGGTAAGGGTTAGGGTTAGTGTTAGGGTTAAGGTAAGAGTAAGGGTTAGGGTTAGGGTTAGGTTTAGGGTAAGGGTTAGGTTTAGGGTTAGGGTTATGGTAGGGGTTACGGTTAGGGTTTGGGTTATGGTTAGGATAAGGGTAAGGGTTAGGGTTAGGGTTAGGGTTAAGGTTAGGTTTGGTTTTAGGGTAAGGGTAAGGGTTAGGGTTAGGGTTAGGGTTAGGTTTATGGTTAGGGTTAGTGTAAGGGTAAGGGTTAGGGTAACGGTTATGGTAAGGCTTAGGGATAGAGTTAGGGTTAGGGTAGGGTTTAGGGTAAGGGTAAGTGATAGGGTTAGGGTTAGGGTTAGGATAAGGGTAAGGGTTAGGGTTAGGGTTAGGCTTAGGGGTTAGGGTTAATGTTAAGTTTTGGTTTAGGGTTAGGGTTAGGGTAAGGGCACGGGTTAGGGTTAGGGTAAGGTTAAGGTTTAGGTTTAGGGTTAGGTTATTGTACGGTTAAGGGTTAGGGTTAGGGGTTAGGGTTTTGGTTAGGGTTAGGGTAAGGGTTAGGGTTAGGGTTAGGGTAAGGGTTAGGTTTAGGTTTAGGTTTAGGGTTAGGGTAAGGGTAAGTGTTAGGGTTAGGGTTAGGGATATGGTTAGGGTAAGGGTTATTGTTAGAGTTAGGGTTAGGGTAAGTGTTAGGGTTAGGGTTAGGGTTAGTGTTAGGGTAAGGGTTAAGGTTAGGGTTAGGTTTAGGGCTGGGATTTAGACTAGGGTTAGGTTTAGGGTAAGGGTAAGGGTTACGGTTAGGGTTAGGGTGAGCGTAAGCCTAAGCGTTAGGTTTAGGGTTATGGTTAGGGTAAGGGTTAGGGTTAAGGGTTAGTGTTAATGTTAGGGTTAGGGTAAGGGTTAGGGTAAAGGTAAGTGTTAGGGTTAATGTTAGGGTTAGGGTTAGTTTAAGGGATATTGTTAGATTTAGGGTTAGGTTTAGGGTAAGTTTTAGGTTTAGGATTAGGGTTAGGGTTAGGGTTAGTGTTAGGGTAAGTGTTAGGGTAATGGTTAGGGATAGGGTTAGGATTAGGGTTGGGGTTAAGTTTAGGGTTAGAGTTAGCGTTAGCGTTAGGGTTAGGTTTAGGGTTAGGGTTAGGGTTAAGTTTAGGGTTAGGGTTCGGATAAGGGTAAAGGTTAGGGTTAGGGTTAGCGTTAGGGTTAGAGTTAGGGTAAGGGTAAGTGTCAGGGTTAGGTTTAGGGTTAAGGTAAGGGTGAGGGTTAGGGTAAGGGTAAGTGTTAGCGTTAGGGTTAGGGTTAGGCTTAGAGGTTATGGTTAGGGTTTGGATTAGGGTTAGTGTAAGGGTAAGGATTAGGTTTAGGGTTAGAGTTAGGTTAGGGTTAGGGTTACTGTTAGGCTTAGGGTAAGGATAAGGGTTAGTGTTAAGGTTAGGGTTAGGGTTAGGGTTCGGGTTAGGGTTAGGGTGAGGGTAAGAGTAAGGGTTAGGGTTAGGTTTAGGGTTAGGGTTAGCCTAAGGGTAATGGTTAGGTTTAGGTTTAGGGTTAGGTTTAGGGTTAGGGTTAGGGTTAGGGTTATGGTAAGGGTAAGGGTTAGGTTTAAGGTTAGGGTTAGGGTTAGGTTCAGGGTTAGGGTTAGGTTTGGGGTAAGGGTAAGGGTTAGAGTTAGGAATAGGGTTAGGGTTCTGGTAAGGGTTAGGGTTAGGGTTAGGGTTCGGGTTAGGTTTAGGGTTAGGGTTAAGATTACAGTAAGGATTATTGTAAGGATAAGAGTTAGTGTTAAGTTTAGGGTTAGGGTTAGGGTTCGGGTTAGGGTTAGGGTGAGGGTAAGAGTAAGGGTTAGGTTTAGGTTTAGGGTTAGGGTTAGCCTAAGGGTAAGGGTTAGGGTTAGGGTTAGGTTTAGGTTTAGGATTAGGGTTAGGGTTAGGGTTAGGGTAAGTGTAAGGGTTAGGGTTAAGGTTAGGGTTAGGTTTAGGGTTAGGGTTAGGGTTAGGGTAAGGGTAAGGGTTAGAGTTAGGATTAGGGTTAGGGTTAGGGTAAGTGTTAGGGTTAGGATTAGGGTTAGGGTTAGGTTTAGGGTTAGCGTTAAGGTTAGGGTAAGGGTCAGGGTTAAAATTACGGTTAGGGTTAGGTTTAGGTTTGGTGTTAAGGTTAGATTTAGGGTTAGGGTAAGGGTAAGGTTTAGGGTTAGGGTTAGGGTTAGGGTAAGGGTAAGGGTTTGGGTTAGGGTTAGGGTTAATGTTAGGTTTAGTGTTAGGGTAAGGGTAAGGGTTAGGGTTAGGGTTAGGGTTAGGGTAAGGGTTAGGGTTAGGGTTAGGGTTAGGGTTAGCGTTAGTGTTAGGGTTAGGGTTAGTGTTAGGGATAGGTTTAGGGTTAGGGTTAAGTTTAGTGTTAGGGTTCGGGTAAGGGTAAAGGTTAGGGTTAGTGTTAGGGTTAGGGTTATGGTTAGGGTTAGGGTTAGGGTAAGGTTATGTGTTAGGGTTAGGGTTAGGGTTAGAGTTAGGGTAAGGTTAAGTGTTAGGGTTAGGGTTAGGGTTAAGGTAAGGGTAAGGTTTAGGTTTAGGGTTAGGGATAGTGTTAGGTTTAGGGTAAGGGTAAGGTTTAGAGTAAGGATTAGGGTTAGGTTAAGGGTAAGGGTAAGGGTTAGGGTTAGGGTTAGGGTTAAGGTTAGGTTTAGGGTTAGGTTATGTGTAAGGGTTAGCATTAGGGTTAGGGTTAGGCTTAGGGGTTACGGTTAGGGTTAGGGTTAGGGTTAGTGTAAGGATAAGGTTTAGGTTTAGGTTTAGAGTTAGGTTTAGGGTTAGGGTTAGTGTTAGGGTTAGAGTAAGGATAAGGGTTTGGGTTAAGTTTAGAGTTAAGTTTAGTGTTAGGGTAAGGGTTAGGGTTAGGGTTACTGTTAGGGGTAGGGTTAGGGTTAGGGTTAGGGTAAGGGTAAAGTTTAGGGTAGGGTTAAGGTTAGGGTTATGGTTAGGGTAAGGATATGTGTTAGGGTTAGGGTTAGGGTTAGGGTTAGAGTGAGGGTAAGGGTATGTGTTAGGGTTAGGGTTAAGGTAAGGGTAAGGTTTAGAGTCAGGGTTAGGGTTGGGGTTAGGTTTAGCGTAAGGGTTAGGGTTAGGGTTAGGGTAAGGGTAAGGTTTAGGGTTAGGGTTAGGTTTAGGGTTAGGGTAAAGGTAAGGGTTAGGTTTAGGGTTAGGGTTAAGGTTAGGTTTAGAGTTAGGGTAAGGGTACAGGTTAGGGTTAAGGTGAGGGGTAGGGTTAGGATAAGGGTAAGGGTTAGCGTTAGGGTTAGGGTTAGCCTTCGGGGTTACGGTTAGGGTTAGGGTTAGGGTTAGGGTAAGGGTAAGGGTTAGGTTTACGGTTAGAGTTAGGTTGAGGGTTAAGGTTAGTGTTAGGTTTAGGGTAAGGATAAGGGTTAGGATTAAGGTTAGGGTTAGTGGTAGGGTTCAGATTAGGGTTAAGGATAGGGTGAGGGTGAGGGTAAGGGTAAGGTTTAGGGTTAGGGTTAGGCTAAGGGTAAGGGTTAGGGTTAGGGTTAGGGTTAGGGTAAGGTTAGGGTTAGGGTTAGGGTTAGGGTTAAGGTAAGCTTAAGGGTTAGGGTTAGGATTAGGGTAAGGGTAGGGTTAGGGTTAGGGTTAAGGTTAGGGGTAGGGTTAGGGTTAGGGTTAGGGTAAGGATATATGTTAGGTTTAGTGTTAGGTTTAGGTTAGAGTGAGGGTAAGGGTATGTGTTAGGGTTAGGGGTAGGGTTAAGGTAAGGGTAAGGTTTAGGGTCAGGGTTAGGGTTGGGGTTTGTTATAGGGTAAGGATTAGGGTTAGGGTTAGGGTTAGGGAAAGGTTTAGGGTTAGGGTTAGGGTTAGGGTAAGGGTAAGGGTTAGGGTTAGGGTTAGTGTTAAGTTTAGGTTTAGAGTTATTGTAAGGGTACAGGTTAAGGTTAGGGTGAGGGTTAGGGTTAGGAAAAGGGTAAGGGTTAGCGATAGGGTTAGGGTTAGCCTTAGGGGTTACGGTTAGGGTTAGGGTTAGGGTTAGTGTAAGGGTAAGGGTTAGGTTTAGGGTTAGAGTTAGGTTGAGGGTTAGGGTTAGTGTTTGGGTTAGGGTAAGGATAAGGGTTAGGATTAAGGTTAGGGTTAGGGGTAGGATTCGGATTAGGGTTAAGGTTAGGGTTAGGGTGAGGGTAAGGGTAAGGTTTAGGGTTAGGGTTAGGCTAAGGGTAAGGGTTAGGGTTAGGGTTAGGGTTACTATTAGGGTTACGGTTAGGGTTAGGGTTATGGTTAGGGTTAGGGTAAGGGTTAGGGTTAATTGTTAGGATTAGTGTTAAGGTTAGGTTAAGGGTTAGGGTTAGGGTTAGGGTTAGGTTTAGGGGTAGCGTTAGTGTTAGGGTTAGGGTTAGGGTTAGGGTTAAGTTTAGGGTTAGGGTTAGAATAAGTGAAAAGGTTAGGGTTAGGGTTAGGGATAGGGTTAGGGTTACGGTTAGGGTTAGGGTTACGGTAAGGATATGTGTTAGGGTTAGGGTTAGGATTAGGGTTAGGGATAGGGTAAGGGTTAGGGTTAGGGTTAGGGTTAGGTTTAGGTTTAGGGTTAGGGTTAGGGTAAGGGTAAGTGTTAGAGTTAGGATTAGGGTTAGGAATAGGGTAAGGGTTAGGTTTAGGGTTAGGGATAGGGTTAGGTTTAGTTTTAGGGTTATGGTAGGGATAATGGTTAGGGTTACGGTTAGGGTTAGGTTTAGGGTTGGGGTTAAGGTTAGATTTAGTGTTAGGGTAAGGGTAAGGGTTAGGGTTAGGGTTATTGTTAGGTTTAGAGTTAGGGTAAGGGTAAGGGTTAGGGTTAGGGTAAGGGTTAGGGTAAGGGTTAGGGTTAGGGTAAGGGTTATGTTTAGGGATAGGGTTAGGGTTAAGTTTAGGGTTAGGGTAAGGGTAAGGGTTAGGGTTAGGGTTAGGGTTAGGGGAAGGCTAAGGGTTAGGGATAGGGTTAGGGTTACGGTTAGGGTAATGGCTAGGTTTAGAGTTAAGTTTAGGTTTAGGGTGAGGGTAAGGGTTAGGGTTAGGTTTAGGAATAGGGTTAGGCTAGGGCAAGGCTTAGGATTTGGTTTATGGTTGCGGTTAAGTTTAGGATTAGGGTTAGGGTAAGGGCAAGGGTTAGGGTTAGTGTTAACGTTAGTGTAAGGGTAAGGGGTAGGGTTATTGTTAGGGTTTAGGTAAGGGTAAGTGTTAGGTTTTGGGTTAGGTTTAGGGGAAGGGTTAGGGTTAGGTTTAGGGTAAGTGTAAGCTTTAGGGTTAGGGTTAGGCTTAGGGTTAGGATAAGGGTAAGGGTTAGGGTTAGGGTTGTGGTTAAGCTTAGGGGTATGGGTTAGGGTTAGGGTTAGGGTTAGGGTTCGGGTAAGGTAAGGGTTAGGGTTAGGGTTAGAGTTAGGGTTAGTGTTAGGTTTAGGGTTAGGGTTAGGGTAAGGGTAAGGATTGGGGTTAGGGTTAAGGTTAGGGTTAAGGTTAGGGTTAGAGTTAGGTTAGGCTTATGGTTATGGTAAGGGTAAGGGTTAGGTTTAGGTTTAGGGTTAGGTTTAAGGTTGAGGTTAGGGTTAGGGTTAGGTTTAGGTTAGGAGTTAGGGTAAGGTTTAGGGTTAGGTTTAGAGTTAGGATTAGGGTAAGGGTAAGGGTTAGAGTTAGGGTTAGGTTAAGGTTGAGGTTAGGGTTAGGGTTAGAGTAAGGGTTAGGATTAGTGTTAGGGTAAGTGTTAGTCTTAGCGTTATAGTTAGGGTTAGAGTTAGGGTTAGGGTTAGGGTAAGGGTAAGGGTTAGGGTTAGGGTTAGGGTTAGGGTTAGGGTAAGGGTTATGTGAGAAGTTAGGATTAGTGTTAGGGTTAGTTTAAGGGTTAGGGTTAGGGTTAGGGTTAGGATAAGGGTTAGGGTTAGGATTAGGGTTAGGGTTTTGGTTAGGGTAAGGGTAAGGTTTACGGTTATGGTTAGGGTTATTATTAGGGTTAGGGTTAGGGTTAGGTTTATGGTTAGGGTTAGGGTAAGGGTTAGGGTTAATTGTTAGAATTAGTGTTAAGGTTAGGTTAAGGGTTAGGGTTAGGGTTAGGGTTAGGTTTAGGGGTAGCGTTAGTGTTAGGGTTAGGGTTAGGGTTAGGGATAACTTTACGTTGAGGGTTAGGGTATGTGTACAGGTTAGAGTTAGGGTTAGGGTTAGGGTTACGGTTAGGGTTAGGGTTAGGGTAAGGATATGTGTTAGGGTTAGGGTTAGGGTTAGGGTTAGAGTTAGGGTAAAGGTAGGTGTTAGGGTTAGGGTTAGGGTTAAGGTAAGGGTAAGGGTTAGGGTCAGGGTTAGGGTTGGGGTTAGGTTTAGGGTCAGGGTTAGGGTTAGGGTTAGGGTAAGCGTAAGGTTTAGGGTTAGGGTTAGGGTTAGGGTAAGGGTAAGGGTTAGGGTTAGGGTTAAGGTTAGGTTTAGGGTTAGGGTAAGTGTACGGGTTAGGGTTAGGGTGAGGTTTACGGTGAGGATAATGGTAAGGGTTAGTGTTAGTGTTAGAGTTAGGCTTAGGGGTTACAGTTAGGGTTAGTGTTAGGGTTAGGGTAAGGGTAAGGGTTAGTTTTAGGGTTAGAGTTAGGTTTCGGGTAGGGTTAGTGTTAGGGTTAGTGTAAGAATAAGGGTTAGGGTTAAGGTTAGGGTTAGGGATATGGTTCGGGTTAGGGTTAAGGTTAGGGTTAGGGTGAGGGTAAGGGTAAGGTTTAGGATTAGGTTGAGGGTTAGGGTTAGGCTAAGGGTAAGGGTTAGGGTTAGGGTTAGGGTTAGGTTTTGGGTTAGGGTTAGGGTTAGGGTTAGGTAAGGGTAAGGGTTAGGGTTAAGGTTAGGTTTAGGGTTAGGTTTAGGGTTAGGGTTAGGGATAGGGTAAGGGTTAGGGTTACGGTTAGGTTAGGGTAAGGGTAAGGTTTAGGGTTAGGGTAAGGGTTAGGGTAAGGGTAAGGGTTAGGGTTAGGGTTAGGGTTAAGATTAGGTTTAGGGTTAGGGTAAGTGTACGGGTTAGTGGTAGGGTGAGTTTTAGGGTGAGGATAAGGGTAAGGGTTAGCGTTAGTGGTAGAGTTAGGCTTAGGGGTTACAGTTAGGGTTAGTGTTAGGGTTAGGGTAAGGGTAAGGGTTAGTTTTAGGGTTAGAGTTAGGTTTCGGGTAGGGTTAGTGTTAGGGTTAGTGTAAGAATAAGGATTAGGGTTAAGGTTAGGGTTAGGGATATGGTCCGGTTTAGGGTTAAGGTTAGGGTTAGGGTGAGGGTAAGGGTAAGGTTTAGGGTTAGGTTTAGGGTTAGGGTTAGGCTAAGGGTAAGGGTTAGGGTTAGGTTTTTGGTTAGGGTAAGGGTTAGGGTTAGGTAAGGGTAAGGGTTAGGGTTAAGGTTAGGGTTAGGGTTAGGGTTAGGTTTAGGGTTAGGGTTAGGGATAGGGTAAGGGTTAGGGTTAGGGTTAGGGTTAGGTTTAGGGTTAGGGTTAGGGTAAGAATAGGGTTAGGGTTAAGGTTAGGGTTAGGTTTAGGGTTGGGGTTGAGGTTAGATTTAGTGTTAGGGTAATGGTAATGGTAAGGGTTAGGGGTAGGGTTAGGGTTAACGTTAGGGTAAGAGTAAGGGTTAGGGTTAGGGTTAGGGTTAATGTAAGAGTAAGGGTTAGGGTTAGGGTTAGGTTTAGGGTAAGGGTTAGGGTTAGGGTTAGGGTTAGGGTTAGGGTTAGGATAAGGGTAAGGGTTAGGGTTAGGGTGAGGGTTAAGGTTAGTTTTAGTGTTAGGGTAAGGGTAAGGGTTAGGATTAGGGTTAGGGTTAGGTTTAGGGTTAGGGTTAGGGTAAGGGTAAGGGTTAGGTTTAGGGTAAGGGTTAGGGTTAGGTTTAGGGTTAGCGTTAGGTTTATGTTTAGGGTTAGGGTAAGGGTAAGGGTTAGGGTTAGGGTTACGGAAAGGCTTAGGGATAGAGTTAGGGTTAGGGTAGGGTTTAGGGTAAGGGTAAGTGTTAGGGTTAGGGTTAGGGTTAGGATAAGTGTAAGGGTTAGGGTTAGGGTTAGGGTTAGGCTTAGGGTTTAGGGTTAGGGTTAGGTTTAGGTTTAGGGTTAGGGTTAGGGTAAGGGCAAGGGTTAGGGTTAGTGTTAGGGTTAAGTTTAGGGTTAGGGTTAGGGTTAGAGTTAGGTTTAGGGTTAGGGTAAGGTTAAGGTTTAGGTTTAGAGTTAGGTTAGTGTTCGGTTAAGGGTTAGGGTTAGGGGTTAGGTTTTGGGTTAGGGTTAGGGTAAGTGTTAGGCTTAGGGTTAGGTAAGGGTTAGGTTTAGGGTTAGGTTAGGGTAAGGGTAAGTGTTAGGGTTAGGGTTAGGGTTAGGGTAAGTGTTAGGGTAAGGGTTAAGGTTTAGGGCTGGGATTAAGTTTAGGGTTAGGGGTAGGGTAAGGGGAGGGGTTAGGTTTAGGGTTATGGTGAGGGTAAGCGTTAGGTTTAGGGTTAGGGTTAGGGTTAGGGTAAGGCTAAGGTTTACGGTTAAAGGTTAGGTTTAATGTTAGGGTTAGGTTAAGGTTTATTGTTAGAATTAGGTTTAGGGTTAGGGTAAGTGTTAGGTTTAGGTTTAGGGTTAGGCTTAAGGTTAGGATAAGGGTAAGGGTAAGGGTTAGGTTTAGGGTTAGGTTTAGGGTTGGGGTTAAGATTAGGGTTAGGGTTAGGGTAAAGGTAAAGGTTAGGGTTTGGGTTAGGTTTAGGGTTAAGTTTGAGGTTAGGGTTAGGGTTAGACTAAGGGTTAGGATTAGGGTTAGGGTAAGTGTTAGGTTTAGGTTTATGGTTAGGGTTAGAGTTAGGGTTAGGGATAGGGTAATTGTTATGGTTAGTGGTTAGGATTAGTGTTAAGGTTAGGTTAAGGCTTCGGGTTTGGGTTAAAGTTAGGTTTAAGATAAGGGATAGGGTTATTGTTAGGGTTAGGGTTAGGGTAAGGGTAAGGGTTAGGGGTAGGGTTACTGTTAGGGTTAGGTTTAGGGTTAGGGTAAGGATATGTGTTAGGGTTAGGGTTAGGGTTAGGGTTAGGGTTAGGTTTAGGGTAAGGGTAAGGTTTAGGGTTAGGGTTAGGGTAAGGGTTAGGGGTAGGTTTAGGGTTAATGTTAGGTTTAGTGTTAGGGTAAGGTTAAGGGTTAGGGTTAGGGTAATGGTGAGGGTAAGGGTTAGGGTTAGTGTTAGGATTAGGATTAGTGTTATGGTTATGGTTAGGGTTAGGGTTAGCGTTAGTGTTAGGGTTAGGATTAGTGCTAGGGTTGGGTTTACACTTAGGGTTAAGTTTAGGGGTAGGGTGAGGGTAAGGGTTAGGGTTAGGTTTAGGGTTAGGGTTAGGGTTAGGGTTAGGGTAATGTTGAGGTTAGGGTTAGAGTAAGGGTTAGGATTAGGGTTAGGGTAAGTGTTAGGGTTAGGGTTATGGTTAGGGTTAGAGTTAGGGTTAGGGTTAGGGTAAGGGTAAGGTTTACTGTTAGGGTTAGGGTAAGGGTTAGGGTTAGTGGTTAGGATTAGTGTTAGGGTTAGTTTAAGGGTTAGGGTTAGGGTTAGGATAATGTTTAGGGTTAGGGTTAGGGTTAGTGTTAGGCTTAGGGTAAGGGTAAGTTTTGGATTAGGGTTAGGGTTAGGGTTAGGGTTAGGGTAAGGGTAAGGGTTAGGGTTAAGTTTAGGGTTAGGGTTAGGATTTGGGTTAGAGTTAGGGTTAGGGTTAGGGTAAGGGTTAGGGTTAGGTTTAGGCTTAGGATTAGGGTTAGGTTTAGAGTAAGGGTAAGGGTTAGGGTTAGGGTTAATGTTAGGGTTAGGGTAAGGGTTAGGGTAAGGGTAAGTGTTAGGGTTAGATTTAGGGTTAGGGTTAGGTTAAGGGTTATCATTAGAGTTAGGGTTAGGGTTAGGGTAAGTGTTAGGGTTAGGGTTAGGGTTAGGGTAAGTGTTAGGGTAAGGGTTAGATTTAGGGTTAGGTTCAGGGTTGGGGTTAAGGTTAGGGTTAGGGTTAGGGTTAGGGTTAGTTTTAGGGTTAGGGGTTAGGGTTAGGGTTAGGGTTAGGATTAGGTTTAGGGTTAGGGTTAGGGTAAGGGTAAGGTTTAGAGTTAGGGTAAGAGTTAGGGTTAGGGTTAGGGTAAGGGTTAGGGTTACGTTTAGGGATAGGGTAAGGGTAAATGTTAAGTTTAGGGTAATAGTTAGGGTAAGGGTAAGGGTTAGGGTTAGGGTTACGGTTAGGGTTATGTTTAGGGTTAGGGTTAGGGTTAGCATTAGTGTTAGTGTTAGGTTTAGGGTTAGGGTTAGGGTTAAGTTTAGGTTTAAGGTTCGGGTAAGGGTAAAGGTTAATATTAGGGTTAGGGTTAGGGTTACGGTTAGGATTAGGGATAGGGTAAGGATATGTGTTAGGGTAATGGTTATGGTTAGGGTTAAGCTTAGGGTAAGGGTAAGTGTTAGGGTTAGGGTTAGGGTTAAGTTAAGGGTAATGGTTAGGGTTAGGGTTAGGGATAGGGTTAGGTTTAGGGTAAGGGTTAATGTTAGGGTTAGGATAAGGGTAAGGTTTAGGGTTATGGTTAGGGTAAGGGTAAATATTACGGTTAGGGTTAGGGTTAAGTTTAGGTTTAGGGTTAGGGTAAGGGTTCACGTTAGGGTAAGGCTTAGGCTTAGGGGTTACGGTTAGGGTTAGGATTAGGGTTAGTGTAAGGGTTAAGTTTAGGTTTAGGGTGAGGGTAAGAGTAAGGGTTAGGGTTAGGTTTAGGCTTAGGTTTAGGCTTAGGTTAAGTGTTAGAGTTAGGTTTACGGTTAGGTTTATGGTTAGGGTTAGGGTTAGGGTTAGGGTAAGGGTAAGGGTTAGGGTTAAGGTTAGGGTTAGGGTTAGGTTTAGAGTTAGGGTTAGCTTTAGGGTAAGGGTTAGGGTTAGAGTTAGGGTAAGGTAAAGGTTTAGGGTTAGGGTTAGTGATAGGGTTAGGTTTAGGGTAAGGGTAAGGTTTAGGGTTAGGATTAGGTTTAAGTTAAGGTTAAGGGTTAGGGTTAGGGTAAGGGTTAGGGTTAGGGTTAGTGTAAGGTTAAGGTTTAGGGTTAGGGTTAGGGTTAGGTTTAGTGTTAGGGTAAGGGTTAGGGTTAGGGTTAGGGTTAGGGAAAGTGTTAAGGTTAGGTTTAGTGTTAGGTTAATGGTAAGGGTTAGGGTTAGGTTACGGTTTAGGGTAAGGGTTAGGGTTAGGGTTAGGTTTAGGGTTAGGGTTAGGATTAGCGTTAGTGTTAGTGTTAGTGTTAGGGTTAGTGTTAGGGTTAGGTTTAGGGTTAGGGTTAAATTTAGGTTTAGGGTTCGGGTAAGGGTAAAGGTTAGGGTTGAGGTTAGGGTTAGGGTTACGGTTAGGATGAGGGTTAGGGTAAGGATATGTGTTAGGGTTAGGGTTAGGTTTAAGGTTAGAGTTGGCGTAAGGGTAAGTGTTAGGGTTAGGGTTAGGGTTGAGGTAAGGGTAACGTTTAGGGTTAGGGTTAGGGTTAGGGTAAGTGTTAGGGTAAGGGTTAGGGTTAGGGTTAGGTTTAGGGTTGGGGTTAAGGTTACGGTTAGGGTGACGTTTAGGGTTAGTTTTAAGGTTAGGGGTTAGGGTTAGGTTTAGGGTTAGGGTTAGGGTAAGGGTAAGGGTTAGGGTTAGGGTAAGAGTTAGGATTAGGTTTAGGGTAAAGGTTAGGGTTAGGGTTAGGGTAAGGGTAAGGGTTAGGGATAGGGTAAGGGTTAGGGTAAGGGTTAGGGGTAGGGTCAGGGTTAGGGTTAAGGTTAGGGTTAAGTTTAGAGTTAGGGTTCGTGTAAGGGTAAAGGTTAATGTTAGGGTTAGGGTTAGGGTTACGGTAAGGGTTATGGTTAGGGTAAGGATATGTGTTAGGGTTAAGGTTAGGGTTCGGGTTAGGGTTGAGGTTAGGTTTAGGGTGAGGGTAAGAGTAAGGGTTAGGGTTAGGTTTGGGCTTAGGGTTAGGCTAAGGGTAAGTGTTAGAGTTAGGGTTAGGGTTAGGGTTAGGGTTAGGGTAAGGGTAAGGGTTAGGGTTAAGGATAGGGGTAGGGTTAGGTTTAGGGTTAGGTTTAGGGTTAGGGTAAGAGTAAGGGTTAGAATTAGGATTAGGGTTAGGTTTAGGGTAAGGTTAAGGGTTAGGTTTAGGTTTAGGGTTAGGGTTAGTGTTAGGGTAAGGGTAAGGTTTAGGTTAAGGTTAGTGTTAGGCTTAGGGTTAGGGTTAGGGTTAGCGTTAGGATAAGGGTAAGTGTTAGAGTTAGGGTTAGGTTTAGGGTAAGGGTAAGGTTTAGGGTTAAGGTTAGGGTTAGGTTTAGGTTTGGGGTTAAGGTTAGATTTAGGGTTAGGATAAGGGTATGGTTTAGGGTTAGGTTTAGGGTTAGGGTTAGCGTTAGGATAAGGGTAAGTGTTAGGGTTAGGGTTAGGGTTAGGGTTAGGATGAGGGTTACGGTTAGGGTTATGGTTAGGGTTAGAGTAACGGTAAGGGTTAGGGTTAGGGTTAGGGTTAGGGTTAGGGTTACTGTTAGGGTTAGGGTTAGGTTTAGGGTAAGTATATGTGTTAGGGCTAGAGTTAGGTTTAGGGTTTGGGTTAGGGTTAGGTTTAGAGTAAGGGTAAGGTTTAGGGTTGAGGTTAGGGTAAGGATAAGGGTTAGGGTTAGGGTTAGGGTTATTGTTAATTTTAGGTTTAGTGTTAGGGTAAGGGTTAGGGTTAGGGTTAGAGTAAGGGTTAGGGTAAGGGTTACGGTTAGGGTTAGGGTTAGGGGTATGTTTAGGGTTAGGGTTAGGGTTAGCGTTAGGGTTAGGGTTAGGGTTTGGGTTAGGGTTAAGTTTAGGGTTCGGGTAAGGGTAAAATTTAGGGTTAAAGTTAGGGTTAGGGTTAGGGTTAGGGTAAGGATATGTGTTAGGTTTAGGTTTAGGTTTAGGGTTAGAGTTAGGGTAAGGGTAACTGTCAGGGTTAGGGATAGGGTTGAGGTAAGGGTAAGGGTTAGGGTTAGGGTTAGGGATAGGGTTACGTTTAGAGTAAGGGTTAGGGCTATGGTTAGGGTAAGGGTAAGGTTTAGGGTTAGGGTTAGGGTTAGGGTTAGGGTTAAGGTTAGGTTTAGGGTTAGGGTAAGGGTAAGGTTTAGCGTTAGGGTTAGGGTTAGGCTAAGGGTAAGGGTTAGGCTTAGGGTTAGGGTTAGGTTTAGGGTTAGGGTTAGGGTTAGGGTAAGGGTAATGGTTAGGGTTTTGGTTAGGGTTAGTGTTAGGTTTAGGGTTCAGGTTAGGGTTAGGGTAAGGGTAAGTGTTAGAGTTAGGATTAGGGTTAGGGTTAGGGTAAGGGTTAGGGTTAAGTTTAGGGTTATGTTTAGGGTTAGGGTTAGGGTTAGGGTAAGGAAAAGGGTTAGGGTTACGGTTAGGGTTAAGTTTAGGGTTGGGGTTAAGGTTAGATTTATTGTTAGGGTAAAGGTAAGGTTTAGGGTTAGGTTTATTGTTAGGGTTAGCGTTAGGATAAGGGTAAGGGTTAATGTTAGGGTTAAGGTAAGGGTAAGGGTCAGGGTTAGGATTAGGTTTAGGGTAAGGGTTAGGATTAGGGTTAGGGTAAGGGTAAGATTTAGGGTTATGGTTAGGGTTAGGGTTAGGGATAGGGTTAGGTTTAGGGTAAGGGTAAGGTTTAGGGTTAGGGTTAGGGTTAGGGTAAGGGTAAGGGTTAGTGTTAGGATTAGGGTTAATTTTAGGTTTAGTGTTAGGTAAGGGTAAGGGTTAGGGTTAGGGTAAGGGTTAGGGTAAGGGTTAGGGTTAGGGTTAGGGTTATGGTTATGGTTAGGGTTAGGGTTAGCGTTAAGTTTAGGATTAGGGTTCGGGTAAGGGTAAAGGTTAGGGTTAAGGTTATGGTTAGGGTTGCGGTTAGGATTAGGGTTAGGGTAAGGATATGTGTTAGGGTTAGGGTTAGGGATAAGGTAGGGTAAGGTTTAGAGTTAGGGTTAGGGTTACGGTAAGTGTTATGGTAAGGGTTAGTGTTAGGGTTAGGTTTAGGGTTGGGGTTAAGGTTACAGTTAGGGTCAGGTTTAGGGTTAGTTTTAAGGTTAGGGGTAGGGTTAGGGTTAGGGTTAGGTTTAGGGTTAAGGTTAGGGTAAGGGTAAGGGTAAGGGTTAGGGTTAGGGTAAGGATTAGGTTTAGGTTTAGTGTAAGGGTTAGGGTTAGGGTTAGGGTTATGTTAAGTGTAAGGGTTAGGGACAGGGTAAGGGTTAGCGTAAGGGTTAGGGTTAGGGTTAGGGTTAGGGTTATGGTTAAGATTAGGGTTAGGGTTCGGGTAAGGGTAAAGGTTAAGGGTAGGGTTAGAGTTAGGGTTATGGTTAGGGTTAGTGTTAGGGTAAGGATATGTGTTAGGGTTATGGTTAGGCTTAGTGTTAGAGTTAGGGTAAGGGTAAGGGTTAGGGTTAGGGTTAGGGTTAAGGTAAGTGTAAGGGTTAGGGTTAGGGATAGGGTTATGTTTAGGGTAAGGGTTAGGGTTAGGGTTAGGGTAAAGGTAAGGTTTAAGGTTAGGGTTAGGGTAAGGGTAAATGTTAGGGTTAGGGTTAGGGTTAAGGTTAGGGTTAGGGTTAGGGTAAGGGTAAGGGTGAGCGTTAGGTTTAGGGTTAGGCTTAGGGGTTACGTTTAGGGTTAGGGTTAAGGTTACTGTAAGGGTAAGGATTAGGTTTAGGGTTAGAGTTAGGTTTAGGTTTAGGGTTAGTGTTAGTGTTAGGGTAAGGATAAGGGTTAGGGTTAAGGTTCGGCTTAGGTTTAAGGTTCGGGTTAGGGTTAAGGTTAGGGTTAGGGTGAGGGTAAGAGTAAGGTTTAGGGTTAGGTTTAGGCTTAGTTTTAGGCTAAGGGTAAGTGTTAGAGTTAGGGTTAGGGTTAGGTTTAGGTTTAGGGTTAGGTTTAGGGTTAGGGTAAGGGTAAGGGTTAGAGTTAGGACTAGGGTTAGGGTTAGGGTAAGGTTTAGGGTTAGGGTTAGGGTTAGGGTTAGGTTTAGGGTAAGGGTAAGGTTTAGGGTTAGCGTTAGGGTTAGGCTAAGGGTAAAGGTTATGGTTAGGTTTAGGGTTAATATTAGGTTTAGTGTTAGGGTAAGGGTAAGGGTTAGGGTTAGGATAAGAGTTAGGGTAAGGGTTAGGGTTAGGGTTAGAATTAGGGTTAGGGTTACAGTTAGGGTTAGGGTTAGGTTAAGGATATGTGTTAGGGTTAGGTTTAGGGTTAGGGTTAGAGTTAGGGTAAGGGTAAGTGTCAGGGTTAGGGTTAGGGTTAAGGTAAGGGTAAGGGTTAGGGTTAGGACTAGGGATAGGTTTAGGTTTAGAGTAAGGGTTAAGGTTAGGGTTAGGGTAAGGGTAAGGTTTAGGGTTAGGATTAGGGTTAGGGTTAGGGTAAGGGTAAGGGTTAGGGTTAGGGTTAGGGTTAAGGTTAGGTTTATGGTTAGGGTAAGGATAAGGTTTAGCTTTAGGGTTAGGGTTAGGCTTAGGGGTTACGGTTAGGGTTAGGGTTAGTGTAAGGGTAAGGATTAGGTTTAGGGTTAGTGTTAGGGTTAGGGTAAGGATAAGGGTTAGGGTTAAGGTTAGGGTTAGGGTTAGGGTTCGGGTTAGGGTTAAGGTTAGGGTTAGTGTGAGCGTAAGAGTAAGGGTTAGTGTTAGGGTTAGGGTTAGGGTTAGGCTAAGGGTAAGGGTTAGGGTTAGGGTTAGGGTTAGGTTTAGGTGTATCGTTAGGGTTAGGGTTAGGGTAAGGTGAAGGGTTAGGGTTAAGGTTAGGGTTAGGGTTAGGTTTATGGTTAGGGTTAGGGTTAGGGTAAGGGTAAGGTTTAGGGTTAGGATTAGGGTTAGGGTTAGGGTAAGGGTAAGGGTTAGGGATAGGGTTAAGGTTAGGGTTAGTTTTAGGGTTGGGGTTAAGGTTAGATTTAGGATTAGGGTAAAGGTAAGGTTTAGGGTTAGGTTTATTCTTAGGGTTAGCATTAGGATAAGGGTAAGGGTTAGGGTTAGTGTTAGGGTTAAGGTAAGGGTAAGGGTTAGGGTTAGGGTTAGGTTTAGGGTAAGGATTAGGGTTAGGGTTAGGGTAAGGGTAAGGTTTAGGGTTATGGTAAGGGTTAGGGTTACGGTTAGGGTTAGGGTTAGGGTAAGGATATGTGTTAGGGTTAGGGTAAGGGTTAAGGTTGATGTTAGGGTTAGGGTTAGAGTAAGGGTTAGGAGTAGGGTTAGGGTTAGGGTTAGGGTTACGGTTAGGGTTAGGGTTAGGGTAATGATATGTGTTAGGTTTAGGGTTAGGGTTAAGGTAAGTGTAAGAGTTAGGGTCATGGTTAGGGTTGGGTTTAGGTTTAGGGTAAGGGTTAGGGTTAGGGTTAGGTTAAGGGTAAGGTAGGGTTAGGGTTAGGGTTAAGGTTAGGGTAAGGATAAGGGTTAGGGTTAGTGTTAGGGTTAGGGTTACTGTTAGGGTTAGGGTTAGGGTTAGGGTAAGGATATGTGTTAGTGTTAGAGTTAGGGTTAGGGTTAGGGTTAGGTTTACTGTAAGGGTAAGGTTTAGGGTTAGGGTTAGGGTTAGTTTAAGGGTAAGGGTTAGGGTTATGTTTAGGGTTAATGTTAGGTTTAGTGTTAGGGTAAGGGTAATGGTTAGGGTTAGGGTAAGGGTAAGGGTAAGGGTTAGGGTTAGGGTAAGGGTGAGGTTAAGGGTTAGGGTTAGGGTTAGGGTTAGTGTTATGGTTAGGGTTAGGGTTAAGGTTAGCGTTAGTGTTAGGTTAGGGTTAGTGTTAGGGTTAGGTTTAGGGTTAGGGTTAAGTTTAGGATTAGGGTTAGGGTAAGGGTTAGGGTTAGGTTTAGGAATAATGTTAGGCTAAGGGTAAGGTTAGGGTTAGGTTTAGGGTTGGGGTTAAGGTTAGGGTTAGGGTTAGGGTAAGGGCAATGGTTAAGGTTAGGATTAGGGTTAGGGTTAGGATGAGGGTTAAGGTAAGGGTAAGTGTTAGGGTTAGGATTAGGGATAGGGTTAGGGTTAGGGTAAGGGTAAGGGTTAGGTTTAGGGTTAGTGTAAGGGTAAGATTTAGGGTTACGGTTAGGGTTAGGGTTAGGGTTAGTGTAAGGGTAATTGTTAGGGTTAGGGTTAGGGTTAAGTTTAGGGTTAGGATAAGGGTAAGGGTTAGCGTTAGGGTTAGGGTTAGGCTTAGGGGTTAAGGTTAGGGTTAGGTTTAGTGTTAGTGTAAGGGTAAGGATTAGGTTTAGGGTTAGAATTAGGTTTAGGGTTTGGGTTAGTGTGAGGGTTAGGGTAAGGATAAGCGTTATGGTTAAGGTTAGGGTTAGGGTTAGGATTCGGGTTAGGGTTAAGTTTATGGTTAGGGCGAGGGTAAGAGTAATGGTTAGGGTTAGGTTTAGGGTTAGGATAAGGTTAAGGGTAAGGGTTAGGGTTAGGGTTAGGATTAGGTTTAGGGTTAGGGTTAGGGTTAGGGTAATGGTAAGGTTTAGGGTTAAGGTTAAAGTTAGGTTTAGGGTTAGGGTTAGGGTAAGAGTAAGTGTTAGGTTTAGGGTTAGCGTTAGGGTTAAGGTTGAGGTTACGGTTAGGGTTAGGTTTAGGTTAAGAGTTAGAGTTAGGGTAAGGGTTAGGGTTAGGATTAGGGTTAGGGTTAGGGTAAGGGTTAGGGTTAGGGTTAGGTTAAGGTTGAGTTTAGGGTTAGGGTTAGAGTAAGGGTTAGGATTAGGGTTAGGGTAAGTGTTAGGGTTAGGGTTATGGTTAGGGTTAGAGTTAGGGTTAGGGTTAGGGTAAGGGTAAGGGTTACTGTTAGGGTTAGGGTTAGGGTAAGGGTTAGGGTTGATGGTTAGGTTTAGTGTTAGGGTTAGGTTAAGGGTTAGGGTTAGGTTAGGGTTAGGATAAGGGTTAGGGTTCAGGTTAGGGTTAGGGTTAGGGTAAGGGTAAGGGTTAGGATTAGGGTTAGGGTTACCTTTAGGGTTAGGGTTACTGTTAGGGTTAGGGTTAGGGTAAGGATATGTGTTGGGTTTTGGGTTAGCGTTAGGTTTAGGTTAAGAGTTAGAGTTAGGGTAAGGGTTAGGGTTAGGTTTAGGGTTAGGGTTAGGGTAAGGGTTAGGGTTAGGGTTAGGTTAAGGTTGAGGTTAGGGTTAAAGTTAGAGTAAGGGTTAGGATTAGGGTTAGGGTAAGTGTTAGGGTTAGGGTTATGGTTAGGGTTAGAGTTAGGGTTAGGGTTAGGGTAAGGGTAAGGGTTACTGTTAGGGTTAGGGTAAGGGTTATGGTGAGTGGTTAGGATTAGTGTTAGGGTTAAGTTAAGGGTTAGGGTTAGGGTTAGGTTAAGGGTTAGGGTAAGGGTAAGTGTTAGGGTTAGCGTTAGTGTTAGGGTTAGGTTAAGGGTTATCGTTGGAGTTAGGGTTAGGGTTAGGATAAGTTTTAGGGTTAGGGTTAGGGTTACGGTTAGGGTAAGGATAAAGTTTAGGGTTAGGGTAAGGGTTAGGGTTATGGTTAGGGTTAGAGTTAGGGTTAGGTTTAGGGTAAGGGTAAGGGTTACTGTTAGGGTTAGGGTAAGGGTTATGGTTAGTGGTTAGGATTAGTGTTAGGGTTAACTTAAGGGTTAGGGTTAGGGTTAGGTTAAGGGTTAGGGTAAGGGTAAGTGTTAGGGTTAGCGTTAGGGTTAGGGTTAGGTTAAGGGTTATCGTTGGAGTTAGGGTTAGGGTTATGGTAAGTGTTAGGGTTAGGGTTAGGGTTACGGTTAGGGTAAGGATAAAGTTTAGGGTTTGGGTAAGGGTTAGGGTTATGGTTAGGGTTAGGGTTTGGGTAAGGATATGTGTTAGGGTTAGGGTAAGGGTTAAGGTTGAGGTTAGGGTTAGGGTTAGAGTAAGGGTTAGGAGTAGGGTTAGGGTAAGTGTTAGGGTTAGGGTTATGGTTAGGGTTAGAATTAGTGTTAGGATTAGGGTTAGGGTAAGGGTTAGGGTTAGTTGTTAGGATTAGTGTTAGGGTTAGGTTAAGGGTTAGGGTTAGGGTTAGGGGTAGGGTTAGGTTTAGGGTTAGCGTTAATGTTAGGGTTAGGGTTAAGGTTTGAGTTAAGTGTAGGTTTAGGGTTAGGGTAAGGGTAAAGTTTAGTGTTAGGGTTATGGTTAGGGTTAGGGTTACGGTTAGGGTTAGGGTTAGGGTAAGGATATGTGTTAGGGTTAGGGTTAGGGTTAGGGTTGGAGATAGGGTAAGGGTATGTGTTAGGGTTAGGGTTTGGTTTAAGGTAAGGGTTAGGGTTAAGGTCAGGGTTAGGGTTCGGTTTAGGTTTAGGGTAAGGGTTAGGTTTAGGGTTAAGGTAAGGGTAAGGTAGGGTTAGGGTTAGGGTTAGGGTAATGGTAAGTGTTAGGGTTAGTGTTAGGGTTAAGGTTAGGTTTAGGGTTAGGGTAAGGGTAGGGCTTAGGGTTAGGGTGAGGGTTAGGGTTAGGATAAGGGTAAGGGTTAGCGTTAGGGTTAGGGTTAGGCTTAGGTGTTACGGTTAGGGTTAGGGTTAGGGTTAGGGTTAGGGTAAGTGTAAGGGTTAGGTTTTGGGTTAGAGTTAGGTTAGGGTTAGGTTTAGGGTTACGGGTAGGGTTCGGATTAGGGTTAAGGTTAGGGTTACGGTTAGATTTATGGTTAGGGTTAGGGTAAGGGTTAGGGTTAGGTTTAGGGTTAGGTTTAGGTTTAGGTTTAGGGTAAGGATAAGGGTTAGGGTTAGGTTTAGAGTTGGGGTTAGGGTTAGATTTAGTGTTAGGGTAAGGGTAAGGGTTAGGGTTAGGGTTCGGTTTAGGGTAAGGGTTAGGGTTAGGTTTACATTTATGGTAAGGGTTAGGGTTAGGGTTAGGCTTAGGGTTAGGATAAGCGTAAGGGTTAGGGTAAGAGTAAGAGTTAGGGTTAGGGTAAGAGTTCGGGTTAGGTTTAGTGTTAGGGTTAGGGTTAGGGTTAGGGTTAGGGTTAGTGTTATGGTAAGGGTTAGGGTTAGGGTTAGGTTTATGGTAAGCGTTAGGGTTATGGTTAGGGTTAGGGTTAGGTTTAGGGTTAGGGTTAGGGTAAGGGTAAGGGTTAGGGTTACGTTTAGGGTTAGGCTTAGGATTTAAGTTTAGGGATAGGGTTAGTGTAGGGTACGGGTTAGGGTTAGGGTTAGGGTTAGGGTTAGGGTTAGTATTAGGTTTCGGTTTAGGGTTAGGGTAAGGTAAAGGGTTAGGGTTAGGGTTAGGGATAAGGTTAGGGTTAGGGTTAGGGTTAGGGTAAGGGCAAGGGTTAGGGTTAGGGTTAGGGTTAAGTTTAGGTTAGGGTTAGGGTTAGGGTAAGGTTAAGGGTTAGGGTTAGGGTTAGGCTTAAGGTTAGGGTTAGGGTTAGGGTTAGGGTAAGGGCAAGGGTTAGGGTTAGAGTTAGGGTTAAGTTTAGGTTAAGGTTAGGGTTAGGGTTAGAGTTAGGTTTAGGTTTAGGGTAAGGTTAAGGTTTAGGGTTAGGGTTAGGTTAGTGTTAGGTTAAGGGTTAGGGTTAGGGGTTAAGTTTTGTGTTAGGGTTAGGGTAAGGGTTAGGGTTAGGGTTAGGATTAGGGTAAGGGTTAGGGTTAGGGTTAGGGTTAGGGTAAGGGTAAGTGTTAGGGTTAGGGTTAGGGTTAGGGTTAGGGTAAGGTTTATTGTCAGAGTTAGTGTTAGGGTTAGGTAAGTGATAGGGTTAGGGTTAGGGTTAGGGTAAGTGTTAGGGTAAGGGTTAAGGTTAGGGTTAGGTTTAGGGCTGGGTTTAAGGTTAGGGTTAGGGTTAGGGTAAGGGTAAGGTTAGGGTTAGGGTAAGGGTGAGCGTAAGTGTTAGGTTTAGGGTTAGGGTTAGGTTTATGTTTAGGGTTAGGGTAAGGGTAAGGGTTAGGTTAGGGTTTAGGGTAAGGGTAAGTGTTAGGCTTAGGGTTAGTGTTAGGATAAGGGTAAGGGTTAGGGTTATGGTTAGTATTAGGTTTAGTGTTTAGGTTTAGGGTTAGGGTTAGGGTTAGGGTAGGGTAAGGGTTAGGGTTAGGGTTAGGGTTAGGGTAAGTATTAGGTTTAGGTTTAGGGTTAGGGTAAGATTAAGGGTTAGGTTTAGGTTTAGGGTAAGGGTTAGGGTTAGGGTTAGAGTTAGGTTTAGGGTTAGGGTAAGGTTAAGGTTTAGGGTTAGGGTTAGTTTAGTGTAAGGTTAACGGTTAGGGTAGGGGTTAAGGTTTGGGTTAGGGTTAGGGTAAGAGTTAGGGTTAGGGTTAGGTTTAGGGTAAGGGTTAGGGTTAGGGTTGGGTTAGGGTAAGGATAAGTGTTAGGGTTAGGGTTAGGGTTAGGGTAAGTGTTAGGGTAAAGGTTAAGGTTAGGGTTAGGTTTAGGGCTGGGGTTAAGGTTAGGGATAGGGTTAGGGTAAGGGTAAGGGTTAGGGTTATGGTGAGGGTAAGTGTTAGGTTTAGGGTTAGGGATAGGCTAAGGGTAAGGTTTAGGGTTATGGGTTAGGGTTAATGTTAGCGTTAGGGTAAGGGTTAGGGTAAGCGTAAGTGTTAGGGTTAGGGTTAGGGTTAGGGTTAGGTTAAGGGTTATCGTTAGAGTTAGGGTTAGGGTAAGTGTTAGGGTTAGGTTTAGGGTTAGGGTTAGGGTACGGGTAAGGGTTAGGGTTAGGGTTAGGGTTAAGGTTAGGTTTAAGGTTAGGGTAAGGGTAAGGGGTAGCGTTAGGGTTAAAGTTAGGCTTAGGGGTTACGTTAAGGGTTAGGGTTATGGTTAGTGTAAGGGTAAGGATTAGGTTTAGGGTTAGAGTTAGGTTTAGGGTTAGGGTTAGTGTTAGGGTTAGGGTAAGGATAAGGGTTAGGGTTAGGGTTAGGGTTAGGGTTAAGGTTAGGGTTACGGTGAGGGTAAGAGTAAGGGTTAGCGTTAGGGTTAGGGTTAGGTTAAGTGTTATCGTTAGAGTTAGGGTCAGGGTAAGTGTTAGGGTTAGGGTTAGGGTTAGGGTAAGTGTTAGGGCAAGGGTTGGGGTTAGGGTTAGGTTTAGGGTTGGGGTAAGGGTAAGGGTAAGTGTTAGGGTTAGGGTTAGGGTTAGGATTAGGCTTAGGGTTTAAGTTTAGGGTTAGGGTTAGTGTTAGGGTAGGGTAAGGGTTAGGGTTAAGGTCAGGGTTAGGGTTCGGTTTAGGTTTAGGGTAAGGGTTAGGGTTAGGGTTAAGGTAAGGGTAAGGTAGGGTTAGGGTTAGGATTAGGTGTTACGGTTAGGGTTACGGTTAGGGTTAGGGTTAGGGTAAGTGTAATGGTTAGGTATTGGGTTAGAGTTAGGTTAGGGTTAGGGTTAGGGTTAGGGTTAGGGTAATGATAAGGGTTAGGGTTAAGGTTAGGGTTAGGGGTAGGGTTCGGATTAGGGTTAAGATTAGGGTTACGGTTAGATTTATGGTTAGGGTTAGGGTAAGGGTTAGGGTTAGGGTTAGGGTTAGGGTTAGGGTTAGGTTTAGGTTTAGGTTTAGGGTAAGGATAAGGGTTAGGGTTAGGTTTAGGGTTGGGGTTAAGGTTAGATTTAGTGTTAGGGTAAGGGTAAGGGTTAGGGTTAGGGTTAGGTTTAGGGTAACGGTTAGGGTTAGGTTTACGTTTATGGTAACGGTTAGGGTTAGGGTTAGGCTTAGGGTTAGGATAAGCGTAAGGGTTAGGGTAAGAGTAAGAGTTAGGGTTAGGGTAAGAGTTCGGGTTAGGTTTAGTGTTAGGGTTAGGGTTAGGGTTAGGGTTAGTGTTAGGGTAAGGGTTAGGGTTAGGGTAAGGTTTATGGTAAGCGTTAGGGTTAGGGTTAGGGTTAGGTTTAGGGTTAGGGTTAGGGTAAGGGTAAGGGTTAGGGTTACGTTTAGGGTTAGGCTTAGGGTTTAAGTTTAGGGTTAGGGTTAGGGTTAGTGTAGGGTACGGGATAGGGTTAGGGTTAGGGTTAGGGTTAGGGTTAGTATTAGGTTTAGGTTTAGGGTTAGGGTAAGGTTAAGGGTTAGGGTTAGGGTTAGGAATAAGGTTAGGCGTAGGGTTAGGGTTAGGGTAAGGGCAAGGGTTAGGGTTAGGGTTAGGGTTAAGTTTAGGTTAGGGTTAGGGTTAGGGTAAGGTTAAGGGTTAGGGTTAGGGTTAGGGTTAAGGTTAGGTTTAGGGTTAGGGTTAGGGTAAGGGCAAGGGTTAGGGTTAGGGTTAGGGTTAAATTTAGGTTAAGGTTAGGGTTAGGGTTAGGGTTAGGTTTAGGGTAAGGTTAAGGTTTAGGGTTAGGGTTAGGTTAGTGTTAGGTTAAGGGTTAGGGTTAGGGCTTAAGGTTTGGATTAGGGTTAGGGTAAGAGTTAGGGTTAGGGTTAGGATTAGGGTAAGGTTTAGGGTTAGGTTTAGGGTAAGGGTAAGTGTTAGGGTTAGGGTTAGGGTTAGGGTAAGGGTTATTGTCAGAGTTAGTGTTAGGGTTAGGTGAGTGTTAGGGTTAGGGTTAGGGTTAGGGTAAGTGTTAGGGTAAGGGTTAAGGTTAGGGTTAGGTTTAGGGCTGGGGTTAAGGTTAGGGTTAGGGTTAGGGTAAGGGTAAGGGTTAGGGTTAGGGTTAGGGTGAGGGTAAGTGTTAGGTTTAGGGTTAGGGTTAGGTTTATGTTTAGGGTTAGGGTAAGGGTAAGGGTTAGGTTAGGGTTTAGGGTAAGGGTAAGTGTTAGGGTTAGGGTTAGTGGTAGGATAATTCTAAGGGTTAGGGTTACGGTTAGTATTAGGTTTAGGGTTTAGGTTTAGGGTTAGCTTTAGGGTAGGGTAAGGGTTAGGGTTAGGGTTAGGGTTAGGGTAAGTATTAGGTTTAGGTTTAGGGTTAGGGTAAGATTAAGGGTTAGGGTTAGGTTTAGGGTAAGGGTTAGGGTTAGGGTTAGGGTTAGGGTTAGAGTAAGGGCAAGGGTTAGGGTTAGGGTTAGGGTTAAGTTTAGGTTACGGTTAGGGTTAGGGTTAGAATTAGGTTTAGGGTTAGGGTAAGGTTAAGGTTTAGGGTTAGGGTTAGGTTAGTGTTAGGTTAACAGTTGGGGTAGGGGTTAAGGTTTGGGTTAGGGTTAGGGTAAGAGTTAGGGTTAGGGTTAGGTTTAGGGTAAGGGTTAGGGTTAGGGTTGGGTTAGGGTAAGGGTAAGTGTTAGGGTTAGGGTTAGGGTTAGGGTAAGTGTTAGGGTAAAGGTTAAGGTTAGGGTTAGGTTTAGGGCTGGGGTTAAGTTTAGGGTTATGGTTAGGGTAAGGGTAAGGATAAGGGTTAGGGTTAGGGTTCGGGTTAGGGTTAAGGTTAGGGTTACGGTGAGGGTAAGAGTAAGGATTAGCCTTAGGGTTAGGGTTAGGTTAAGGGTTATAGTTAGAGTTAGGGTTAGGGTAAGTGTTAGGGTTAGGGTTAGGGTTAGGGTTAGGGTAAGTGTTAGGGCAAGGGTTGGGGTTAGGGTTAGGTTTAGGGTTGGGGTAAGGGTATGGGTAAGTGTTAGGGTTAGTGTTAGGGTTAGGATTAGACTTAGGGCTTAAGTTTAGGGTTAGGGTTAGTGTTAGGGTAGGGTGAGGGTTAGGGTTAGGGTTAGGGTTAGTATTAGGTTTAGGTTTAGGGTTAGGGGAAAGTTAAGGGTTAGGGTTAGGTTTAGGTTTAGGGTTAGGGTTATGGTTAGGGTAAGTGTAAGGGTTAGGGTTAAGGTTAGGGTTAGGTTTAGGGTTAGGGTTAGGGTTAGGTTTAGAGTAAGGGTAAGGGTTAGGGTTAGGGTTAATGTTAGGGTTACGGTAAGGGTTAGGGTAAGGGTAAGAGTTAGGGTTAGCGTTAGGGTTAGGGTTAGGTTAAGGGTTAGGGTTAGGGTTAGGATTAGGGTAAGGGTAAGGGCTAGGGTTAAGGTTAGGGTTAGGGTTAGGTTTAGGATTAGGGATAGGGTTAGGTTTAGGGTAAGGGTTAGGGTTAGGGTTAGGTTTAGGGATAGGGTTAGGTTTAGGGTAAGGGTAAGGTTTAGAGTTAGGGTTAGGGTTAAGGTAAGGGTAAGGGTTAGGGTTAGGGTAAGGGTTAGGGTTAGGGTTAGGGTTAGGGTTATGGTAAGGGTTACGGTTAGGGTTTGGGTTAGGGTTAGGATAAGGGTAAGGGTTAGGGTTAGGGTTAGGGTAAGGGTAAGGTTTAGGTTTAGGGTTAGGGTTATGGATAGGGTTAGGTTTAGGATAAGGGTAAGGTGTAGGGTTAGGTTTAGGGGTAGGGTTAGGGTTAGGGTAAGGGTTAGGGTTAGGGTTAGGTTTAGGTTGAGGTTTAGGGTTGGGGTTAAGATTACGGTTAGGGTTAGGTTTAGGGTTAGTTTTAAGGTTAGGGGTTAGGGTTAGGGTTAGGGTTTAGTTTTAAGGTTAGGGGTTAGGGTTAGGGTTAGGGTTATCTTTAGGGTTAGGTTTAGGGTAAGGGTAAGGGTTAGGGTTAGGGTAAGAGTTAGGTTTAGGATTAGGGTAACGGTTAGGGTTAGGGTTAGGATTAGGTTTAGGGTTTGGGTTAGGGTTAGGGTTAGGGTAAGGTAAGGGTTAGGGTTAGGGTTAGGTTTAGGGTTAGGGTTAGGGTTAGGGTAAGGGTAATGGTTAGGGTTAAGGTTAGGGTTATGGTTAGGTTTAGGTTTAGGGTTAGGGTTAGGGTAAGGGTAAGGGTTAGAGTTAGGGTTAGGGTAGGGGTAAGGGTAAAGGTTAGGGTTTGGGTTAGGGTTAGGTTTAGGGTAAGGATATCTGTTAGGGTTAGGTTTAGGGTCAGGGTTAGGGTTATGGTTAGGGTTAGGTTTAGGGTTGGGTTTAAGGTTAGATTTAGGGTTAGGGTAAGGGTAAGGTTTAGGGTTAGGTTTATTGTTATGGTTAGCGTTAGGATAAGGATAAGGGTTAGGGTTAGGGTTAGGGTTAGGGTAAGGTTAAGGGTTAGGGTTAGGTTTAGGTTTAGGGTAAGGGTTAGGGTTAGGGTAAGGGTAAGGTTTAGGGTTAGGGTTAGGGTTAGGGTTAGAGATAGGTTTAGGTTTAGGGTAAGGGTAAGGTTTAGGGTTAGGTTTAGGTTTAGGGTTAATGTTAGTGTTAGGGTTAGGGTAAGGATAAGGTTTAGGGTTAAGGTTAGGTTTAGGGTCAGTGTTCGGTTTAGGGTTAAGGGTAGGGTTAGGGTGAGGGTAAGGGTAAGGGTTAGGGTTAGGTTTAGGGTTAGGGTTAGGCTAAGAGTAAGGGTTAGGGTTAGGGTTAGGATTAGGGTTAGGGTAAGGGTAAGGGTTAGGGTTAAGGTTAGGGTTCGGGTTATGTTTAGGTTTTGGGTTAGGGTAAGGGTAAAGGTTAGGGTTAGGGTTACGGTTAGGGTTAGGGTTAGGGTAAGGCTATGTGTTACGGTTAGGATTAGGGTTAGGGTTATGATTAGAATTAGCGTTAGGGTAAGGAAAAGTGTTAGGGTTAGGGTAAGAGTTAGGGTAAGGGTAAGGGTTAGGGTTAAGGTTAGGGTTAGGGTTAGGGTAAGGGTTAGGGTTAGGTTTAGGAATAATGTTAGGCTAAGGGTAAGGTTAGGGTTAGGTTTAGGGTTGGGGTTAAGGTTAGGGTTAGGGTTAGGGTAAGGGCAATGGTTAAGGTTAGGATTAGGGTTAGGGTTAGGATGAGGGTTAAGGTAAGGGTAAGTGTTAGGGTTAGGATTAGGGATAGGGTTAGGGTTAGGGTAAGGGTAAGGGTTAGGTTTAGGGTTAGTGTAAGGGTAAGATTTAGGGTTACGGTTAGGGTTAGGGTTAGGGTTAGTGTAAGGGTAATTGTTAGGGTTAGGGTTAGGGTTAAGTTTAGGGTTAGGATAAGGGTAAGGGTTAGCGTTAGGGTTAGGGTTAGGCTTAGGGGTTAAGGTTAGGGTTAGGTTTAGTGTTAGTGTAAGGGTAAGGATTAGGTTTAGGGTTAGAATTAGGTTTAGGGTTTGGGTTAGTGTGAGGGTTAGGGTAAGGATAAGCGTTATGGTTAAGGTTAGGGTTAGGGTTAGGATTCGGGTTAGGGTTAAGTTTATGGTTAGGGCGAGGGTAAGAGTAATGGTTAGGGTTAGGTTTAGGGTTAGGATAAGGTTAAGGGTAAGGGTTAGGGTTAGGGTTAGGATTAGGTTTAGGGTTAGGGTTAGGGTTAGGGTAATGGTAAGGTTTAGGGTTAAGGTTAAAGTTAGGTTTAGGGTTAGGGTTAGGGTAAGAGTAAGTGTTAGGTTTAGGGTTAGCGTTAGGGTTAAGGTTGAGGTTACGGTTAGGGTTAGGTTTAGGTTAAGAGTTAGAGTTAGGGTAAGGGTTAGGGTTAGGATTAGGGTTAGGGTTAGGGTAAGGGTTAGGGTTAGGGTTAGGTTAAGGTTGAGTTTAGGGTTAGGGTTAGAGTAAGGGTTAGGATTAGGGTTAGGGTAAGTGTTAGGGTTAGGGTTATGGTTAGGGTTAGAGTTAGGGTTAGGGTTAGGGTAAGGGTAAGGGTTACTGTTAGGGTTAGGGTTAGGGTAAGGGTTAGGGTTGATGGTTAGGTTTAGTGTTAGGGTTAGGTTAAGGGTTAGGGTTAGGTTAGGGTTAGGATAAGGGTTAGGGTTCAGGTTAGGGTTAGGGTTAGGGTAAGGGTAAGGGTTAGGATTAGGGTTAGGGTTACCTTTAGGGTTAGGGTTACTGTTAGGGTTAGGGTTAGGGTAAGGATATGTGTTGGGTTTTGGGTTAGCGTTAGGTTTAGGTTAAGAGTTAGAGTTAGGGTAAGGGTTAGGGTTAGGTTTAGGGTTAGGGTTAGGGTAAGGGTTAGGGTTAGGGTTAGGTTAAGGTTGAGGTTAGGGTTAAAGTTAGAGTAAGGGTTAGGATTAGGGTTAGGGTAAGTGTTAGGGTTAGGGTTATGGTTAGGGTTAGAGTTAGGGTTAGGGTTAGGGTAAGGGTAAGGGTTACTGTTAGGGTTAGGGTAAGGGTTATGGTGAGTGGTTAGGATTAGTGTTAGGGTTAAGTTAAGGGTTAGGGTTAGGGTTAGGTTAAGGGTTAGGGTAAGGGTAAGTGTTAGGGTTAGCGTTAGTGTTAGGGTTAGGTTAAGGGTTATCGTTGGAGTTAGGGTTAGGGTTAGGATAAGTTTTAGGGTTAGGGTTAGGGTTACGGTTAGGGTAAGGATAAAGTTTAGGGTTAGGGTAAGGGTTAGGGTTATGGTTAGGGTTAGAGTTAGGGTTAGGTTTAGGGTAAGGGTAAGGGTTACTGTTAGGGTTAGGGTAAGGGTTATGGTTAGTGGTTAGGATTAGTGTTAGGGTTAACTTAAGGGTTAGGGTTAGGGTTAGGTTAAGGGTTAGGGTAAGGGTAAGTGTTAGGGTTAGCGTTAGGGTTAGGGTTAGGTTAAGGGTTATCGTTGGAGTTAGGGTTAGGGTTATGGTAAGTGTTAGGGTTAGGGTTAGGGTTACGGTTAGGGTAAGGATAAAGTTTAGGGTTTGGGTAAGGGTTAGGGTTATGGTTAGGGTTAGGGTTTGGGTAAGGATATGTGTTAGGGTTAGGGTAAGGGTTAAGGTTGAGGTTAGGGTTAGGGTTAGAGTAAGGGTTAGGAGTAGGGTTAGGGTAAGTGTTAGGGTTAGGGTTATGGTTAGGGTTAGAATTAGTGTTAGGATTAGGGTTAGGGTAAGGGTTAGGGTTAGTTGTTAGGATTAGTGTTAGGGTTAGGTTAAGGGTTAGGGTTAGGGTTAGGGGTAGGGTTAGGTTTAGGGTTAGCGTTAATGTTAGGGTTAGGGTTAAGGTTTGAGTTAAGTGTAGGTTTAGGGTTAGGGTAAGGGTAAAGTTTAGTGTTAGGGTTATGGTTAGGGTTAGGGTTACGGTTAGGGTTAGGGTTAGGGTAAGGATATGTGTTAGGGTTAGGGTTAGGGTTAGGGTTGGAGATAGGGTAAGGGTATGTGTTAGGGTTAGGGTTTGGTTTAAGGTAAGGGTTAGGGTTAAGGTCAGGGTTAGGGTTCGGTTTAGGTTTAGGGTAAGGGTTAGGTTTAGGGTTAAGGTAAGGGTAAGGTAGGGTTAGGGTTAGGGTTAGGGTAATGGTAAGTGTTAGGGTTAGTGTTAGGGTTAAGGTTAGGTTTAGGGTTAGGGTAAGGGTAGGGCTTAGGGTTAGGGTGAGGGTTAGGGTTAGGATAAGGGTAAGGGTTAGCGTTAGGGTTAGGGTTAGGCTTAGGTGTTACGGTTAGGGTTAGGGTTAGGGTTAGGGTTAGGGTAAGTGTAAGGGTTAGGTTTTGGGTTAGAGTTAGGTTAGGGTTAGGTTTAGGGTTACGGGTAGGGTTCGGATTAGGGTTAAGGTTAGGGTTACGGTTAGATTTATGGTTAGGGTTAGGGTAAGGGTTAGGGTTAGGTTTAGGGTTAGGTTTAGGTTTAGGTTTAGGGTAAGGATAAGGGTTAGGGTTAGGTTTAGAGTTGGGGTTAGGGTTAGATTTAGTGTTAGGGTAAGGGTAAGGGTTAGGGTTAGGGTTCGGTTTAGGGTAAGGGTTAGGGTTAGGTTTACATTTATGGTAAGGGTTAGGGTTAGGGTTAGGCTTAGGGTTAGGATAAGCGTAAGGGTTAGGGTAAGAGTAAGAGTTAGGGTTAGGGTAAGAGTTCGGGTTAGGTTTAGTGTTAGGGTTAGGGTTAGGGTTAGGGTTAGGGTTAGTGTTATGGTAAGGGTTAGGGTTAGGGTTAGGTTTATGGTAAGCGTTAGGGTTATGGTTAGGGTTAGGGTTAGGTTTAGGGTTAGGGTTAGGGTAAGGGTAAGGGTTAGGGTTACGTTTAGGGTTAGGCTTAGGATTTAAGTTTAGGGATAGGGTTAGTGTAGGGTACGGGTTAGGGTTAGGGTTAGGGTTAGGGTTAGGGTTAGTATTAGGTTTCGGTTTAGGGTTAGGGTAAGGTAAAGGGTTAGGGTTAGGGTTAGGGATAAGGTTAGGGTTAGGGTTAGGGTTAGGGTAAGGGCAAGGGTTAGGGTTAGGGTTAGGGTTAAGTTTAGGTTAGGGTTAGGGTTAGGGTAAGGTTAAGGGTTAGGGTTAGGGTTAGGCTTAAGGTTAGGGTTAGGGTTAGGGTTAGGGTAAGGGCAAGGGTTAGGGTTAGAGTTAGGGTTAAGTTTAGGTTAAGGTTAGGGTTAGGGTTAGAGTTAGGTTTAGGTTTAGGGTAAGGTTAAGGTTTAGGGTTAGGGTTAGGTTAGTGTTAGGTTAAGGGTTAGGGTTAGGGGTTAAGTTTTGTGTTAGGGTTAGGGTAAGGGTTAGGGTTAGGGTTAGGATTAGGGTAAGGGTTAGGGTTAGGGTTAGGGTTAGGGTAAGGGTAAGTGTTAGGGTTAGGGTTAGGGTTAGGGTTAGGGTAAGGTTTATTGTCAGAGTTAGTGTTAGGGTTAGGTAAGTGATAGGGTTAGGGTTAGGGTTAGGGTAAGTGTTAGGGTAAGGGTTAAGGTTAGGGTTAGGTTTAGGGCTGGGTTTAAGGTTAGGGTTAGGGTTAGGGTAAGGGTAAGGTTAGGGTTAGGGTAAGGGTGAGCGTAAGTGTTAGGTTTAGGGTTAGGGTTAGGTTTATGTTTAGGGTTAGGGTAAGGGTAAGGGTTAGGTTAGGGTTTAGGGTAAGGGTAAGTGTTAGGCTTAGGGTTAGTGTTAGGATAAGGGTAAGGGTTAGGGTTATGGTTAGTATTAGGTTTAGTGTTTAGGTTTAGGGTTAGGGTTAGGGTTAGGGTAGGGTAAGGGTTAGGGTTAGGGTTAGGGTTAGGGTAAGTATTAGGTTTAGGTTTAGGGTTAGGGTAAGATTAAGGGTTAGGTTTAGGTTTAGGGTAAGGGTTAGGGTTAGGGTTAGAGTTAGGTTTAGGGTTAGGGTAAGGTTAAGGTTTAGGGTTAGGGTTAGTTTAGTGTAAGGTTAACGGTTAGGGTAGGGGTTAAGGTTTGGGTTAGGGTTAGGGTAAGAGTTAGGGTTAGGGTTAGGTTTAGGGTAAGGGTTAGGGTTAGGGTTGGGTTAGGGTAAGGATAAGTGTTAGGGTTAGGGTTAGGGTTAGGGTAAGTGTTAGGGTAAAGGTTAAGGTTAGGGTTAGGTTTAGGGCTGGGGTTAAGGTTAGGGATAGGGTTAGGGTAAGGGTAAGGGTTAGGGTTATGGTGAGGGTAAGTGTTAGGTTTAGGGTTAGGGATAGGCTAAGGGTAAGGTTTAGGGTTATGGGTTAGGGTTAATGTTAGCGTTAGGGTAAGGGTTAGGGTAAGCGTAAGTGTTAGGGTTAGGGTTAGGGTTAGGGTTAGGTTAAGGGTTATCGTTAGAGTTAGGGTTAGGGTAAGTGTTAGGGTTAGGTTTAGGGTTAGGGTTAGGGTACGGGTAAGGGTTAGGGTTAGGGTTAGGGTTAAGGTTAGGTTTAAGGTTAGGGTAAGGGTAAGGGGTAGCGTTAGGGTTAAAGTTAGGCTTAGGGGTTACGTTAAGGGTTAGGGTTATGGTTAGTGTAAGGGTAAGGATTAGGTTTAGGGTTAGAGTTAGGTTTAGGGTTAGGGTTAGTGTTAGGGTTAGGGTAAGGATAAGGGTTAGGGTTAGGGTTAGGGTTAGGGTTAAGGTTAGGGTTACGGTGAGGGTAAGAGTAAGGGTTAGCGTTAGGGTTAGGGTTAGGTTAAGTGTTATCGTTAGAGTTAGGGTCAGGGTAAGTGTTAGGGTTAGGGTTAGGGTTAGGGTAAGTGTTAGGGCAAGGGTTGGGGTTAGGGTTAGGTTTAGGGTTGGGGTAAGGGTAAGGGTAAGTGTTAGGGTTAGGGTTAGGGTTAGGATTAGGCTTAGGGTTTAAGTTTAGGGTTAGGGTTAGTGTTAGGGTAGGGTAAGGGTTAGGGTTAAGGTCAGGGTTAGGGTTCGGTTTAGGTTTAGGGTAAGGGTTAGGGTTAGGGTTAAGGTAAGGGTAAGGTAGGGTTAGGGTTAGGATTAGGTGTTACGGTTAGGGTTACGGTTAGGGTTAGGGTTAGGGTAAGTGTAATGGTTAGGTATTGGGTTAGAGTTAGGTTAGGGTTAGGGTTAGGGTTAGGGTTAGGGTAATGATAAGGGTTAGGGTTAAGGTTAGGGTTAGGGGTAGGGTTCGGATTAGGGTTAAGATTAGGGTTACGGTTAGATTTATGGTTAGGGTTAGGGTAAGGGTTAGGGTTAGGGTTAGGGTTAGGGTTAGGGTTAGGTTTAGGTTTAGGTTTAGGGTAAGGATAAGGGTTAGGGTTAGGTTTAGGGTTGGGGTTAAGGTTAGATTTAGTGTTAGGGTAAGGGTAAGGGTTAGGGTTAGGGTTAGGTTTAGGGTAACGGTTAGGGTTAGGTTTACGTTTATGGTAACGGTTAGGGTTAGGGTTAGGCTTAGGGTTAGGATAAGCGTAAGGGTTAGGGTAAGAGTAAGAGTTAGGGTTAGGGTAAGAGTTCGGGTTAGGTTTAGTGTTAGGGTTAGGGTTAGGGTTAGGGTTAGTGTTAGGGTAAGGGTTAGGGTTAGGGTAAGGTTTATGGTAAGCGTTAGGGTTAGGGTTAGGGTTAGGTTTAGGGTTAGGGTTAGGGTAAGGGTAAGGGTTAGGGTTACGTTTAGGGTTAGGCTTAGGGTTTAAGTTTAGGGTTAGGGTTAGGGTTAGTGTAGGGTACGGGATAGGGTTAGGGTTAGGGTTAGGGTTAGGGTTAGTATTAGGTTTAGGTTTAGGGTTAGGGTAAGGTTAAGGGTTAGGGTTAGGGTTAGGAATAAGGTTAGGCGTAGGGTTAGGGTTAGGGTAAGGGCAAGGGTTAGGGTTAGGGTTAGGGTTAAGTTTAGGTTAGGGTTAGGGTTAGGGTAAGGTTAAGGGTTAGGGTTAGGGTTAGGGTTAAGGTTAGGTTTAGGGTTAGGGTTAGGGTAAGGGCAAGGGTTAGGGTTAGGGTTAGGGTTAAATTTAGGTTAAGGTTAGGGTTAGGGTTAGGGTTAGGTTTAGGGTAAGGTTAAGGTTTAGGGTTAGGGTTAGGTTAGTGTTAGGTTAAGGGTTAGGGTTAGGGCTTAAGGTTTGGATTAGGGTTAGGGTAAGAGTTAGGGTTAGGGTTAGGATTAGGGTAAGGTTTAGGGTTAGGTTTAGGGTAAGGGTAAGTGTTAGGGTTAGGGTTAGGGTTAGGGTAAGGGTTATTGTCAGAGTTAGTGTTAGGGTTAGGTGAGTGTTAGGGTTAGGGTTAGGGTTAGGGTAAGTGTTAGGGTAAGGGTTAAGGTTAGGGTTAGGTTTAGGGCTGGGGTTAAGGTTAGGGTTAGGGTTAGGGTAAGGGTAAGGGTTAGGGTTAGGGTTAGGGTGAGGGTAAGTGTTAGGTTTAGGGTTAGGGTTAGGTTTATGTTTAGGGTTAGGGTAAGGGTAAGGGTTAGGTTAGGGTTTAGGGTAAGGGTAAGTGTTAGGGTTAGGGTTAGTGGTAGGATAATTCTAAGGGTTAGGGTTACGGTTAGTATTAGGTTTAGGGTTTAGGTTTAGGGTTAGCTTTAGGGTAGGGTAAGGGTTAGGGTTAGGGTTAGGGTTAGGGTAAGTATTAGGTTTAGGTTTAGGGTTAGGGTAAGATTAAGGGTTAGGGTTAGGTTTAGGGTAAGGGTTAGGGTTAGGGTTAGGGTTAGGGTTAGAGTAAGGGCAAGGGTTAGGGTTAGGGTTAGGGTTAAGTTTAGGTTACGGTTAGGGTTAGGGTTAGAATTAGGTTTAGGGTTAGGGTAAGGTTAAGGTTTAGGGTTAGGGTTAGGTTAGTGTTAGGTTAACAGTTGGGGTAGGGGTTAAGGTTTGGGTTAGGGTTAGGGTAAGAGTTAGGGTTAGGGTTAGGTTTAGGGTAAGGGTTAGGGTTAGGGTTGGGTTAGGGTAAGGGTAAGTGTTAGGGTTAGGGTTAGGGTTAGGGTAAGTGTTAGGGTAAAGGTTAAGGTTAGGGTTAGGTTTAGGGCTGGGGTTAAGTTTAGGGTTATGGTTAGGGTAAGGGTAAGGATAAGGGTTAGGGTTAGGGTTCGGGTTAGGGTTAAGGTTAGGGTTACGGTGAGGGTAAGAGTAAGGATTAGCCTTAGGGTTAGGGTTAGGTTAAGGGTTATAGTTAGAGTTAGGGTTAGGGTAAGTGTTAGGGTTAGGGTTAGGGTTAGGGTTAGGGTAAGTGTTAGGGCAAGGGTTGGGGTTAGGGTTAGGTTTAGGGTTGGGGTAAGGGTATGGGTAAGTGTTAGGGTTAGTGTTAGGGTTAGGATTAGACTTAGGGCTTAAGTTTAGGGTTAGGGTTAGTGTTAGGGTAGGGTGAGGGTTAGGGTTAGGGTTAGGGTTAGTATTAGGTTTAGGTTTAGGGTTAGGGGAAAGTTAAGGGTTAGGGTTAGGTTTAGGTTTAGGGTTAGGGTTATGGTTAGGGTAAGTGTAAGGGTTAGGGTTAAGGTTAGGGTTAGGTTTAGGGTTAGGGTTAGGGTTAGGTTTAGAGTAAGGGTAAGGGTTAGGGTTAGGGTTAATGTTAGGGTTACGGTAAGGGTTAGGGTAAGGGTAAGAGTTAGGGTTAGCGTTAGGGTTAGGGTTAGGTTAAGGGTTAGGGTTAGGGTTAGGATTAGGGTAAGGGTAAGGGCTAGGGTTAAGGTTAGGGTTAGGGTTAGGTTTAGGATTAGGGATAGGGTTAGGTTTAGGGTAAGGGTTAGGGTTAGGGTTAGGTTTAGGGATAGGGTTAGGTTTAGGGTAAGGGTAAGGTTTAGAGTTAGGGTTAGGGTTAAGGTAAGGGTAAGGGTTAGGGTTAGGGTAAGGGTTAGGGTTAGGGTTAGGGTTAGGGTTATGGTAAGGGTTACGGTTAGGGTTTGGGTTAGGGTTAGGATAAGGGTAAGGGTTAGGGTTAGGGTTAGGGTAAGGGTAAGGTTTAGGTTTAGGGTTAGGGTTATGGATAGGGTTAGGTTTAGGATAAGGGTAAGGTGTAGGGTTAGGTTTAGGGGTAGGGTTAGGGTTAGGGTAAGGGTTAGGGTTAGGGTTAGGTTTAGGTTGAGGTTTAGGGTTGGGGTTAAGATTACGGTTAGGGTTAGGTTTAGGGTTAGTTTTAAGGTTAGGGGTTAGGGTTAGGGTTAGGGTTTAGTTTTAAGGTTAGGGGTTAGGGTTAGGGTTAGGGTTATCTTTAGGGTTAGGTTTAGGGTAAGGGTAAGGGTTAGGGTTAGGGTAAGAGTTAGGTTTAGGATTAGGGTAACGGTTAGGGTTAGGGTTAGGATTAGGTTTAGGGTTTGGGTTAGGGTTAGGGTTAGGGTAAGGTAAGGGTTAGGGTTAGGGTTAGGTTTAGGGTTAGGGTTAGGGTTAGGGTAAGGGTAATGGTTAGGGTTAAGGTTAGGGTTATGGTTAGGTTTAGGTTTAGGGTTAGGGTTAGGGTAAGGGTAAGGGTTAGAGTTAGGGTTAGGGTAGGGGTAAGGGTAAAGGTTAGGGTTTGGGTTAGGGTTAGGTTTAGGGTAAGGATATCTGTTAGGGTTAGGTTTAGGGTCAGGGTTAGGGTTATGGTTAGGGTTAGGTTTAGGGTTGGGTTTAAGGTTAGATTTAGGGTTAGGGTAAGGGTAAGGTTTAGGGTTAGGTTTATTGTTATGGTTAGCGTTAGGATAAGGATAAGGGTTAGGGTTAGGGTTAGGGTTAGGGTAAGGTTAAGGGTTAGGGTTAGGTTTAGGGTAAGGCTTAAGGGAAGGGTTAGGGTTAGGTTTAGGGTAAGGGTAAGGTTTAGGGTTAGGGTTAGGCTTAGGGTTAGGATAACGGTAAGGTTTAGGGTTACGGTTATGGTTAAGCTTTGGGGTAAGGGTTACGGTTATGGTTAGGGTTAGGGTTAGGGTAGGGTAAGGGTTAGGGTTAGGGTTAGAGGTAGGGTTAGTGTTAGGTTTAGGGTTAGGGTTAGGGTAAGGGTAAGGATTGGGGTTAGGGTTAAGGTTAGGGTTAGGGTTAGGGTTAGGGTTAGGTTTAGGTTTAGGGTTAGGGTTATGGTAAGGGTAACCATTAGGATTAGGGTTAGGGTTAGGTTTAGGGTTAGCGTTAGGGTAAGAGTTAGGGTTAAGTTTAGGGTTAGGGTTAGGTTTATGTTTTAGGTTATGGTTAGGGTTAGGTTTAGGTTAAGATTTAGAGTTAGGGTAAGGTTTAGGGTTAGGGTTAGAGTTATTATTAGGGTAAGGGTAAGAGTTAAGGTTAGGGTTAGTTTAAGGTTGAGGTTAGGGTTAGGGTTAGAGTAAGGTTTAGGATTAGGGTTATGGTAAGTGTTAGGGTTAGAGTTAGGGTTAGGGTTAGGGTAAGGGTAAGGGTTAGGGTTAGGGTTAGGGTAAGGGTTATGTTAGTGGTTAGGATTAGTGTTAGGGTTAGTTTAAGGTTTAGGGTTAGGGTTAGGTTTAGGATAAGGGTTAGGGTTAGGGTTAGGGTTAGGGTTAGGGTAAGTGTTAGGGTTAGGGTTATGGTTAGGGTTAGGGTAAGGGTTAGGGTTAATTGTTAGGATTAGTGTTAGGGTTGGGTTTAGGTTTAGGGTTAGGGTTAAGTTTAGGTTTAGGGTTAGGGTAAGTGTAAATGTTAGGGTTAGGGTTAGGGTTAGGTTTAGGGTTTCGGTTAATGTTAGGGTTAGGGTAAGGATATGTGTTAGGGTTAGGGTTAGGGTTAGGGATAGAGTTAGGGTAAGGTTATGTGTTAGGGTTAGGGTTAGGGTTAGGGTTAAGGTAAGGGTAAGGGTTAGGGTCAGGGTTAGGGTTGGGGTTGGCTTTAGGGTCAGGGTTAGGGTTAGGGTTAGGGTAAGGGTAAGGTTTAGGGTTAGGGTTAGGGTTAGGGTAAGGGTAAGGTTTAGGGTTAGGGTTAGGGTTAAGGTTAGGTTTAGGGTTAGGGTAAGTGTACGGGTTAGGGTTTGGGTGAGGGTTAGGGTTAGGATAAGAGGAAGGGTTAGTGTTAGTGTTAGGGTTAGGCTTAGTGGTTAGGGTTAGGGTTAGGGTTAGGGTAAGGGTAAGGGTTAGGTTTAGGGTTAGAGTTAGGTTTCGGGTAGGGTTAGTGTTAGGGTTAGGGTAAGAATAAGTGTTAGGTTTAAGGTTAGGGTTAGGGGTAGGGTAAGGGTAAGGTTTAGGGTTAGGTTTAGGGTTAGGGTTAGGCTAAGGGTAAGGGTTAGGATTAGGGTTAGGGTTAGGTTTTGGGTTAGGGTTAAGGTTAGGGTTAGGGTTAAGTTTAGGGTTAGGGTGAGGGTAAGGGTTAGGGTTAGGTTTAGGGTTCGGGTTAGGCTAAGTGTAAGGGTTAGGGTTAGGGTTAGGGTTAGGGTAAGGATAAGGGTTAGGGATAGGGTTAGGGTTATGGTTAGGGTAAGGGCTACGTTTAGGGTTAAGTTTAGGTTTAGGGTGAGGGGAAGGGTTAGGATTAGGTTTAGGAATAGGGTTAGCCTAGGGGTAAGGTTTAGGGTTAGGTTTAGGGTTGGGGTTAAGTTTAGGGTTAGGGTTAGGGTAAAGGCAAAGGTTAGGGTTAGGGTTAGTGTTAAGCGATAGTGTAAGGGTAAGGGTTAGGGTTATTGTTAGGGTTAAGGTAAGGGTAAGGGTTAGGTTTAGGGTAAGGCTTAGGGGAAGGGTTAGGGTTAGGTTTAGGGTAAGGGTAAGGTTTAGGGTTAGGGTTAGGCTTAGGGTTAGGATAAGGGTAAGTTTTAGGGTTACGTTTATGGTTAAGCTTAGGGGTAAGGGTTACGGTTACGGTTAAGGTTTGGGTTAGGGTAGGGTAAGGGTTAGGGTTAGGGTTAGAGGTAGGGTTAGTGTTAGGTTTAGGGTTAGGGTTAGGGTAAGGGTAAGGATTGGGGTTAGGGTTAAGGTTAGGGTTAGGGTTAGGGTTAGGGTTAGGTTTAGGGTTAGGGTTATGGTAAGAGTAACCATTAGGATTAGGGTTAGGGTTAGGTTTAGGGTTAGCGTTAGGGTAAGAGTAAGGGTTAAGTTTAGGGTTAGGGTTAGGTTTATGTTTGAGGTTATGGTTAGGGTTAGGTTTAGGTTAAGAGTTAGAGTTAGGGTAAGGTTTAGGGTTAGGGTTAGAGTTAGGATTAGGGTAAGGGTAAGGGTTAGGGTTAGGGTTAGTTTAAGGTTGAGGTTAGGGTTAGGGTTAGAGTAAGGTTTAGGATTAGGGTTATGGTAAGTGTTAGGGTTTGAATTAGGGTTAGGGTTAGGGTAAGGGTAAGGGTGAGGGTTAGGGTTAGGGTAAGGGTTATGTTAGTGGTTAGGATTAGTGTTAGGGTTAGTTTAAGTTTTAGGGTTAGGGTTAGGTTTAGGATAAGGGTTAGGGTTAGGGTTAGGGTTAGGGTTAGGGTAAGTGTTAGGGTTAGGGTTATGGTTAGGGTTAGGGTAAGGGTTAGGGTTAATTGTTAGGATTAGTGTTAGGGTTGGGTTTAGGTTTAGGGTTAGGGTTAGGGTTAAGTTTAGGTTTAGGGTTAGGGTAAGTGTAAATGTTAGGGTTAGGGTTAGGGTTAGGTTTAGGGTTTCGGTTAATGTTAGGGTTAGGGTAAGGATATGTGTTAGGGTTAGGGTTAGGGTTAGGGATAGAGTTAGGGTAAGGTTATGTGTTAGGGTTAGGGTTAGGGTTAAGGTAAGGGTAAGGGTTAGGGTCAGGGTTAGGGTTGGGGTTGGCTTTAGGGTCAGGGTTAGGGTTAGGGTTAGGGTAAGGGTAAGGTTTAGGGTTAGGGTTAGGGTTAAGGTAAGGGTAAGGGTTAGGGTTAGGGTTAAGGTTAGGTTTAGGGTTAGGGTAAGTGTACGGGTTAGGGTTAGGGTGAGGGTTAGGATAAGGGGAATGGTTAGCGTTAGTGTTAGGGTTAGGCTTAGTAGTAGGGTTAGGGTTAGGGTTAGGGTAAGGGTAAGGGTTAGGTTTAGGGTTAGAGTTAGGTTTCGGGTAGGGTTAGTGTTAGGGTTAGGGTAAGAATAAGGGTTAGGTTTAAGGTTAGGGTTAGGGGTAGGGTAAGGTTAAGGTTTAGGGTTAGGTTTAGGGTTAGGGTTAGGCTAAGGGTAAGGGTTAGGATTAGGGTTAGGGTTAGGTTTTGGGTTAGGGTTAGGGTTAGGGTAAGGGTAAGGGTTAGGTTTAGGGTTAGAGTTAGGTTTTGGGTAGGGTTAGTGTTAGGGTTAGGGTAAGAATAAGGGTTAGGGTTAAGGTTAGGGTTAGGGTGAGGGTAAGGGTAAGGTTTAGGGTTAGGTTTAGGGTTAGGGTTAGGCTAAGGGTAAGGGTTAGGATTAGGGTTAGGGTTAGGTTTTGGGTTAGGGTTAGGGTTAGGGTTAGGGTAAGGGTAAGGGTTAGGGTTAAGGTTAGGGTTAGGGTTAGGCTTAGGGTTAGGATTAGGGTTAGGGTAAGGGTAAGGGTTAGAGTCAGGATTAGGTTTATGGATAGGGTAAGGGTTAGGGTTAGGGTTGGGGTTAGGTTTAGGGTTAGGGTTAGGGTAAGAATAAGGGTTAGGGTTAAGGTTAGGGTTAGGTTTAGGGTTGGGGTTGAGGTTAGATTTAGTGTTAGGTTGAGGGTAATGGTTAGGGTTAGCGTAGGGTTAGGGTTAGGGTTAGGGTTAGGGTTAGGGTAAGGGTAAGGGTTAGGGTTAAGGTTAGGGTTAGGGTTAGGCTTAGGGTTAGGATTAGGGTTAGGGTAAGGGTAAGGGTTAGAGTTAGGATTAGGTTTAGGGATAGGGTAAGGGTTAGGGTAAGGGTAAGGGTTAGGTTTAGGGTTGGGGTTAAGGTAAGAGTAAGGGTTAGGGTTAGGGTTAGGTTTAGGGTAAGGGTTAGGGTTAGGGTTAGGGTAATGTTAAGTGTTACGGTTAGGATTTGGGTTAGGGTTAGGATAAGGGTAAGGGTTAGGGTTAAGTTTAGGTTTAGTTTTAGGGTAAGGGTAAGGGTTATGGTTAGGGTTAGGGTTAGGTATATGGTTAGGGTTAGGTTAAGGGTAAGGGTTAGTGTTAGGGTAAGGGTTAGGGTTAAGTTTAGGGTTAGGGTTAGGTTTATGTTTAGGGTTAGTGTAAGGGTAAGGGTTAGGGTTACGGTTATGGTAAGGCTTAGGGATAGAGTTAGGGTTAGGGTAGGGTTTAGGGTAAGGGTAAGTGATAGGGTTAGGGTGAGGGTTAGGATAAGGGTAAGGGTTAGGGTTAGGGTTAGGCTTAGGGGTTAGGGTTAATGTTAAGTTAGATTTAGGGTTAGGGTTAGGGTAAGGGCACGGGTTAGGGTTAGGGTAAGTTTAAGGTTTAGGTTTAGGGTTAGGTTAGTGAACGGTTAAGGGTTAGGGATAGGGGTTAGGGTTTTGGTTAGGGTTAGGGTAAGGGTTAGGGTTAGGGTTAGGGTAAGGGTTAGGTTTAGGTTTAGGTTTAGGGTTAGGGTAAGGGTAAGTGTTAGGGTTAGGGTTAGGGATATGGTTAGGGTAAGGGTTATTGTTAGAGTTAGGGTTAGGGTAAGTGTTAGGGTTAGGGTTAGTGTTAGGGTAAGTGTTAGGGTAAGGGTTAAGGTTAGGGTTAGGTTTAGGGCTGGGATTAAGACTAGGGTTAAGTTTAGGGTAAGGGTAAGGGTTAGGGTTAGGGTTAGGGTGAGCGTAAGCCTAAGCGTTAGGTTTAGGGTTATGGTTAGGGTAAGGGTTAGGGTTAGGGTTAGGGTTAGGGTTAGGGTTAGGGGTTAGGGTTAATGTTAAGTTAGATTTAGGGTTAGGGTTAGGGTAAGGGCACGGGTTAGGGTTAGGGTAAGTTTAAGGTTTAGGTTTAGGGTTAGGTTAGTGAACGGTTAAGGGTTAGGGTTAGGGGTTAGGGTTTTGGTTAGGGTTAGGGTAAGGGTTAGGGTTAGGGTTAGGGTAAGGGTTAGGTTTCGGTTTAGGTTTAGGGTTAGGGTAAGGGTAAGTGTTAGGGTTAGGGTTAGGGATATGGTTAGGGTAAGGGTTATTGTTAGAGTTAGGGTTAGGGTAAGTGTTAGGGTTAGGGTTAGTGTTAGGGTAAGTGTTAGGGTAAGGGTTAAGGTTAGGGTTAGGTTTAGGGCTGGGATTAAGACTAGGGTTAAGTTTAGGGTAAGGGTAAGGGTTAGGGTTAGGGTTAGGGTGAGCGTAAGCCTAAGCGTTAGGTTTAGGGTTATGGTTAGGGTAAGGGTTAGGGTTAAGGGTTAGTGTTAATGTTAGGGTTAGGGTAATTGTTAGGGTAAAGGTAAGTGTTAGGGTTAGTGTTAGGGTTAGGGTTAGTTTAAGGGTTATTGTTAGAGTTAGGGTTAGGGTTAGGGTAAGTGTTAGGTTTAGGATTAGGGTTAGGGTTAGGGTTAGTGTTAGGGTAAGGGTTAGGGTAATGGTTAGGGTTAGGGTTAGGGTTAGGGTTGGGGTTAAGTTTAGGGTTAGAGTTAGCGTTAGCGTTAGGGTTATGTTTAGGGTTAGGGTTAGGGTTAAGTTTAGGGTTAGGGTTCGGATAAGGGTAAAGGTTAGGGTTAGGGTTAGCGTTAGGGTTAGATTTAGGGTAAGGGTAAGTGTCAGGGTTAGGTTTAGGGTTAAAGTAAGGGTGAGGGTTAGGGTAAGGGTAAGTGTTAGCGTTAGGGTTAGGGTTAGGTTTAGGGGTTACGGTTAGGGTTTGGATTAGGGTTAGTGTAAGGGTAAGGATTAGGTTTAGGGTTAGAGTTAGGTTAGGGTTAGGGTTAGGGTTCGGGTTAGGGTTAGGGTGAGGGTAAAAGTAAGGGTTAGGGTTAGGTTTAGGGTTAGGGTTAGCCTAAGGGTAATGGTTAGGGTTAGGTTTAGGGTTAGGTTTAGGGTTAGGGTTAGGGTTAGGGTTATGGTAAGGGTAAGGGTTAGGTTTAAGGTTAGGGTTAGGGTTAGGTTCAGGGTTAGGGTTAGGTTTGGGGTAAGGGTAAGGGTTAGAGTTAGGATTAGGTTTAGGGTTAGGGTAAGGGTTAGGGTTAGGGTAAGGGTTAGGGTTAGGGTTAGGGTTAAGATTAGGGTAAGGGTAAGGGTTAAGGTTACGGTAATGGTTAGGTTTAGGGTTGGGGTTAAGGTTAGATTTAGGGTTAGGGTAAGGGTAAGGTTTACGGTTAGGTTTAGGGTTAGGGTTAGCGTTAGGATAAGGGTAAGGGTTAGGGTTAGGGTTAGGGTTAGGGTTAAGGTAAGGGTAAGGGTTAGGATTTGGTTTAGGTTTAGGTAAGGGTGAGGGTTAGGGTTAGGGTAAGGGTAAGGGTAAGGTTTAGGGTTAGGGTTAGGGTTAGAGTAAGGGTAAGGGTTAGGGTTAGGGTTAGGGTTAGGGTTAAGGTTAGGTTTAGGGTTAGGCTAAGGGTAAGGGTTAGCATGAAAGTTAGTGTGAGGATTAGGGGTTATGGTTAGGGTTAGGATTAGGGTTAGTGTAAGGGTAAGGATTAGGTTTAGGGTTAGAGTAAGATTTAGGTTTAGGGTTAGTGTAATGCTTATTGTAAGGATGAGAGTTAGTGTTAAGTTTAGGGTTAGGGTTAGGGTTCGGGTTAGGGTTAGGGTGAGGGTAATAGTAAGGGTTAGGTTTAGGTTTAGGGTTAGGGTTAGCCTAAGGGTAAGGGTTAGGGTTAGGGTTAGGTTTAGGTTTAGGATTAGGGTTAGGGTTAGGGTTAGGGTAAGTGTAAGGGTTAGGGTTAAGGTTAGGGCTAGGGTTAGGTTTAGGGTTAGGGTTAGGGTTAGGGTAAAGGTAAGGGTTAGAGTTAGGATTAGGGTTAGGGTTAGGGTAAGGGTTAGGGTTAGGATTAGGGTTAGTGTTAGGTTTAGGGTTAGGGTTAAGGTTAGGGTAAGGGTAAGGGTTAAAGTTACGGTTAGGGTTAGGTTTAGGTTTGGTGTTAAGGTTAGATTTAGGGTTAGGGTAAGGGTAAGGTTTAGGGTTAGGTTTAGGGTTAGGGTTAGCGTTAGGATAAGGGTAAGGGTTAGGGTTAGGGTTAGGGTTAAGGAAAGGGTAAGGGGTAGGATTAGTGTTAGGTTTAGTGTAAGGGTTAAGGTTAGGGTTAGGGTAAGGGTAAGGGTAAGGGTTAGTGTTAGGGTTAGGGTTAATGTTAGGTTTAATGTTAGGGTAAGGGTAAGGGTTAAGGTTAGGGTAAGGGTTAGGGTAAGGGTTAGGGTTAGGGTTAGGGTTAGGGTTAGCGTTAGTGTTAGGGTTAGGGTTAGTGTTAGGGATAGGTTTAGGCTTAGGGTTAAGTTTAGTGTTAGGGTTCGGGTAAGGGTAAAGGTTAGGGTTAGTGTTAGGGTTAGGGTTACGGTTAGGTTTAGGGTTAGTTTAAGGTTATGTGTTAGGGTTAGGGTTAGGGTTAGGGTTAGAGTTAGGGTAAGGTTATGTGTTAGGGTTAGGGTTAGGGTTAGGGTTAAGGTAAGGGTAAGGGTTAGGGTCAGGGTTAGGGTTGGGGTTGGCTTTAGGGTCAGGGTTAGGGTTAGGGTTAGGGTAAGGGTAAGGTTTAGGGTTAGGGTTAGGGTTAGGGTAAGGGTAAGGTTTAGGGTTAGGGTTAGGGTTAAGGTTAGGTTTAGGGTTAGGGTAAGTGTACGGGTTAGGGTTTGGGTGAGGGTTAGGGTTAGGATAAGAGGAAGGGTTAGTGTTAGTGTTAGGGTTAGGCTTAGTGGTTAGGGTTAGGGTTAGGGTTAGGGTAAGGGTAAGGGTTAGGTTTAGGGTTAGAGTTAGGTTTCGGGTAGGGTTAGTGTTAGGGTTAGGGTAAGAATAAGTGTTAGGTTTAAGGTTAGGGTTAGGGGTAGGGTAAGGGTAAGGTTTAGGGTTAGGTTTAGGGTTAGGGTTAGGCTAAGGGTAAGGGTTAGGATTAGGGTTAGGGTTAGGTTTTGGGTTAGGGTTAAGGTTAGGGTTAGGGTTAAGTTTAGGGTTAGGGTGAGGGTAAGGGTTAGGGTTAGGTTTAGGGTTCGGGTTAGGCTAAGTGTAAGGGTTAGGGTTAGGGTTAGGGTTAGGGTAAGGATAAGGGTTAGGGATAGGGTTAGGGTTATGGTTAGGGTAAGGGCTACGTTTAGGGTTAAGTTTAGGTTTAGGGTGAGGGGAAGGGTTAGGATTAGGTTTAGGAATAGGGTTAGCCTAGGGGTAAGGTTTAGGGTTAGGTTTAGGGTTGGGGTTAAGTTTAGGGTTAGGGTTAGGGTAAAGGCAAAGGTTAGGGTTAGGGTTAGTGTTAAGCGATAGTGTAAGGGTAAGGGTTAGGGTTATTGTTAGGGTTAAGGTAAGGGTAAGGGTTAGGTTTAGGGTAAGGCTTAGGGGAAGGGTTAGGGTTAGGTTTAGGGTAAGGGTAAGGTTTAGGGTTAGGGTTAGGCTTAGGGTTAGGATAAGGGTAAGTTTTAGGGTTACGTTTATGGTTAAGCTTAGGGGTAAGGGTTACGGTTACGGTTAAGGTTTGGGTTAGGGTAGGGTAAGGGTTAGGGTTAGGGTTAGAGGTAGGGTTAGTGTTAGGTTTAGGGTTAGGGTTAGGGTAAGGGTAAGGATTGGGGTTAGGGTTAAGGTTAGGGTTAGGGTTAGGGTTAGGGTTAGGTTTAGGGTTAGGGTTATGGTAAGAGTAACCATTAGGATTAGGGTTAGGGTTAGGTTTAGGGTTAGCGTTAGGGTAAGAGTAAGGGTTAAGTTTAGGGTTAGGGTTAGGTTTATGTTTGAGGTTATGGTTAGGGTTAGGTTTAGGTTAAGAGTTAGAGTTAGGGTAAGGTTTAGGGTTAGGGTTAGAGTTAGGATTAGGGTAAGGGTAAGGGTTAGGGTTAGGGTTAGTTTAAGGTTGAGGTTAGGGTTAGGGTTAGAGTAAGGTTTAGGATTAGGGTTATGGTAAGTGTTAGGGTTTGAATTAGGGTTAGGGTTAGGGTAAGGGTAAGGGTGAGGGTTAGGGTTAGGGTAAGGGTTATGTTAGTGGTTAGGATTAGTGTTAGGGTTAGTTTAAGTTTTAGGGTTAGGGTTAGGTTTAGGATAAGGGTTAGGGTTAGGGTTAGGGTTAGGGTTAGGGTAAGTGTTAGGGTTAGGGTTATGGTTAGGGTTAGGGTAAGGGTTAGGGTTAATTGTTAGGATTAGTGTTAGGGTTGGGTTTAGGTTTAGGGTTAGGGTTAGGGTTAAGTTTAGGTTTAGGGTTAGGGTAAGTGTAAATGTTAGGGTTAGGGTTAGGGTTAGGTTTAGGGTTTCGGTTAATGTTAGGGTTAGGGTAAGGATATGTGTTAGGGTTAGGGTTAGGGTTAGGGATAGAGTTAGGGTAAGGTTATGTGTTAGGGTTAGGGTTAGGGTTAAGGTAAGGGTAAGGGTTAGGGTCAGGGTTAGGGTTGGGGTTGGCTTTAGGGTCAGGGTTAGGGTTAGGGTTAGGGTAAGGGTAAGGTTTAGGGTTAGGGTTAGGGTTAAGGTAAGGGTAAGGGTTAGGGTTAGGGTTAAGGTTAGGTTTAGGGTTAGGGTAAGTGTACGGGTTAGGGTTAGGGTGAGGGTTAGGATAAGGGGAATGGTTAGCGTTAGTGTTAGGGTTAGGCTTAGTAGTAGGGTTAGGGTTAGGGTTAGGGTAAGGGTAAGGGTTAGGTTTAGGGTTAGAGTTAGGTTTCGGGTAGGGTTAGTGTTAGGGTTAGGGTAAGAATAAGGGTTAGGTTTAAGGTTAGGGTTAGGGGTAGGGTAAGGTTAAGGTTTAGGGTTAGGTTTAGGGTTAGGGTTAGGCTAAGGGTAAGGGTTAGGATTAGGGTTAGGGTTAGGTTTTGGGTTAGGGTTAGGGTTAGGGTAAGGGTAAGGGTTAGGTTTAGGGTTAGAGTTAGGTTTTGGGTAGGGTTAGTGTTAGGGTTAGGGTAAGAATAAGGGTTAGGGTTAAGGTTAGGGTTAGGGTGAGGGTAAGGGTAAGGTTTAGGGTTAGGTTTAGGGTTAGGGTTAGGCTAAGGGTAAGGGTTAGGATTAGGGTTAGGGTTAGGTTTTGGGTTAGGGTTAGGGTTAGGGTTAGGGTAAGGGTAAGGGTTAGGGTTAAGGTTAGGGTTAGGGTTAGGCTTAGGGTTAGGATTAGGGTTAGGGTAAGGGTAAGGGTTAGAGTCAGGATTAGGTTTATGGATAGGGTAAGGGTTAGGGTTAGGGTTGGGGTTAGGTTTAGGGTTAGGGTTAGGGTAAGAATAAGGGTTAGGGTTAAGGTTAGGGTTAGGTTTAGGGTTGGGGTTGAGGTTAGATTTAGTGTTAGGTTGAGGGTAATGGTTAGGGTTAGCGTAGGGTTAGGGTTAGGGTTAGGGTTAGGGTTAGGGTAAGGGTAAGGGTTAGGGTTAAGGTTAGGGTTAGGGTTAGGCTTAGGGTTAGGATTAGGGTTAGGGTAAGGGTAAGGGTTAGAGTTAGGATTAGGTTTAGGGATAGGGTAAGGGTTAGGGTAAGGGTAAGGGTTAGGTTTAGGGTTGGGGTTAAGGTAAGAGTAAGGGTTAGGGTTAGGGTTAGGTTTAGGGTAAGGGTTAGGGTTAGGGTTAGGGTAATGTTAAGTGTTACGGTTAGGATTTGGGTTAGGGTTAGGATAAGGGTAAGGGTTAGGGTTAAGTTTAGGTTTAGTTTTAGGGTAAGGGTAAGGGTTATGGTTAGGGTTAGGGTTAGGTATATGGTTAGGGTTAGGTTAAGGGTAAGGGTTAGTGTTAGGGTAAGGGTTAGGGTTAAGTTTAGGGTTAGGGTTAGGTTTATGTTTAGGGTTAGTGTAAGGGTAAGGGTTAGGGTTACGGTTATGGTAAGGCTTAGGGATAGAGTTAGGGTTAGGGTAGGGTTTAGGGTAAGGGTAAGTGATAGGGTTAGGGTGAGGGTTAGGATAAGGGTAAGGGTTAGGGTTAGGGTTAGGCTTAGGGGTTAGGGTTAATGTTAAGTTAGATTTAGGGTTAGGGTTAGGGTAAGGGCACGGGTTAGGGTTAGGGTAAGTTTAAGGTTTAGGTTTAGGGTTAGGTTAGTGAACGGTTAAGGGTTAGGGATAGGGGTTAGGGTTTTGGTTAGGGTTAGGGTAAGGGTTAGGGTTAGGGTTAGGGTAAGGGTTAGGTTTAGGTTTAGGTTTAGGGTTAGGGTAAGGGTAAGTGTTAGGGTTAGGGTTAGGGATATGGTTAGGGTAAGGGTTATTGTTAGAGTTAGGGTTAGGGTAAGTGTTAGGGTTAGGGTTAGTGTTAGGGTAAGTGTTAGGGTAAGGGTTAAGGTTAGGGTTAGGTTTAGGGCTGGGATTAAGACTAGGGTTAAGTTTAGGGTAAGGGTAAGGGTTAGGGTTAGGGTTAGGGTGAGCGTAAGCCTAAGCGTTAGGTTTAGGGTTATGGTTAGGGTAAGGGTTAGGGTTAGGGTTAGGGTTAGGGTTAGGGGTTAGGGTTAATGTTAAGTTAGATTTAGGGTTAGGGTTAGGGTAAGGGCACGGGTTAGGGTTAGGGTAAGTTTAAGGTTTAGGTTTAGGGTTAGGTTAGTGAACGGTTAAGGGTTAGGGTTAGGGGTTAGGGTTTTGGTTAGGGTTAGGGTAAGGGTTAGGGTTAGGGTTAGGGTAAGGGTTAGGTTTCGGTTTAGGTTTAGGGTTAGGGTAAGGGTAAGTGTTAGGGTTAGGGTTAGGGATATGGTTAGGGTAAGGGTTATTGTTAGAGTTAGGGTTAGGGTAAGTGTTAGGGTTAGGGTTAGTGTTAGGGTAAGTGTTAGGGTAAGGGTTAAGGTTAGGGTTAGGTTTAGGGCTGGGATTAAGACTAGGGTTAAGTTTAGGGTAAGGGTAAGGGTTAGGGTTAGGGTTAGGGTGAGCGTAAGCCTAAGCGTTAGGTTTAGGGTTATGGTTAGGGTAAGGGTTAGGGTTAAGGGTTAGTGTTAATGTTAGGGTTAGGGTAATTGTTAGGGTAAAGGTAAGTGTTAGGGTTAGTGTTAGGGTTAGGGTTAGTTTAAGGGTTATTGTTAGAGTTAGGGTTAGGGTTAGGGTAAGTGTTAGGTTTAGGATTAGGGTTAGGGTTAGGGTTAGTGTTAGGGTAAGGGTTAGGGTAATGGTTAGGGTTAGGGTTAGGGTTAGGGTTGGGGTTAAGTTTAGGGTTAGAGTTAGCGTTAGCGTTAGGGTTATGTTTAGGGTTAGGGTTAGGGTTAAGTTTAGGGTTAGGGTTCGGATAAGGGTAAAGGTTAGGGTTAGGGTTAGCGTTAGGGTTAGATTTAGGGTAAGGGTAAGTGTCAGGGTTAGGTTTAGGGTTAAAGTAAGGGTGAGGGTTAGGGTAAGGGTAAGTGTTAGCGTTAGGGTTAGGGTTAGGTTTAGGGGTTACGGTTAGGGTTTGGATTAGGGTTAGTGTAAGGGTAAGGATTAGGTTTAGGGTTAGAGTTAGGTTAGGGTTAGGGTTAGGGTTCGGGTTAGGGTTAGGGTGAGGGTAAAAGTAAGGGTTAGGGTTAGGTTTAGGGTTAGGGTTAGCCTAAGGGTAATGGTTAGGGTTAGGTTTAGGGTTAGGTTTAGGGTTAGGGTTAGGGTTAGGGTTATGGTAAGGGTAAGGGTTAGGTTTAAGGTTAGGGTTAGGGTTAGGTTCAGGGTTAGGGTTAGGTTTGGGGTAAGGGTAAGGGTTAGAGTTAGGATTAGGTTTAGGGTTAGGGTAAGGGTTAGGGTTAGGGTAAGGGTTAGGGTTAGGGTTAGGGTTAAGATTAGGGTAAGGGTAAGGGTTAAGGTTACGGTAATGGTTAGGTTTAGGGTTGGGGTTAAGGTTAGATTTAGGGTTAGGGTAAGGGTAAGGTTTACGGTTAGGTTTAGGGTTAGGGTTAGCGTTAGGATAAGGGTAAGGGTTAGGGTTAGGGTTAGGGTTAGGGTTAAGGTAAGGGTAAGGGTTAGGATTTGGTTTAGGTTTAGGTAAGGGTGAGGGTTAGGGTTAGGGTAAGGGTAAGGGTAAGGTTTAGGGTTAGGGTTAGGGTTAGAGTAAGGGTAAGGGTTAGGGTTAGGGTTAGGGTTAGGGTTAAGGTTAGGTTTAGGGTTAGGCTAAGGGTAAGGGTTAGCATGAAAGTTAGTGTGAGGATTAGGGGTTATGGTTAGGGTTAGGATTAGGGTTAGTGTAAGGGTAAGGATTAGGTTTAGGGTTAGAGTAAGATTTAGGTTTAGGGTTAGTGTAATGCTTATTGTAAGGATGAGAGTTAGTGTTAAGTTTAGGGTTAGGGTTAGGGTTCGGGTTAGGGTTAGGGTGAGGGTAATAGTAAGGGTTAGGTTTAGGTTTAGGGTTAGGGTTAGCCTAAGGGTAAGGGTTAGGGTTAGGGTTAGGTTTAGGTTTAGGATTAGGGTTAGGGTTAGGGTTAGGGTAAGTGTAAGGGTTAGGGTTAAGGTTAGGGCTAGGGTTAGGTTTAGGGTTAGGGTTAGGGTTAGGGTAAAGGTAAGGGTTAGAGTTAGGATTAGGGTTAGGGTTAGGGTAAGGGTTAGGGTTAGGATTAGGGTTAGTGTTAGGTTTAGGGTTAGGGTTAAGGTTAGGGTAAGGGTAAGGGTTAAAGTTACGGTTAGGGTTAGGTTTAGGTTTGGTGTTAAGGTTAGATTTAGGGTTAGGGTAAGGGTAAGGTTTAGGGTTAGGTTTAGGGTTAGGGTTAGCGTTAGGATAAGGGTAAGGGTTAGGGTTAGGGTTAGGGTTAAGGAAAGGGTAAGGGGTAGGATTAGTGTTAGGTTTAGTGTAAGGGTTAAGGTTAGGGTTAGGGTAAGGGTAAGGGTAAGGGTTAGTGTTAGGGTTAGGGTTAATGTTAGGTTTAATGTTAGGGTAAGGGTAAGGGTTAAGGTTAGGGTAAGGGTTAGGGTAAGGGTTAGGGTTAGGGTTAGGGTTAGGGTTAGCGTTAGTGTTAGGGTTAGGGTTAGTGTTAGGGATAGGTTTAGGCTTAGGGTTAAGTTTAGTGTTAGGGTTCGGGTAAGGGTAAAGGTTAGGGTTAGTGTTAGGGTTAGGGTTACGGTTAGGGTTAGGGTTAGTTTAAGGTTATGTGTTAGGGTTAGGGTTAGGGTTAGGGTTAGAGTTAGGGTAAGGTTAAGTGTTAGGGTTAGGGTTAGGGTTAAGGTAAGGGTAAGGTTTAGGGTTAGGGTTAGGGATAGGGTTAGGTTTAGGGTAAGGGTTAGAGTTAGGTTTAGGGTAAGGGTAAGGTTTAAAGTAAGGATTAGGGTTAGGGTAAGGGTAAGGGTAAGGGTTACGGTTAGGGTTAGGGTTAGGTTTAAGGTTAGGTTTAGGGTTGGGATAAGTGTAAGGGTTAGCATTAGGGTTAGGGTTAGGCTTAGGGGTTACGGTTAGGGTTAGGGTTAGTGTTAGTGTAAGGATAAGGTTTAGGTTTAGGGTTAGAGTTAGGTTTAGGGTTAAGGTTAGTGTTAGGTTTAGGGTAAGGATAAGGGTTAGGGTTAAGATTAGGGTTAGGGTTAGTGTTCGGGTTAGGGTTAAGGTTAGGGTTAGGGTGAGGGTAAGAGTAGGGGTTAGGGTTAGGGGTAGGGTTAAGTTTAGGCTAAGGGTAAGGGTTAGGGTTAGGGTTAGGGTTAGGTTTAGGGTTAGGGTTAGGGTTAGGGTAAGGGTAATTGTTAGGGTTAAGTTTAGGGTTAGTGTTAGGTTTAGGGTTAGGGTTAGGTTAAGGGTAAGGGTTAGGTTTAGGGTTTGTGTTAGGGTTAAGGTTGAGGTTAGGGTTAGGGTTAGGTTTAGGTTAAGAGTTAGGGTTAGGGTAAGGGTTAGGGTTAAGGTTGAGGTTAGGGTTAGGGTTAGGTTTAGGTTAAGAGTTAGGGTTAGGGTAAGGGTTAGGGTTAGGGTTAGGGTTAGGGTAATGGTAAGGGTTAGGGTTAGGGTTAGTGTTATGTTAAGGTTGAGGTTAGGGTTAGGGTTAGAGTAAGGGTTAGGATTAGGGTTAGGGTAAGTGTTAGGGTTAGGGTTATGGTTAGGTTTAGAGTTAGGGCTAGGGTTATGGTAAGGGTAAGGTTTAAGGTTAGTATTAGGGTAAGGGTAAGGGTTAGGATTAGGGTTACTGTTAGTGTTAGGGTTAGGGTTAGGGTTAGGGTTAGGGTAAGGGTAAAGTTTAGGGTAGGGTTAAGGTTAGGGTTAGGGTTAGGGTAAGGATATGTGTTAGGGTTAGTGTTAGGGTTAGAGTGAGAGTAAGGGAATGTGTTAGGGTTAGGGTTAAGGTAATGGTAAGGTTTAGAGTCATTGTTAGGGTTGGGGTTAGGATTAGGGTAAGGGTTAGGGTTAGGGTTAGGGTAAGGGTAAGGTTTAGGGTTAGGGTTAGGTTTAGGGTTAGGGTAAAGGTAAGGGTTAGGGTTAGGGTTAGGGTTAAGGGTAGGTTTAGAGTTAGGGTAAGGGTACAGGTTAGGGTTAAGGTGAGGGTTAGGGTTAGGATAAGGGTAAGGGTTAGCGTTAAGGTTAGGGTTAGCCTTCGGGGTTACGGTTAGGGTTAGGGTTAGGGTAAGGGTAAGGGTTAGGTTTAGGGTTAGAGTTAGGTTGAGGGTTAGGGTTAGTGTTAGGTTTAGGGTAAGGATAAGGGTTAGGATTAAGGTTAGGGTTAGGGGTAGGGTTCGGATTAGGGTTAAGGTTAGGGTTAGGGTGAGGGTAAGGGTAAGGTTTAGGGTTAGGGTTAGGCTAAGGCTAAGGGTTAGGGTTAGGGTTAGGGTTAGGGATAGGGTAAGGGTTAGGGTTAAGGTTAGGGTTAGGGTTAGAGTTAGGGTTAGGGTTAAGGTAAGCTTAAGGGTTAGTGTTAGGATTAGGGT